>CM042382.1:25751961-26249461 GCA_023634145.1 Thymallus thymallus | reverse complement strand
CACGTTAAATAGCCGCTGTTCGAGCCACACTGGGTGCTTGCTGGGGTCTGTGGTTCCATGTCTCCAGAGCCAACCGCCTGTCTCTATGGTCTACCCCAAATAGTGTGGCTGAGAAGTGATGAGGCTTTAATAACTAGTGACTGCAGCAGATCTGGAGGAATGGATCTGCTTCACATATGAATCTAGTACGCATGATGAGCCACTGACATTGGAATCTTCATTGATGAAGAAAGAGTAAGTGAGAAGATGGTAATTACAACACCTCTATAACACTGTTCAAATAGGTGGGTCTGGTATCTGAGCTAGTATTCCTAGGTGGAAGCATGGCTTTGACACATTCAGTAACGCCAAAGAGCCCGGGGGGACTGACTCATAAAATGACATCTTTATCCCTACAGTGTGTTTGTATGATTTCCTTACCTGTCTTTTTTTGTAGAAGCCCTTACTGTCACAGTTTGGGATGTGGAAGTCTCTGGGGTTGAGTATGTCTGTGATCTTCAGTCCTTTGAGGATACTCTCCATCTCTCTAGTACAGGGTCCCTAAACACACACACAGGTTATAATGACCCATATTACTTCCTCCAATCCAAAGCACTCTGCCTAGTACCTACAGCTCAAATAATGATGTCATAGTTACCTAATGGCACTAAATGATCCTATTCGAACAGTGAAACTAACACAAGCCATAACAGTGTGCTTACTTAGTACAGTGTAATTCAATCTTTAGGAACATAGACAGGGACGCTATCATTAGCATTAGACTACACCAAGCTCCATCTGTAGCCTACCACACTACCCTTCAGTAGTACCCAATCAATGGCGGCACTAGGGATAAGAAGACTACCTTGTGAGGGCTTACACTTTGCTGAAAGCCGCTTAGAAACTAGCTAATGCTTTATACAAAGGGATAGGAGGATAAGGTGCATTCAAAAAGGTCCTAGAAAGGAGCCGACAGGCCTTATCCTCAAGTCCAGCTGCAGTCACTGATCAAAGCAAATCAAGGTAAAGTGAATTCCTGGTGCTGCACTCGTTTCCCTGCCGCCGAGCCAAAGACAGGATCAAAAATAGAAAGAGGAGGGAGGAGGGCGAGTCCAAACAGGCACACGCAAAGGGCCAATCCATCATCAGCTTGCTCTGAGACTTGGCGCTCCCCTCCAGACCGCCAACACTCACGTGGACGCCTTGCGGCGAAACGATAGGTTAGCCACAGAGGCAGAACTACTGTACCCAATCACCGCCATGCCAATCTCCCACCACCACACCACCGCCAGCCGTCAGTACCCATACCCAGAACATTCCATCACCCACAGATGGATGGAGAAAAACACCAATACGCTGAGAAAAGGGGGAGGAAAGAGGGAGAAAGGAGGACAAGGGGTGAAGAAGGAAGAAGAAGAGAACATTCTCTAACAGACTGTTCCTAGAGAAAGGAAAACAGTGGACCGGGTACTCACATACTCTGGCTCCTGCTTGGATTCCAGGGAGAAGTTCTGTTGGTCTATGCTGTGAGCTCCAGGGAGTTCCTCCACTTTGTAGCTCTGGGCCCTCTTCAGCTGCTCCCTGCGGATGACCTCTGCCTTGACGGGGTGGAGGAGAGAGGCGTGGTGGGGGAGTCTGGGGGGGGCTACAGGAGGTCTGCTGTAGCTGAAAATGTCTTGGGAGGCTTGGATCACTGGGGTGGTAATGTTTCGCTCCTCCTCCTGAGTACCACCCACGTTCTCTGTCAAAAATTCTTTGGGGGGAATTATTTTGTTTGTGAGTTAATGTTGTTGTGGCACAATAGGAAGCATTCCTAATATTACGTAATAATTTTAAGTATAATGCATTCTAAGTATAATAATTAGTATAATAATACTAATGGATTGTATGTTTGGACCACTTGAATCATGTGAATGGTCTATCTGTGCTGGTTCAGGTGGGGGGGGGGGGGGGGGGGGGTCCCAGTTGTATCACACAGTCCCAGTTGTATCACACAGTCCTAGTTGTATCACACAGTCCTAGTTGTATCACACAGTCCCAGTTGTATCACACAGTCCCAGTTGTATCACACAGTCCCAGTTGTATCACACAGTCCTAGTTGTATCACACAGTCCCAGTTGTATCACACAGTCCCAGTTGTATCACACAGTCCTAGTTGTATCACACAGTCCTAGTTGTATCACACAGTCCCAGTTGTATCACACAGTCCCAGTTGTATCACACAGTCCCAGTTGTATCACACAGTCCCAGTTGTATCACACAGTCCCAGTTGTATCACACAGTCCCAGTTGTATCACACAGTCCCAGTTTGAAAATTCCAAAGAGTGATGAGAGAATCATAGAGGGGAACAAGCAGTGATACAGCGACATTACAGGGTAAAACATCAGAATCAACCAGATAATGAGTTAAAACCATTATATAAATAATTAAAATAGATATAATTCTCGCTGTGGACTTTACCACAATAAAAACAGACAGTATAATTGTGTGTATATACAATTGTGCCAATATTGGATATATTACGTGCAGGCTGGCTTCATCCTACAGGATAGCTCAAGGTGAAAAATTATACTTTAGGCTACCTTGCATCAAGATTTTTAAGATGACAAGCAAAATTATCAATATTTTTACAGGCGACATTACTATACAATATAATAATCAGTTGGCAAACCATGCATAAAAACCTTTCCAAACGGGGTCATCATCTTGGCATTTACCTTGTATCTCATTGACTGCAGGTAAAGCGTCGGCGTGTCTTTTAATGGTCGCATTCGCACACTGTCCTCGACCCTCCAGCAGAGCTTGGAGAGGTTTCGTCTCGCCGGGCTGCTGCTGGCATGTCATCCCGGAGCCACATCTCCCCGTGTACACCCCGCACGGCTGTCCAAATGCCAGCGCGCAAGTCATGCAGCACCCGCAGCCAGTTTCGCGAACTCTCTCCGCGCAGTCCTTGGGCAACTGCTTGCACAGGAGCCTGGCCCCAGCATCACAAGGTTCGCAACGGATAACCGGCCCTACCGCGGCTAATCTCCGTGTAATCGATGCCAGAACAACTGTCATCCAAAGTGTGCGATAACAGGTCTCCATGGTAATGATATCCGGAGGGTCGTGGTGCGTATTGTCTTGAACTCTGCATTTGGTGCGTATCTCATTCACATGAAGACACTTTAGACAAAACGTCTCAATATATAGAGCCAGCCACTGCAAAGTCACACCCCTTCAAATGAGTTGAATGTGTGTGGGATTCATTTAATGGGGGGATCAGCAGTTGCTACATACATTTTTGGACATACATTAATATGTACCCAATAATAAGCCTTTTTTGTAGACAAAATAAATGTAAACAAGCACTAGCCTCTAAACATGGTTAAAACTATAAATTGATATCATTGATGGTCAGTTCTTGCACCCGAAGCTCTGTCTATGAATTTGAGAGTGGTTACATTTCTCCAGTCCCATCCCTCAGGTTTTTACTGAAACAGGGGCTTTTTTATATTGTTTCTCCTGCTGATTGTCGCTTTAACTTTCACCCTCTGATAGTTTCAGGGGAAACTTGCCTAATACACATGTTTTTTTGTGTGTGCAAATAATTAATAAAATAAGCAATCCAAATAGGCAACAATCCGTCTGAGTCATTGAAAGGCTAATTCTGAAACAGATTGTTGTGGATTTTCTCTTTAGGTATGAGAGCACAATAACTTGCTTTATTTTAGTTGTATGACCTATCTACAGACATTGGATGAACATTAAACAAAATTAAAGCAAGACGCTGTTTGACGTTGTTCTGGGGCTCTTGATTTCAGTCAGGGTATTTTCTGTGAACTTGACAAGAGTACCAGTTTTAACAGGACTTTCTTTGGTTGACTTTTTTCAAAGAAAAATGACTGTGTGTGTGCAAGTGTGTCTGTGTGTGTGCGTACTGCAAGCAGTATTGATAAGATTAGGTCATAAATACAAAGACTATTTGTGAATAACGTATCTGAGCAAAGTGAGTAGCAGATGTGAATGTCAGACACTTTTCACTACCCAATGCCCATCAATCTGTCTTCACTTCTTTCTCTGGTTTTGGAAACTAGAAAAAAAATCCTAGAATCGCCCCTGATTTCAGTGCCCTGCTCAGCCTGAGCCAAGCCAGCACTTGCCTTGCAGTCAGTTGTGTTGTCAGCCACCTTTAGAGCCCAGCCCAAAACCAATTACGTCAACCCTCAAGCTTCAGTATCAGTAACTTAAATATTACTCCTGGAGCAATTTACTGTTTTAATGGAGACTCTCCTCTCTCTCTCTCTCTCTCTCTCTCTCTTGAACTAAGGACTGGCATTCAGCCAGTCCTTAGTTCAACTCAGTCCACACTGAACCCTGAGTTGTCCCATTGCCAGTGACCATTATTCATATAAGATCTAAAAGTCACCTTTTAACTATTGTCTTAAATGATAGCTGTTTATTAGACTGAATATCAGGACTAAAAAAAAACTGGAAGGTATCTTTTAGCTCAGCCCCCCCAAGTATTCCACCTGTAAACTAGGAAAACGACAAAACCTGGTCAGTTAATATTCAATATATGTGCATCATTATAATAGTACTCAGTCTTCATCTTTTGTGTCTTCTTAATATGTCCCTTGAAATACTTTAATTGATGATGGTGACTTATCCTTCCACTTTGTGTTTTAAAAATATCCCTCCATATAGGGTAGTAGGGGGTAACTGGCCCCCTGGGGTAACTGTAACCCCCCCCCCGTAATTCACATTAAGACCACAAGATGTCACCAAATAATTTTCCCAACACTTTCCCTGGCTGCCACTACTCTTGCTCAACAACTAAAAATAATCTGTGTCATCAACACTTTTGGAGATATTTCATCAAAATGATTTTGTGGTAAGTTGTAGATATATTCCAATGAAGTTTTTTTTAAATATACAAGAAGGAAAGATTTAAGATAAATAATCCACATATTTAGAGAGAAAATTTGAGAAAAATGTAATATACCTTATTTACATAAGTATTCAGACCCTTTGCTACAAGACTCAAAATTGAGCTCAGGTGCATCCTGTTTCCATTGATCATCCTTGAGATGTTTCTACAACTTGATTGGAGTCCACCTGTGGTAAATTCATTTGATTGGACATTATTTGGAAAGGCACACACCTGTCTATATAAGGTCTGACAGTTGACAGTGCATGTCAGAGCAAAAACCAAGCCATAAGGTCAAAGGAATTGGCCATAGAGCTCAGAGACAGGATTGTGTTGAGGCACAGATCCGGGGAAGGGTACCAAAACATTTCAGCAGCATTGAAGGTTCCTAAGAACAAAGTGGCCACAATCATTCTTAAGTGGAAGAAGTTTGTAACAACTGAGACTCTTCCAAGAGCTGGCAGCCCGGAAAAAACGGAGCAATCGGGGGAGAAGCACCTTGGTCAGGGAGGTGACCAAGAACCCGATGGTCACTCTGACAGAGCTCCAGAATTCCTCTGTGGAGATGGGAGAACCTTCCGGAAGGACAACCATCTCTGCAGCACTCCACCAATCAGGCCATTATGGTAGAGTGGCCAGACAGTTACCCCAGTACTTAAAAAAATAAATAATTTAATGAAATAACAAAAAAAGTGTCAACTGTAGCCATGTGTTTTCCTTTATAGTGCATTGGCCTAAGCTAGTTACCCCATAGTACCCTACCCCTCAAGAGAGGTATAATAAGTAACGTCAAACTGAGTAGAATTGCAGGAAAATATTTTTTAAATGTCCTCCAAAAAACGGTGGAGGACCCCCATCTACTGTTCCTTCCCCCAAATATATACACCACAATTTCGCCCTTGTCGTACAAATTAACATATACGTTTAAAATAAGTATACATTCATGGCGTAGAAGCGGGAGATTCCTGCATTATTAGGCCTACATCTATATATTCTTTAGGTCCGATATTTTAATCGGTAACAGATAAGAATTTCCCCAGTATGCTAAATGTCCAAAATGTCTCCAAAAGAATAACAAGCAGAAAAGCGAAATGTGTACGATTGCTTTGTGTTAAAAATGTCTCAACTGCCAAATGAATTGCGAACAAGACGTGGCCTCCCGCCGACGGTTTACAGTCAGGTCTACAGCAGCGCATCGCGCAGTGGAATGTGAAATATTTGTTTCATATGCCGAAGAAAGAGTGCTGCTTTTCCTCCCCTTTCCCCACTCAGTATTTTTTGGAAGGGTCTCTTGACTCTCAAGCACCTGCACATAGTCCACATAGCGCAGGAGAAGAGCGTTCCTTGGGCACGGGAAGAACGCATTGGAGGCTTGCGGGTGGAATGTAGTCCCTCAGCCACTCAATAAATACGGTGTGAAGAATGCGCTTTTTCACACACAGGATATTACTGTACATGTGTTTAACATACCCCGGTGTCAGAAGCAATCTCGGCCAACAACAACAGTCGGTAAAGTCCTAATCCAAGACAATTTTCCACCATTTTAAATCGATTTGGACGATTCCACCAGTGGTTTTTAGAGCACATGTACAGCAGAATTGCCCCTATTTATTTCCTACTGAGAGGACCACTAGCAGCTGTAACTCTTAGTAGGAATGTAGGCCTACTGCTGTAGTTGAGACAGCTATAGGCTGACTGAGGACTACTGCTATCAGCCAGTGCCATCATCATCATTATCATCACCAACAACATTGCCATCCTCTGGCCTACAATTTACGTAATCAAATCTTGATTCAAACAATGAGTCTGAATGCTGCCTGACTCTGATGTCTGAATATATGATATGGGCAGGCTTGGATCAAGTCTGGTGGATGTGCTGCTGGGTGCTTTATGGCGTTACTGAAGAGACAGTGAAAGAAGCCCAAGAATCTGCAAGGCACGCCGAAGCTCACATATAGGAAAGCACATAGTTTAATCAGATGGAAGTTGACTGAGCCGAACATGTCTGACTTTACCCAGGAAAGGGTCATGTGTGAGTGTGTGGGGGTTATCCTGCAGGAAGGAGACTGTAGATTGCATCACATGTCTGCTACACTCACTGTTATATTTTTTTCCCTCCCCAGCCTCGTGACCTTCTCACACACAAAGGATAATTGATTCTGCCTGTGTGCCTTTCACATTTCCTCTCTTAACTGACCCAAATGTATAACTCTCTTACAACAGTACAGTACAAAACTGCAGAAAAATATAGAAACCGTTACTCTAAGTTTATGTGGGTGCATATCTTGAGTCCTATACATTATGAGATGCTATAATGTTACTATATTTCATTGCAGATAGTGTTTTATTCTTCATCCAGCCAACCATTCCCTTCAATTTCAATCTCAGACGCACTACTAGTCTCAATTGCTGCAATCATCAGCCCAGTCCAAAACTGTAAACAAACAAACAGATTACATACATTAAGGCCACCAGGCCATCTTCTGTGTGTCTATTTCTGCAGTCACTCCTTCTCCCTCCCTCCCTCCCTCCCTCCCTCCCTCCCTCCCTCCCTCCGTCCCTCCCTCCCTACCCTCCCGTCTTATTTTTGGAGCGGTCAATTTGTGTCGTGCGAGGAGCCGGGACGCTGCCTGCCTGGTCCTGGTGTAGTCAGACTGGTGTTGTCGTGGTCCCATCCAGGAGGCCAGCCCTCCAGGAGGCCAGCCCAGGCCCCAGCCCATCTAGGCAGCCCAACCCAAGGCTTCAATTAGTCCAGAGCGATGGGGGAAGTAAAGAGAGCGTGCGTGCGTGCGGGGGAGTAAAGAGAGCATCTCTTAGCACCCTGCCTGAAAGGAAGTTGGGCTGAGAGAGGCGCCGACCAGCAGCCGCTGACTTTGGGCACTGCACAGACTACATGTGCTATCCCCCGTCTTTATATGTACTGTACATGCACCCATGCATGTACACACTGAACACTTAGTAGCCTAGATATGTAGCTTTGAACACTTATGTGTACTTGAATGCATAGCTTCATATGCGTAGCCTTTGTACTGTTGGGGACTTGCAATACACACATACAGTTTTCACACAGACACAAATGCAGTGCTCTGCTGGTGGACAATGACAAGTCAAGCCCCATGCAAATCATAGGTGGTGGATGGAATAACTCCACCTGGCAGTCGTAGGACATTCAATGGATCATTTATTTTGGACGTGTTGGTGGTCTGTGGCTGTGAGATGTGGTGTGTTGCCTACGTGGAAAGGAAAGAACCATAGTTATAGTCATCACAGTGGGGCGATGAGAGTTTCATGGAGTTATAATCGTCTTTGACAGCTTTGGCAATCAGCTGATTGGTTGAGCTCACTGTATTTTTCTATAGGGATCCAGTTCAGATCAAATACCTGCTATTCCATACAAATCAAAAGCTGCCTATGTCTGGCTTTGCTTACAGCATGTCCAGGCATGAATTAGAATCAGGGGAGTAGTTGCGAAATTCACTTGTTATGTTGTGTGACGACATAAACTTAAACTAACTGCGGAAACTACTGGAAAGGTAAGTTAGTCAAGAGAACAGAGCTGAAACTTTGGAGCTTTGAAAAGGGAGGAATAAGAGACAAAAGAGAGTGCACATCTAGGTTAAATGGCACAACCACCACACTACCTCAGATACTAATAGAGGTAGAATCTCCACACATATACAAACGTACACACAAAAGCACTCATTCACATGCAACTACACACTCACACATACAGTGCATTCTGGGAAGTATTCAGACCCTTTGACTTTCTCTACATTTTGTTACGTTACTGCCTTATTCTAAAATGGATGAAATATTGTTGAATGAATCTAAACGCTATACCCCATAATGACGAAGTGAAAAAAAATAATGTATAAAAAATAACAAACTGAAATATCACATTTACATAAGTATTCAGACCCTTCGCTATGAGACTCGAAATTGAGCTCAGGTGTATCCTGTTTCCATTGATCATCATTGAGATGTTTCTACAACTTGATTGGAGTCCACCTGTGGTAAATTCAATTGATTGGACATGGTTTGGAAAGGCACACACCGGTCCGACAGTTGACAGTGCATGTCAGAGCAAAAACCAAGCCATAAAGTCAAAGGAATTGTCCATAGTGCTCCGAGACAGGATTGTGTCGAGGCACAGATCTGGGGAAGGGTACCAAAACATTTCTGCAGCATTGAAGGTCCCCAAGAACACAGTGGCCTTCACCATTCTTAAGTAGAAGAAGTTTAGAACCACCAAGACTCTTCCTAGAGCTGACCGCCCGGCCAAACTGAGCAATCGGGGGAGAAGGGCCTTGGTCAGGGAGGTGACCAAGAACCTGATGGTCACTGACAGAGCTCTAGATTTCCTCTGTGGAGATTGGAGAACCTTGCAGAAAGTCAGCCATCTCTGCATCACTCCACCAATCAAGCCTTTATGGTAGAGTGGCCAGACGGAAGCCACTCCTCAGTGAAAGCCCACTTGGAATTTGCTAAAAGGCACCTAAATGACTCTCAGACCATGAGAAACAAGATTCTCTGGTCTGATGAAACCAAGATTGAGCTCTTTGGTCTGAATGCAAGGCACCATCCCTATGGTGAAGCATGGTGGTGGCAGCATCATGCTGTGGGG
The DNA here is from genome assembly GCA_023634145.1 of Thymallus thymallus. Classification (NCBI taxonomy): domain Eukaryota; kingdom Metazoa; phylum Chordata; class Actinopteri; order Salmoniformes; family Salmonidae; genus Thymallus; species Thymallus thymallus. Next base: position 26,239,948 of record CM042382.1, on the reverse strand, counting down.
ATGTTTTTCAGCAGGAACTTGGAGACCAGTCAGGATCGAGGGAAAGATGAACGGAGCAAAGTACAGAGAGATCCTTGTTGAAATCCTGCTCCAGAGCACTCAGGACCTCAGACTGGGGCGAAGGTTCACCTTCCAACAGGACAACGACCCTAATCACACAGCCAAAACTACGCAAGAGTGGATTCGGGACATGTCTCTGAATGTCCTTGAGTGGCCCAGCCAGAGCCTGGACTTAAATCCGATCTAACTCTGGAGAGACCTGAAAATAGCTGTACAGAGACACTCCCCATCCAACCTGACAGAGCATGAGAGTATCTGCAGAGGAGAATGGGAGAAACTTCCCAAATACAGGTGTGCCAAGCTTGTAGTGTCATACCCAAGAACACTCAAGGCTGTAATCGCTGCGAAAGGTGCTTCAACAAAGTACTGAGTAAAGGTTCTGAATACTTATGTATTGTATTTCATTTTTTTATTCTTAATATATCTGCAAAAATTCCTAAATACCTTTCTTCATTTTGTCATTATGAGGTATTGTGTGTAGATTGATGAGGGGGAAAAACTATTTAGAATAAGGCTGTAACGTAACAAAATGTGGAAAAGGTAAAGGGGCCTGAATACTTTCAGAATGCACTGTGTTCACAAACACACACACACACACACACACACACAGAAACAAAACTCTGACACCCTTCAACGCACTGCTCTTCTGTTCCTGCGCTGTCCACTCAATGTAAGCCCAGTCATGGCTGAGCAGGTCTATATAATATTGGCCAAGTTGTGACCCTGTGGGCAGTCAGTCGAGTCCATAGAAGTGTGTCCCAAATGGCACCCTATTCCCTATGGGGCCTGGTCAAAAGTAGTGCCCTATGAAGGGAATAGGCTGCCATTTGGGACGCAAAAAGAGTGTTGTCGAAGTGGAGTATGAGTTAAAGCGAGAGACCGGGAGTGATTAGAAGTCTTTGTTGTCTGGCCTGTAACACACTACCCCATGCATACAGTCAGTCTAAATGGGTCACCACCTCCACTTTTAGCACAGTCAAGTGTAACACAGCAGCAGGCCTGCAGTACTGTAGTGCCTCAGATTTAATTTACCGCAATCCATCAGATACCATCCCAGTACCTTCTGTCCCTCCTTCCTAACCTGCTATGTGTTTGAACTGTTGAGCCTTGGTGTTCTGTTGGCAGGTCGGCAAAGGACTAATGAAACATTATGGGGTTTTCTTTTGTAATGGCTGTAATATTACATTACATCTCTGTACTGGTAAAAATGTAATCTGGGCCTACATTTGTTGCAAGGTTTTTGATTTCATATTAGTTAAAGCCTTTGATCTGCACACTGCCCTTTCCATCTATGTAACCTCTAGGCTGTAGGAAAATGTATAATTGTACTATTTTAGCTCCTGCAGAGTTCAGTAACCCTAAAATGGTATTTACATGGCACTGGGTGGCAAAGACGGCCCAAAATCAAACAGTGCATGGCATTGTGCAGCGATCCCAAAATTGAACTTTCTATTTCTGCGCCGCTACCTTTGTTCTTCCTCCTAAAGGGGACCTCCCCTCCCCTACCTCTTCATCCCCTCCTCCTCTCCTCCCTAATTAAACAAGTGAATGGAGGGAGGGAGAAGGGGAGCAGGGAGGAGGAGGAGGTCTATGGAACTGGGGCCACCACTTACCAATCCAGACTTGAAGAGCTCCTCCCAGAAACAGCCTTGTGCAAACTTGTGAAATTGTTTGGCAGAGCTGGATTTATTACTACTGTACGTGTGACAGCCCTAATCAGTGTCTGTAACGGGCGATTGAGCAGGTCAGAACACACAAGACAATGGAGGCATTATGCCCGGTCCTGGTTGGGACTCAGTGGGGATTGGGTTTGTGTTCAGGGTCAGAAGGTAGGAGGTTCCAGAATAGTGGTGGTAGGTGAGGAATTCCTGGTCAGTATCCAGTGTATTCTGTATTTCCTAGAATCGCTTGAACCCAATGTATTATGAACAATATGCATGGACTCTCTCTCTCTCTCTCTCTCTCTCTCTTTCTTTCTGTCTCTCTGTTAAATGAAAACAAAGATGCTATTATTACTTGTCTAAAATATTGCAATCTCACAATCTGTTCTCGTAAAACATCTACCCTCCCCAGAGAATTCCCTTCTGTTCTTTTAGTATTGCCTGCTTCTCCGGACTTTGGATTCCCCAAATTCCTTTTTCTCTGTGGCCCACTCAGACTAAATAAGACAGCTACACTTCCTTCCTCCCCTCCCCGGGAATTCTTCACTTTCACCACCTGTCCAAGGACAGTAGGGGGAGGGGGTTTCTCTCCCATCTCACCTTCCCCCTCTCCTCCACTCTCCTCACCCTGCAATTTGTTTCTCAGTCTCACCACCGGACCAGTAAAAGACAGACCTGTCCAGACCTGCACCAACCAGAGAGAGCAGATGAACACGTCCTGATCTCCAGGTGTTACATGACACGTTCCTGTATTGTCTTTAGGGTACCTCATCTAATCAGACAATAAGCTGTCTTGTGTCATCATCAACATTCGCACGATTTGCAGCGATAGTCATGATGATCCAGGAACGACACAGTGCACAAGACAATCCAGGACCGACACAGTGCACAAGACTATCCAGGACCGACACAGTGCACAAGACAATCCAGGACCGACACAGTGCACAAGACAATCCAGGACCGACACAGTGCACAAGACAATCCAGGACCGACACAGTGCACAAGACAATCCAGAACCGACACAGTGTACAAGATGTTCCAGGATCGACACGGTGCACAAGACAATCCAGGACGAACACAGTGCACAAGACAATAAAGGACTGACTGTCACAGTGCACAGGATAATCCAGGACAAACACAGTGCAGTCAGTGCACAAGACAATCCAGGACTGACACAGTCATATGACAATCTAGGACAGATCTTCTTCTAATCAGTCATTCTTTTAGTATTGCTTTTGTGCAAGTGTATGTGTGTGCATTCTATTTTTGTGATCCAATCTTTCTTACCCTTTCTCCCAAGTGTTTTATGTGCAGGTTAGCTAACTTACCCCCTATATGCAATGTCTGCACCCCCATGGAAATCGAATTAGCATAATACAAAAAATCCCCATAAATATCCGTTTAAGCTAGAGATATCAGTGTTTGTCAGACCATGAGACATTCAGAAAATCGGTCTTCTCACGAAAACGATTGTAGCATCCAAACTAATATGACCACTCTTATCCGTTTTGTTCTATGACCCCCACAAGCGTCACGGGACTCTTCTGAACTGTCTGTAGCATTTAAACGGTTTGGGCTACACTCTAATATGACCCCTCTATAGATGCACACACATGCCTCACAAGATTCGTACCTGTTTAAAAAATGTATGGAAGTATATATGGAAGTAGTTTAGTGTCTAGAAAAAGGGGATAAATATGTGTAAAAATATGTATAAATAGTTTCTGATCGTTCTTATATATCTCAGATATTGGAGATTTATCTGTATTTCCATGTATGAATCTGTTATTCAATGTGTTTGTTTCTATGGGCTAATAGCAGTAAGGCCAAATTCAATGTTTCATCAAATACATGTTTTATATATATTTTTGATACCTAAAGGGGTCCTACAATTCAAAATCAAATAGCTAATGTTCCCCCCCCCACGACTCTTAAGGATGTGTGTGTTACTAGCACCCTCTTCTGGTTTCCTAATGGAACAACAGACATAAAAATCATATATCTGCCAAACTCAACACATCTGTCATTCTGTGGTACTTGAATTGAAACAGTCAGATCTCTCTCTCTCTCTCTCTCTCTCTCTCTCTCTCTCTCTACTTCTGGAGAATAGATAATGGACCAATGACATTACTTTTCCCTTTTGTTTATTTACATCTTACATTGAAAATGCCATTTGTAATATACAAATTAACTGTTCATGTCACTTGCTGCAGGATCAATATGACACTTTATTATTATTACAAATGTGAGATAGTAAAGGTATTATGAGGTACAGACTGTAGATGATATACTACATGACCAAAAGTATGTGGACACCTGCTTGTCGAACATCTCATTCCAAAATTATGGGCATTAATATGGAGTTGGTCCCCTCTTTGCAGCTATAACAGCCTCCACTCTTCTGGGCATGGTGATCTTAGGCTTGTCTGCGGCTGCTTGGCCATGGAAACCCATTTCATGAAGCTCCCGACTAACAGTTTTTGTGCTGACGTTGCTTGCAGAGGCAGTTTGGAACTCGGTAGTGAATGTTGCAACCGAGGACAGACGATTTTTCCAGATTATTTGAAACAAAGAAATAAGTGATCATGAAAGACAACATAGACAAAACGTTGCGCTTGATTGAGCTCACTAAGTGCATTGGGAGGGCAATGTTCACACTTTTGCACTTTTCCATCTAGCTCAAAAATCACCTATTGTCCCAAAACAATATTTTTCTGAATTCCAAATGAAATATATAATACAAATGTCCACTAATATATATACACTGTAGGAGTCAAATGTTGCGCCACGCCTACTCATTCAGGGTTTTTCTTTATTTTTACTATTTTCTACATTGTAGAATAATAGTGAAGACATCAACACTATGACATAACACACATGGAATCTTGTAGTAACCTTAAAAGTGTTAAACAAAACAAAATATATTTTATATTTGAGATTCTTCAGTAGCCACCCTTTGCCTTGATGACAGCTTTGCACCATCTTGGCATTCTCTCAACCAGCATCATGAGGTAGTCACCTGGAATGCATTTTCATTAACAGGTGTGCCTTGTTATGAATTAATTTATGGAATTTCTTTCCTTCTTAAAGCATTTGAGCCAATCAGTTATGTTCTGACAAGGTAGTGGTGGTATACAGAAGATATTCCTATTTGGTAAAAGACCAAGTCCATATTATGGCAAGAACAGCTCAAATAAGCAAAGAGAAATGACAGTCCATCATTACTTTAAGACATTAAGGTCAGTCAATCCGGAAAATGTCAAGAACTTTGAACGATTCTTCAAGTGTAGTCGCAAAAACCATCAGAAGGTGAACGGATGATCTCTGCATGTGTGGTTCCCACTGTGAAGCATGGAGGAGGAGGTGTGATGGTGCTTTGCTGGTGTCACCGTCAATGATTTATTCAGAATTCAACCAGCATGGCTACCACAGCATTCTGCAGTGATTTGCCATCCCATCTGGTTTGCGCTTAGTGAGACTATCATTTGTTTTTCAACAGTTTAAGGGCTATTTGACCTAGAAGGAGAGTGATAGAGTTTTGCATCAGATGACCTGGCCTCCACAATCACCAGACCTCAACCCAATTGAGATGGTTTGGGATGATTTGGACCGCAGAGTGAAGGACAAGCAGCCAACAAGTGCTCAGCATATGTGGTAACTCCTTCAAGACTGTTGGAAGCATTCCAGGTGAAGCTGGTTGAGAGAATGCCAAGAGTGTGCAAAGCTGTAATCAAGGCAAAGGGTGGCTACTTTGAAGTATCTAAAATGTCAAATATATTTAAACAATTTTGGTTACTACATTATTTCATAGTTTTGATGTCCACTATTATTCTACAATGTAGAAAATAGTAAAAATAAAGAAAAACCGTTGAATGAGTAGGTTTGTCCAAACCTTTGACTGGTACTGTATATATATATATATATAGAAGTGCGAGCTAGGCCTAATCGCCCAACATCATTGCCGACCTCACTATATATGTATATATATATATTTATGTATATATATTTATTTATTTTAACACTGAGACATTCCAATATACAGTTAGATGCAATAATATACCACAAAAAATAAAATGTAAAACAATTATTTGAGACTAGCCAGAGGAAAAACAAACAGTAATGTATCAATGTTAAAATATTCTTCCAGACAAAGTTTGACTGAATGAAGTAATAAATGAGTTTGAAGTACAAGTAATGAACTAACTAGATAAACTAATCATATAATATATTAGGGCTTACATATAAAATATTTTCAACAATCCAGATCATAGCATTTTGATGTATTTTAGTTGATTTCTAGTTGTATTTTAGTGGTGAAACTCAGATAGATTTCCAGAGATAGCAACATCAAAGTTTAAGGGAAATCATTGGGATGGTAAAACATGAGTTTAGGGTAAACAGATGTTTTCTTCGAACATAAAGTCAATGGATATTACTTTTAAAATAGTATGTGATGCATTTACAAAAACAATGTTTTTCATGAAGTAAGGAAAGGTTAAATGTATATTTAATGTATATTGCATTAACCTTTTAAACCTTTTAAATATAAATAAAGCATATAAATAATGCTTTATTTATATTCTTAATTTTTATTTGGTTAAATATTAAACATGACAAACCCTTACATGCCAGGCTTCTAGCGTCCCCCTGTATAGTATCACACCATACAGAGAATGTTGAGAATAGGAATATGTAACTAACTTGTAAAGAGCTGGGATACATAAAACTGTAAACCCCTTCAAGACAGAAATGCAAACACCTGTATTAGTTCTATAACAATGAATGAAAATGAAAGACATGTTATATAATACCTATTGTGTTCTATGTTTCCCTCCGTGCATAATGCTCATCATAAGGAGAGTCTGTCAAACAACGTTTTGAGTTTTCATTCAACTCAAGAAAGATTCTATTGAGTCTCCTGTCCTGCTGATGGTCCACAGTTTCCTCTCTGCTGTGACCAGGAGTTGACTCGGATAGGTGGTGGAGTTGTAAGTCTTTGCATGCTCGTTATCAAGAGAAATCCATCCAATGTCCAGTTATTCACAGTTCATTGTATCCCATTCTTAGGTGGTGGAACCATAGAAATAGAATCCCACAGAACTCATTCTAGTTCTGTGGGTGGAACTCTTTTCCACTGCCTTCCAGTCCAATGAATTAAGTCCTGGGTCATAACCCTCAGGTTGAGGGTTGTACAATACCGTTTCCAGTTTTAGAAACAGACCCATTAGCCTATCAGCTAGCAGCGTGGCAGGTCTACTTGGTCTTCTGGGAGCCAATCATCACCTTGGAGACGAAGTTGACAATGGCGCTGGCGGGCTGCTCTGGGTCATGCTCAGCAAACAGGTGGCACACGTTGTCCTGCCCACTGCCAGTCTTCCTCGCCACAAAGCCAAAGATCTTTGCTGAAGTGCAGCCTTCTTTTTTCCACCTAAGAATTAATGGGGGAAAGAAAACAGGAAGAACATACTTTGAGCAAGGTATCATACAAACAGTATAAGGTGATGATATTAGCCCCACCGTACTCTTATTTCAAATGATGTTCATTCTGGCATCTTTACTCACTTCCGATCTTGAGGGTCCAATGCACAGAAGATGACAGTGTTCACTGCATAATGCCTTCTGAAGAACAACCTGGAAAGAAGAGAGGGAAAAAAAGAAATGCATATTATTACTGTCCGTCCGTCCGTCCGTCCGTCCGTGTTTGTTAGTCCGTTAGTCTGTCGGTGTATTCCCCATGACTCACTTCCTCTGGTTGTCGGTGAGGGTGATACCCTGTGAGGAGACTTTGAAGTGGACCACGGTGGAGGTGGGCAGGGGGTCTGAGCCCAGAGGCTCTGAGCCCAGGATTACACTAGTGGCCTTCTGCACAGCCTGGTACCCAGTCAGAGACTCCAACTCCACCGAGCCCAGGAACCACACATTACACGCTGCAGAGAAACACAAACGTTACACACGGATGCAAACACACACTACACACTGAACACACACCACACTACACACTGAACACACAAAGGAACCACACATTACACACTGCAAGACCAAATACATGTTATCTACACAATCACTTAGAAACCGAGGTTGTTGTTGTTGCCCAATACTTAATTATGAGCCTTTAATATTCTCCCCATTGATTTATCTAATAGGCATACACCTGTATAAACATGTACTTAATGATGATTAGTGGTTAGTAAAAGGATTTAAGCCCTACCTGCTCCTTGTTTGAGCAGCTCAGCAGCAGAGTTGGTGATAGATTGTGTAGTTGTATTCTCCACCATGTCTTCAAGAGGATCTATGGACATAGTGAAAAAAAGTGTTCTATTCAATGTAATGAAGAAAAGGGATAAATAGGCATTGATATATCACTGAATTAAAACAAATCTGATCTCCCTCCATCTCTCCTCCTCTCTCTATTGGCCCTGCCACTGATGACATGGGCTTATGGTTACCACGTAGAGGCAATTCATCTAAATTGACAAGAGTTTCATGCACGGGCTTATAAATCGCATCATGTATATATCATTCTAAACTGCACTGCAATTTCCAGCCCTGACACATTCAGTTACACAGAGAGAAGAGAGAATAGTGTTCATGTAACTCGCTTTTCCACAGGACACAAGATGTTTTGTCAAATAAAACCCTGTCTACCATGTGAATGTAAAGGCAGTTCTGTCGATGATACTAAGAAGTATCTTCTCACCTCTGTCAGGTATGATGAGTTTACAGGGCAGAGCCAGGGGAGTGATCGAGTGCTGGCACACCAACGCTGTTAAACTTCCTGTAAACAAAACAGAAAGCATACTATAAACATCATAGCAATTTAGGGTGGTGATGATTTCATATGGGCTTTCAACACAAGGTCTGAAGCGTAGTTGTGTTGATTATCCAGTAGAGGGCACTCTGGAACATTTCAATGTTTTTCGATGGTTACACAGTGTAACCAGCAAAGGTCCCCACTGTATACCGCTGTCCTCAACCGAGTATGAAAAGTGCGCTAGAGAAGAGCCACTCACCAAAGTAGGGCTCTATGGGACAGCCCTTCAACCGAACTCCTTTCTGTGTACACTCAATCAGGAAGTGACGGACCAGCTCATTGGACAGATCTCCTCCTATCAGAGAGAGAGAGAGAGAGAGCGAGGGTTTGTGTTACTAGTGTCTAAGTTCTATTACCCCTGTTAACTCCTATTCCTGAATGATAAGAGTTACATAAATCTTATCCAATCACCGCTGACATAAGTGGTATTATGATTGAACTACAGTGTGTCCGAGGAGCATGAGGAGTGCATCTGAGGAACGTCCTCCAGTTCAAAGGGACCTGAGAAAAACCTTAAAGGGGAATGGAAACACTTTAGGAAGAAAATCTAAGCAAAGAGATGTATTCAATCCACTATTACCAAACATGTGCATTTAACATAAAAATATCTATATATTTAGTATTTTGATCGTCAACAAGGTTTATTTACGCTATTGTCAGCACCATTTTAAATTGCCATAGTAACGACTGACGCCAGTGGGTCACTGGCAGGAATCAGTCTGCGTGGTTTTGAATCGGGTGCGTATTGAGGTTTTTGCACGGAGAGTGAATTGAAGAGAGTGAGGTTAGGTGCGGAAAACGAAGATGACAATATAAGTAGTAATTCAAACATGAACTGTATAGCGCCAGGCTGTATGAATTGGCTCCAAAAAATATCACTATGTAAACTACCATCGGCTGCCCAAGGACCCACAACTTTTGAAGAAGTGGCTCCATGTCCTGAAGAGGAAGGACATGCCAGCTCGAGCTAGCAGGATCTGCTGACAGCACTTCACAGAGGCAATCTATCTATCTATCTATCTATCTATCTATCTATCTATCTATCTATCTATCTATCTATCTATCTATCTATCTATCTATCTATCTATCTATCTATCTATCTATCTATCTATCTATCTATCTATCTATCTATCTATCTATCTATCTATCTATCTATCTATCTATCTATCTATCTATCTACAGTTGAAGTCGGAAGTTTACATACACTTAGGTTGAAGTCATTCAAACTCATTTTTCAACCACTCTACAGATTTCATGTTAACAAACTATAGTTTTGGCAAGTCGGTTAGGACATCTACTTTGTGCATGACACAAGTAATTCTTCCAACGATTGTTGACAGACAGTTGAGGTCAATTGGAGGTGTACCTGTGGATGTATTTCAAGGCCTACCTTCAAACTGAGTGCCTCTTTGCTCAACATCATGGGAAAATAAATCAGCCAAGACCTCCACAAGCCTGGTTCATCCTTGGGAGCAATTTCCAAACGCCAGAAGGCGCAAACAATAGTACGCAAGTATAAACACCATGGGACCATGCAGCCGTCATACCGCTCAGGAAGAAGACGCGTTCTGTCTCCTAGAGATTAACGTACTTTGGTGCGAAAGTTCAAATCAATCCCAGAACAACAGAAGATGTTGGAGGAAACAGGTACAAAAGTCTACATCCACAGTAAAATGAGACCTATATTGACATAACCTGAAAGGCCGCTCAGCAAGGAAGAAGCCACTGCTCCAAAACCACCTTAAAAAAGCCAGACTACGGTTTGCTTTGCTTCAGGAGGGACTGGTGCACTTCACAAAATAGATGGCATCATGAGGAAGGAAAATTATGTGGATATATTGAAGCAACATCTCAATACATCAGTCAGGAAGTTAAAGCTTGGTCGTAAATGGGTCTTCCAAATGGACAATGACCCCAAGCATACTTCCAAAGTTGTGGCAAAATGGCTTAAGGACAACAAAGTCAAGGTATTGGAGTGGCCATCACAAAGCCCTGACCTCAATTCTATAGAACATTTGTGGGCAGAACTGAAAAAGCGTGTGCGGGCAAGGAGGCCTACAAACCTGAATCAGTTACACCATTTCTGTCAGGATGAATGGGCCAAAATTCACCCAACTTATTGTGGGAAGCTTGTGGAAGGCTACCCGAAACGTTTGACCCAAGTTAAACAATTTAAAGGCAATGCTACCAAATACTAATTGAGTGTATGTAAACTTCTGACCCACTGGGAATGTGATGAAAGAAATAAAAGTTGAAATAAATCATTCTCTCTACTATTATTCTGACATTTCACATTCTTAAAATAAAGTGGTGATCCTAACTGACCTAAGAAAGGGAATTTTTACTAGGATTAAATGTCAGGAATTGTGAAAAACTGAGTTTAAATGTATTTGGCTAAGGTGTATGGTCTATCTATCTATCTATCTATCTATCTATCTATCTATCTATCTATCTATCTATCTATCTATCTATCTATCTATCTATCTATCTATCTATCTGCTTGCGCCTCCACGGAGGTGACGCAAGTAACGCCGAGGTGACGTTAACCGGTCATGCCTGTTGTTGACTAGGCTAGCGTTAGACACTGGACAACTTTGTTGCAACTCTAGTTGAAGGTAACTAGCTAATTGCATCTGAAGTGTTTTGTGTAACAACCCCCAGCAACTAATGCAACTAAGCAACTCAACTGCAACTAAAATTGCAACAGTTTCTCAGTGTAGCCCTGTTTTTAGGTAGTTACTGTAGCTAGCTTCCACCTCAGATAGTACTGTTATTAGGTAGTTACTGTAGCTAGCTTCCACCTCAGATAGTACTGTTATTAGGTAGTTACTGTAGCTAGCTTCCACCTCAGATAGTACTGTTATTAGGTAGTTACTGTAGCTAGCTTCCACCTCAGATAGTACTGTTATTAGGTAGTTACTGTAGCTAGCTTCCACCTCAGATAGTACTGTTATTAGGTAGTTACTGTAGCTAGCTTCCACCTCAGATAGTACTGTTATTAGGTAGTTACTGTAGCTAGCTTCCACCTCAGATAGTACTGTTATTAGGTAGTTACTGTAGCTAGCTTCCACCTCAGATAGTACTGTTATTAGGTAGTTACTGTAGCTAGCTTCCACCTCAGATAGTCAAGTACTGTAATAGATGTTGTTGACAGATTTGTTTTTGTAATGTTTGTTAGCTCCACCTCATTTAGCTAGACTGAAGTTGACAGGCAATGTTTGCTGAAAATAAATGTCCCTGTATTTGGTGTGTGTGTGTATGTGTGTGTGTGTGTGTGTGTTGACAAAGCATACAAGACAGGTAGCTTGTTAATGCCAACTGATATATTTGGATTCAGTTGTCTTAACAAAACATTTTTGTTTTCAGGATGACATCTTCATCCCTGAAAAGGTTTTCATCCTGGAGGAGACTGCAGGAGGCAGAGGAGGTACAATGATAATCCATGTTATTTCTAAGGATATTGTTTATTTCCAGACAAAGTCTGTCATCCCAAATCAAAGACATTATACAGTATGTGCAGTGATTTTTTTTATATAACTATAGCCTAATAGAGTCCTTAATTAGTACATGCCAAACTGACCCCTGGGAGCCAGAGTGTTCCTGTGCTGCGGTGGAGAAGAGGTCCACCGGGACCATCACTAAAGAGCTCGGGGCCCAACAGCGAATTCAAAGATACACCCATCCATAAAGGGAATCGGAATGGAATTGTTTTTCCACAGATTTTTTTACCTGTTTCAACGGATGTGCTACCTAGTCCCGGTCCTGCTGTATCGATTCTCTCTCAACCTATGAATGATCAGCTATGAAAAGCCAACTGACGTTTGCTCTTGAGGTGTTGAACTGTTGCACCCTCTATAAACAATGTGGTTATTATTTTGATGTAAAAAGGGCTTTTGTAAAATACATTTGATTCATTGTTTGCTGTGCTGGATGCGGTGTATTCACTAACTGTCTGAGTGATGGGACATTGTTATAGTATGTAACATATTTTGGTGTGTATTTCATCTGCATCTTAACTTCTTAAAGTGGCAATCAGCAGTAGAAACAAGTGTCTCCCTGCTCCTCTTTCGGTAAAAAGCTGAGGGATGGGGCTGGAGAAATGTGACCACTATCAAATTCATAGACAGGGCTATATATACAAGGACTGACCATCCATGATGTCAAAATTGTAATCCTGTTTCTATTGTTCACTTTTGATAAAGGTGTCTGCTAAATGGAATGTACTGTATTATTAGTCTACTTTGACTATGCCAAATAGCTGCGTAATGTAGTTACCATTCCTTTCCAATAGATGGCAGCCAAAGCTAGTTGAAGTCACTACAGGGACACGGGTTTAGTGCGCATTGAAATAAGTTTTATATTCAAACAAGTTGATCTGGTTACACTTGAACCTGTTGTTATAGTGAAAAATCTAACTAATACTATTTGTACATAAGGGTCGGCATGTAGCCTAGCTAGAGCGTTGGGCCAGTAGTAAAATAAAGGTTAAATAACAAAATAAGTCACAGGCATTAGGTCTATGTCTAGAAAAGAATTCCAGCAGGAGTAAGGAGCGGTCTAAGGCACTGCATCTCAGTGCTATAGGCGTCACTACAGACCGTGATTGGGAGTCCCATAGGGCGGCGCACAATTGGCCCAGCGGTTTGGTCGGGGTAGGCAGTCAGTGCAAATAAGAATTTGTTCTTAACTGACTTACCTAGTTAAATAAAGGTTAAAATAAATAAATAGTAAATTAACTGGTTTTATTCACACTCAACACCTATGGAAATGCCTTTGCTTCTGGGTATGGCGCTTTATGTAGGAAACGACACACAGGGATGAGACGCCTTACACCTCGTCCAATTCTCCCTTGTTCCCATAGGGTGAACTGGCGATAAACTGCCAGCCTGTATGCTTTGCAAACAAAATAATAAGAAAAGTTACCGAAACTAAATCACAATGTATTTATAATGAGAACGCCCCATTATTGGATAGAATGAGATTTCATGAATTATGATGCTGTCTGCGATTCGAACTCCGGTCGTCTAATCAAAATGTAAATGTATTACCACCACGCCACACAGTGCAGGCGATAAGACTTTGTTAGAGGATACTAATTATATATATGTAGAGCACCTACCCACTACTGATACCCCCGCATGTTGTCCCATGCAAGATTCTACCCTGGGCGGCTGTCCATGTCGCCCGTACCTAAATCCGCTACTGCTGAGTACACTTTTAAAAAATACTAGTCAAATAAGACATGGGAGAGATGAATTTTGGCAAAGAGATATATTTATAGACTAATACACTTGAAACAAATAGCCAAACAAATACACGAAGGGGGGATTCTGGCAGGGGGAGATTTTCGGCACAACACCGGCACTCTGTTCTCAGGTGCTAAGTACTCTCGGCCAGCTGAGTCCTTAAAGGATTACTATTAGCACCCACTTTCTTTCTTTCCCATAGAGCAACACCAACAAATTCCAGGAGTATTCACATTAGTTGATAATGTTCGGTTAGTGTTAGGGCTGACACGATTACCGTATAATTATATAATCGACGATTCTGGAAGAAGACCTTCATGAAAATAAAATAACCGTCATATAACTAAATTTGTGTGGAATGAACAGCTGACTGAAGACGGGACGGCCGGCCATTCCTGCGGTTGAGTCTGTTTCAGCTGTAACATGGACTCTCTACAATGTGATGAAACTTTGTTGCTCCTTGCTGAAACAAGCAAGGTGTTGTAGTAAGTAGTATTTGGTTGACTTAAAACGGTGACCCTGGTCATTTGGCTCACCAATATGACCAATAATATATATGACCACAGCACTACTTAGGGTAGGAGTTTGGGTTCAAAGATACCAACTTAGTGTTCTGTAGGCCTATTCCTAGAAATATGTCTGAATATGACTTGAGATTATCATAATGATTTGTCTTTTCTTTAGAAGTCCTTCATGTTCGTTTTAAATTGAAATATAGCCAGATAGCATCAGCCATAAAAATGTTTAACATTAGTTCCTGTCAGGCCCTGACTGAGGCCAGGTCTCTGGCTCCCTCTAGTGGGGCCACAGTCAGGACCTGACAATTGCTTCTAGGAGTTTCTGTTCAGTTTATTCCTATTTATGTTCATTGTGTCCACCTGATGTTGTGGATTCTTGGATTCTTTTGTGTTTTTCGGATTAATTAAAGGAATGTATTCACACTCCAGCTCTGCGCCTCGGGTCCTGTATCCTAGCTACTGTGACAGTTCCAGGAAGAACTGCATGCCATGAGCAAAGCAAATGATTGCATGACAGGCTATTTCTGTATTGAATTGTGGCCGTATTTCAATTTGCTTTACTGTACTGTCCCTGCTGGAAAAAAAGGCATAGACCAGCATAAATTCCAAGCTGGTCAATGCTGGTCTATGCTGGCAGACTAGCGTGTAGCGTGGTCTAGCTGGTCAAGCTGGTCTGAACAGCATGGTCTAGCTAGTTATGCTGGCAGACCAGCTTTTGTTGTGTTTTTGCTGGTGACCAGCATAAGCTAAAACAAAACCAGCATCAAGTCACATTATGCTGTCTTGCAAAGTAATTTCTATTGGAATTTAGCCAGAGTGGAATCACATAATCTGCATTCGGAAAGACTTCCAGGGTTGGCAAGATAACAAATAACCCTACCTAAAAGATCTAAACTGGAACAACCATTTCAGTAACGGGTACAATAAATCCAACTAACTGATGGGATTAGTTGAGAAAAGTGTTTGTTATTTATCTTTGTGTAGCATAAGATAAATTCATTGATTAATGAATCAATCAATGTATTGCCAAAAATACAGATATTTAATGAAGCAATTCAAAAAAGCAAACTGCAATAGAACATGCTGGGAAATATGATCATGAAGGGCATGGTTTTGCAGACCAGCTTGGGAGTAAATCTCACTTGGGATTTGATCTCACAACCTTTTCGTTTATTGGTGTAGCACACACCCCCGCACCTTCAAAATGTATGCTCACAGTATTATTTGTGAGCGATAACTTGTATTACTTTTATTAAATTATTGGAGTCCTCCAGGTTTATGTATTAATATGCACCGGAAGGCATTGGCACCATCTGTTGGTTGTTGGCCTTCACACTGGTGATTGTGATCTCACTTCCTCATTCTATTGCGATAACTTTTCCTGAAACCAGCCAACTTTCTCGTCACATAATTTCTCCTGTTTTACTTGTTTTTTTGTTGAAGCTAGAGAATGCTAAGTCTCCCCATTATAAATAATGAAACCACGCTAGGTGGAAAGGAATTAACATGGAGGTGAACCTAACAAAATAACTTTACAGACATTTCAAAGTTGTAAATATACACTACCATTCAAAAGTTTGGGTTCACTTAGAAATGTCATTTTTTTGGCTTTTTCTTTGCAACTCTGCCTAGAAGGCCAGAATCCTGGATTCGCCTCTTCACTGTTGACGTTGAGACTGGTGTTTTGCGGGTACTATTTAATGAAGCTGCCAGTTGAGGACTTGTGAGGCGTCTGTTTCTCAAACTAGACACTCTAATGTACTTGTCCTTTTGCTCAGTTGTGTACCGGGGCCTCCCTCTCCTCGTTCTATTCTGGTTAGAGCCAGTTTGCGCTGTTCTGTGAAGGGAGTAGTACACAGCGTTGTACGAGTTCTTCAGTTTCTTGACAATTTCTCGCATGGAATAGCCTTCATTTCTCAGAACAAGAGTAGACTGACGAGTTTCAGAAGAAAGTTCCTTGTTTCTGGCCATTTTGAGCCTGTAATTTAACCCACAAATGCTGATGCTCCAGATACTCAACTAGTCTAAAGAAGGCCAGTTGTATTGCTTCTTTAAATCAGCACAGCAGTTTTCAGCTGTGCTAACATAATTGCAAAATGCTTTTCTAATGATTAATTTGCCTTTTAAAATTATACACTTGGATTAGCTAACACAACGTGCCATTGGAACACAGTAATTATGGTTGTTGATAATGTGCCTCTGTACGCCTACGTAGATATTCCATAAAGAATCAGCCTTTTCCAGCTACAATAATCATTTACAACATTAACAATGTCTACACTGTATTTCTGATCAATTTGATGTTATTTTAATGGACAAAAAAATGGCTTTTCTTTTAAAAACAAGGAAATTTCTAAGTGAGCCAACATTTTTGAACAGTAGTGTAAATTTTTAAACTCCGGATTACTTTATTTGATTAAACAAAACCCTCAGATTCATATAATCATATGTTGTGCCATTGAATCCTTGTAGTTAGATGTTTTAGTGATTTGTTTTAGAACGTTCACTAGCTAGCCTAGCCTTGCTAAGGGCTAGTTTAGCCATAGCTTTTTATTTTAATTTTGTATTATTATTATGAACAAATAAACAAATATAAAAACAGAAATATACAAACAAGTGTACATAAACCTAACATCGAGGGGTATTACATGTCGAGATGAATGTTCAATTTGTCAAAAGGTGTTATGGTACGTATTGCTTTTTTGTTTTTACACTTACTGATAATTTATTTTAAGCTGTTCATGAATTTTACTGTTAGCTGTAACACGGCTAGTGGGGGTCATTGTGGTCGATTGTGTATTATTGGGTAATATTTATGCTTACACTAGTGGGTAATCTGTTGAGATGTGTTGGACAAACATACAGTTGAAGTCGGAAGTTTACCTACACCTTAGCCAAATACATTTAAACTCAGTTTTTCACAATTCCTGACATTTAATCCTAGTAAAAATTCCCTTTCTTAGGTCAGTTAGGATCACCACTTTATTTTAAGAATGTGAAATGTCAGAATAATAGTAGAGAGAATTATTTATTTCAGCTTTTATTTCTTTCATCACATTCCCAGTGGGTCAGAAGTTAAATTGTTTAACTTGGGTCAAACGTTTCGGGTAGCCTTCCACAAGCTTCCCACAATAAGTTGGGTGAATTTTGGACCATTCCTCCTGACAGAACTGGTGTAACTGAGTCAGGTTTGTAGGCCTTCTTGCTAGAACAAGCTTTTTCAGTTCTGCCCACAAATTTCCTATAGGATTGTGGTCAGGGCTTTGTGATGGCTTCGTGGTCCCATGGTGTTTATACTTGCGTACTATTGTTTGTACAGATGAACGTGGTACCTTCAGGCATTTGGAAATTGCTCCGAAGGATGAACCAAACTTGTGGAGGTCTACATTTCTTGGCTGATTTCTTTTGATTTTCCCATGATGTCGAGCAAAGAGGCACTGAGTTTGAAGGTAGACCTTGAAATACATCCACAGGTACACCTCCAATTGACTCAAAAGTTGTCAATTAGCCTATCAGAAGCTTCTAAAGCCATGACATAATTTTCTGGAATTTTCCAAGCTGTTTAAAGGCACAGTCAATTTAGTGTATGTAAACTTCTGACCAACTGGAATTGTGATATAGTGAATTATAAGTGAAACTATCTGTCTGTAAACAATTGTTGGAAGAATTACTTGTGTCATGCACAAAGTAGATGTCCTAACCGAAGTGAGTGAATAGCCTTTATTTTGGTACAGATACTATTTAATTGAATTGCAATAAATTAGTGCCTTCAGAAAGTATTCATAGCCCTTAACTTATTCCACATTTTGTTATGTTACAGCCTGAATTCAAAATGGATTAAGTCTCTTAAGAGCTTTCCACACCTGGATTGTGCAACATTTGCCCATTATTCTTTTCAAAATTCTTCAAGTTCTGTCAAATTGGTTGTTGATCATTGCTGGACAACCATTTTCAAGTCTTGCCATAGATTTTCAAGTAGATTTAAGTCAAAACTGTGTAGACTTGGCCTTGTGTTTAAGGTTATTGTCCTGCTTTAAGGTGAATTCATCTCCCAGTGTCTGTTGGAAAGCAGACTGAACCAGGTTTCCCTTTAAGGATTTTGACTCTGCTTAGAGCCGTGCGACATCTGAAACACAACCCTGCTTTAAAACAAATCTAGACATAACTACTAGACATTTACACAATTGTATTTATTTCACCTTTCATGCTACACAAACATAAATAGCATACATTTTTTTTAACTAATGCAATCTGTTAATTGGACTTAATGCAACCGTTACTGAAATGATAACCCTGAGAGTCATTTTGAAATCACATTGTGGATGAAAATAAGTTTAAAAAAAAATGTGGATATCCCCAGTCAGGCTGGATTCCAATAGGAATTAGACATCACTTTGCAAGCCAGTATAATGTGACTTGATGCTGTCCAAAACACAGCAAAGCTGGTCACCAGCAAAAACACAGTGAAGGCTGGTCACCAGTGAAAACACAACGAAGGCTGGTTACCAGTGAAAACACAACGAAGGCTGGTCACCAGTGAAAACACAACGAAGGCTGGTCACCAGCAAAAACACAGCGAAGCCTGGTCACCAGTGAAAACACAACGAAGGCTGGTCAGCAGTGAAAACACAACGAAGGCTGGTCACCAGTGAAAACACAACGAAGGCTGGTTACCAGTGAAAACACAACGAAGGCTGGTCACCAGTGAAAACACAACGAAGGCTGGTCACCAGCAAAAACACAGCGAAGCCTGGTCACCAGTGAAAACACAATGAAGGCTGGTCAGCAGTGAAAACACAACGAAGGCTGGTCACCAGCCTATGCTGGGCTATGCTGTTTTTTTCAGCAGGTGTATGTCAAGTAAAGTTACAGTACAGAATGTAAGGCAAAAAGCAATTCTGGAGAAAGTCCTGAAATCTGTGCAGGTTTATAAAGCAAGCACGTTTATTGTTTGTCTTGAAACACTAGCCGCCACATCTAAGACTACTTGGCAAAGAAAAGGGCTGCTTGGCTCTATCACGATACTGCCCAGAAGAGAGACCCAAAGCTAAGAGCTATACAGAGAGGGGACAGAGAGGTGACTATCATGTTCCCTTTATGGAAGTAAGTTCATAGGGGTGTAACAGTAGAGGGCTTTTATGGTGATTGCTATTGTTTGATACCCAGGAAGCTGCAACCTCAGTTGTCTCATTCCACGATACTTCTGTTCTACTGGGGCCTTCTGGAACACAGAAAGGTTCTGGAACTCCCATTTCCTATAGTCGACGAAAGCTCTGCCCATTTATATATTTCAGCCAATGCCTACCTCTCTTGGTCTGTTCCAGGACTGAGGGGGGGGGTGTGGCCACCTTCATGGCCAGCCCATAGGCACCTCTGAAGGAGTGGCTGTCCCGTACAATGAAACACCCAGGCACTTTGTCCTTCAGGACTGAGATAGCTGAGAGGACAGGAGGAGGAGGAGAAAAGGAGGAGAGGAGGACACAGGAAGATATTTTAATGATGGTGTCATGGAGGAATGTGCAAATTGGAAACTGCTAAAACTATCAAAATCAATTTCAAAATGATGATGAGCATCATGGATATTCCGCAGACAAAATACACTTGGGAGACAAGACAACTATTTCCTCATGTTTTTACCTTGATCCCTGGAGATATCAGGCTTGTACCAGAACTTCGATGTGTCTTGCACAAATTTTACAGTCACCTGCTTGATGGCCAGGACATCTGGAAATACAGTATCACAAACACACCAGAGGTTAGCAAATGCACAAAAAACTCAAGGAATTCAATCACTAATTTCAAAGACATCCATATGTGGCAATTCCACACTGACAGAGAACATTCCGTACCTAAAGGATACAGTACTGATTACCTATTGACTGTGCTAGCTAGGGAGCTACCTGGCAGAGGTGAGGCAGTGCCCGGTATCTGTGCAGAGGCTGAGAGGTCAGGAAGGACGTTGGGGAAGGGGATACTGAGGGAACTCCCGCTGTGTGGGCTGGAGAACCCACTGGGGGCTGGGGAGGCCGTGCCCAGGGAGTGCTCCCCATCTGACGCCCTCCTCTTCTCGGGTAGCAGCGGAGGCAAGGCCCCCTGGGTCTGGAGCTGCTGGTGCTGCTGGGTCCGGATTGTGCCCTGCTGGTCCAACATACCCCTCTCCATGGCTCTGTTCCCCAGAAGAGGAGAGGCAGAGGCTGGGCAGTCAGCGGCGCCGTAGCCCCCCAGGCCTGAGTCATCCTGCTCATCAAAGCTGTGTGCGGGGCTGTGGGTGAGGGCGTAGCGGGCCATGTGGCTCCGCTGGCTGCCCCGGGGGGAGCTGTGGGCATTGGGGGCCGGGTGGGGATGCAAGGGAGGGGAGTGGTGTCCATAGTCCAAGGACATGGAGTGGGGAGGGGGGTGCCTGGGGGTGGGGCAGGTGCTGATGGAGGCGTGGCGGCTCAGGAGGGCTCGGTCCTCTGGCCAGGGCTGACCAATGGAGTGGCTGGAGAAAGGAGGAAGAACACCAACATTAGAAGAAGACCATCATTTAAAAACACATTTCTAATCAAACTGTATGACCATCATGGATTTTCAGAACACGTAGCCTATAACCATAATTATACTGAACAAAAATATAAACACGTGCAACAATTTCAATGATTTTACTGAGTTACAGTTCATATAAGGAAATCAGTCAATTGAAATAAATGAATTAGGCCCTAATCTATGGATTTCACATGACTGGGCAGGGGCACAGCCATTGGTGAGCCAATCAGAATGAGTTTTTCCCCACAAAAGGGCTTTATTACATTATATTCAGTTTCATCAGCTGTCTGGGAGGCTTGTCTCAGACAATCCCGCTGGTGAAGAAGCCAAATGTGTAGGTCCTGGGCTGGCATGGTTACATGTGGTCCGTGGTCCCTCAAAAACTTGAGACATCTGTGGCATTGTGTTGAGTGACAACACTGCACATTTTAGAGTGACCGTTTATTGTCCCCAGCACAAGGTGCACCTGCAGGATTGAGCCTTGGGCAACTCCCTTTGTGACAGGCAGTGGCTGAGACAGCAGATTTTCTGACATTATACACTGCACTCTTTGAGAGAGGTAGTTAGCAAAGCAGACCATCCCTCACAGACACAATACTCCTTAGCCGGCCCACAAGAATGGAATGGTCTACCGTATCAAAAGCTTTGGCTAAGTCAATAAAAATAGCAGCACAACATTGCTTAGAATCAAGGGCAATGGTGACATCATTGAGGACCTTTAAGGTTGCTGTGACACATCCATAACCTGAGCGGAAACCAGATTGCATACTAGAGAGAATACTATAGACAAAAAGAAAGCCAGTCAGTTGATTATTGACACGTTTTTCCAACAATTTTGATAAACAGGGCAAAATAGAAATAGGCCTATAGCATTTAGGATCAGCTTGATCTCCGCCTTTAAATAAAGGACTAACCGTGGCTGCCTTCCAACCAATGGGAACCTCCCCAGAACGGAGAGACAGGTTAAAAAGGTCGGAGATAGGCTTGGCAAATATAGGGGCAGCAACCTTAAAGAAGAAAGGGTCTAAACCATCTGACCCAGATGGTTTTTCAGGGTTAAGTTTCAGGAGCTCCTTTAGTACCTTGGACTCAGTAACTGCCTCCAGGGAAAAACTTTGTAGTGGGGCAGGGGGAAAAAGAGGGAGAAGCATAGGGGATAGTTGCATTAGAAGGGGTGGCAGATTAGGAAATGTTGGACGGGCAAGGAGGCATGGCTAAGGCAAATAGGAATCCTGACTTAATGAAGTGTTGATTTTAAAAGCAAAGTAATTGGGTCCATAACCGTCTATGTATTATATTCCAAAAAAGACCTTTTGAATAAACATGAGCGTGCCTTCTAATAATTATGCGGAAGGCTTGTTATTGGCTATACCTGTCTGTTCGTTGGAGCGTCCCACTCATGAAGGCGGACCTAGAGGAGCCGAAGGACCTTTGGCAGCTGGGGGAGGAGTCTGGTAGGCCCTCATCTGTGGACTGGGGAACGTGACCAATCATCTCTAAGTAACCGTGAGGCTCTGTGGGGGTGTGAGAGGGCATACATGACAAATGACACATATAGGATAAATACTGTACATTCAAGGACTAGGGCTAGAATGCACTTAACATCTTTCAGACAGTCTATTGACCGACACTCCAAAACATCTGGATTTCACATGAACAAAAACTGAGCAAAAACCCTCAACTATGAATCATAACCTTAAAAATTTCAGTCAAATAAAAGCGCTCTTCCCCCATGGGCAGTATAATAGAGTACATCCAATACCAAACAGAGCAGTCAGCAGTGGTGTTAGTTAAATCACTCTCCAGTCAGTCTGCTACTAGCTCAACAGTACAGCAGACATTCATCGATCTGTTCAGTACGGAGCAGATTACTTTTTGTCCTGGCAGGCCTAACTGCTGCCTGGCAGGCAGCCCCACTGATTCAACAAATCAGACTCATTGATTCAAGCAGAAATTAAAAGCCTGAAGGCATAATTGACTAAAGCTTTTATTTCATCAATCATTGCTCTGTAAGCACTGACAGGTGCCTGCCTATAGAAATTTGACTGGTAAACTCATTGGTACACGCAATGGCTGCCTGGTATTATGATGCAATAATTACCATTGTAATGTACAGTACAATGTTCATTCAAATTATGTTACCTGATTTGGCTCATGCAATAGAATGCATTATTTGTAAGTTGAATTGAATCAACAAATCACAGCACATATTGATGGCTACACTTCCTGCTTTTACTTCCTACTTTTACTTTCTTCTTTGCTCCTATGGGTACACTCGCAATGGCCACCAGTCCACCCATTATGCTATCATTGACTTAAATGGGAACACCCGTTCTATTCATTATATTTCTATGTGCGTGCCCCCAGAATCTGAAACCACATGTTTTAGTCCACAGACTCAGTGACTGACTGATGTTTCCATGGGTTACCAGTTACCTCTATTGGAATGTGGAGGACAAGGCAGACAACAAAACGAGAGAAAGAGGTACTGGCTTCTATTGACACAGAGGTACTTTCGCTGGGGAAAGAAAAGTGTTTTTGTGCACCCCGATTCCTTGACCCTGCACAATCATGGTTACGTCGCACGGTGATTCTATACGCGGTGCGTGCTTGGGTAAAGTGGGCACAGTGAGGGCACAGATCAGTCTGGGGCGCTGTCATTCTCACAACCCCTCTGACACAGATCACCATGACAACAGGCTGGTTGGGGGTCGCAGGGGGACAAAGAGATGAACATGAAGGTCGCCTCTATGAGTGTGTGTGAGTGTAACCTCTGATATCACAACTGCCATGCCTCACCAATGAACCAAAGTCACGACAGGATGGAAAAACTACTCAACTGGATTTGTAACAAAAAACCCTCTTTATGACTTTTTTCAGAGGGAGGGAACCACAGAAGGGACCTATGCCATGTCTGGTTATGTCTCTAGACTCTAAAGGATGTTTTAAGATGTATGCCAGTACATGATAAATCAAAACATCACTCCCAATCTCTGAGAACGACCATATATATAGAACTGGGTGTGTTCCACCACTGAGAAACATCTAAGACCACAACAAGACTACACACAAACAAAACATTTAACTGTTTCAGTCATTCGAGGCTTCGCCACTATGCACTATAAAAGACTGTTTCATTTTAGGACTGAAAGCACACAGACGTTTTCCAAACCGACCATGGGAGGAGAGAGACTTGTACGGAACCCCCAGGGAAAGGAGGCGGTCCATACGAAGGCTTTGTTTAGTGCACTGCCTCCAACCACTACAATATCCTCAACTACAGGTCAGGGATCATACATTAGTTATGGAAAAGTGACCAGCAATGGTGCAATACCACAGAAAAAACAACCGCACAAAGTAAAATATATACACATAAACATAATGTACACCTAAAAAGTCTATGGTCGATTACATTCCGAAATAAGTTTTCATAATGGTCCAAAGCAGTGATGAACAACGAACACACTTAAACCACTTACTTCAATTCAAACCCTCATACTATATCAGAGCATACTGCCTGTCGCTGGGCTCCGTCTCCTACAGCTATTTCTCTCACTCTCTTTCTCTGTCACCCACTTTCTGTCTTTAACAGAGTGAGAGACGAAGTAAAGAGAGAGGAGGATGACAGAGAATGAGTGGAATAGACTCCTTCACTTCACTAATGTCTCTACTTCCCCACGTATCCATTGTTCCACTGCCCTACGGTCTGACTCCAGCAATCAAATGGCTTTGTTAAAGTTCAAGTGCCACAGGATACATTCCCCTCACAATGGCCTGACATTTCAATAATTCCATTCACTTTATGTAGAGATTAGGGGTATTTCTATGGATTGTTCTGTACTCTGGAAATAAAAGTATATTTTGAGTACTGCTGTAATCCATTGTATTATGGAATATATTTAAACATTTATATCACGTCATCTGAATGAATAGTGAATTCATGAGAATGTTAACACTGTGATACACACAGCCATGACCTACCCTGCTCCATCCTGTAAACTCCGTAGGATTGCATGCTGGGAGACGGAGATTGCCTCAGGTGAGTGAATTCAGGTATGTTTTTCACTGTGGAAAGATAGAAGAAGAGATGAAGTTCAAAATTCATCAACGATCACAAGCACCACCATATGCAATCACCCACAAACCTTTGAAAAGAGGCACAAGACAAAGGAGGCTCTTACCATAAGGTGTAGGGGGAGAGATGGGGAAGGTAGGAGTGGGAGGAGTCATGTCACTACCAGCCTCCACTCCACTGTCCATCTCTGGGCCCTGAGCTCTGTAGTCCACACTGTCACTCCTGTACAGCATGCCATGCTGAAACACACACACACACACACACACAGCAAAAACATGCGTGTGATACACAGCAAAACACAGCACTTAATAGTGTGCATCATTACAAGCGAAGCCATTTTTGAATTTGTATTTATTAAGGATCCCCATTGGCTGCTCCCAAGGCAGCAGCTACTCTTCCTGGGGTCCAGAAACATGAAGGAAGTTATATAACATTTAAAATATTACATGACATTACATTTCATAACACTTTACCCAATACATTTAGTGTGTTCCCTCAGGCCACTTCTCCACTATCACATATTTACAATACAACATCCATGTGCACCTGTGTGTAGATCACATGTCTTATCATGGTTACAGTATGTGTGTTTGTGCCGGTGTGTCTCTCTTCACAGTCCCCGCTGTTCCATAAGGTGTATTTAAATAGTTTTTTTCAACCTGATTCTACTTCTTTCATCAGTTACCTGATGTGGAACAGAGTTCCATGGCTCCATGTAGTACAGTGCGCCTCCCATAGTCTGTTCTAAATGACAAGGTAATGACAGACATTGGGAATCAGTGAGTCAGGGTTTCAGTACGTTCAGGTACCTGTGAGTGAGTTACGCAGGGTGAGTAGGTCCGTGTGCTCCTGTAGTCTTCCTGCGTGCCGCAGCCTGAGCCATAGAACCTTGGGTGATCTGTGACATCACTGCCCTGCCGACTCAGACTCTGCATGGCGTCCACTCTGACATCCCCAATGGACAATGGGACGGCTACTCAGACACACAAAGAGACAGAGAGGAGGAGGAGAACTAGCCATTAATGCTGAACACACCAGAGAGCTCTACCACCTCAAGCCTATAGGAAATACATGCTTCTGAAGAATGTCAACCCTTTAAGCCATGTTAGTGACATGCAATTTGTGAAGCAATATCATACCAAAGACTTCTGGCTCTAACAACTTGATTACACTCTCTAGGAATTGTACCTCTCCAATACAGGCATAATATTGAGTATAGTTTAGTACTAGTGTCTGTGTCGTTGTGAGTGGACAGCTGAGGGCCGAGGGGGAGATGTGAGGTAGGGGGCAGACTTGTGACAGACTGGAACTGTCCTGGGCTGACCCTCCACTCGGCACCAGGGTGCTAATTTAAGGCCTCCCAGAAAGCCCTGTCATCCTAAAGCCATGAGGAATGCTAATGTAGAGAAGTACTAATGCACAGGATGATGATTACACACACACACACACATTCTCTGATGGCATAGCCGGAGGAGGCGTGTGTTGTGTTGTGTGTGTGTGTGTGTCATGGTGTGTTATTTTGGCCTTCATTGGTTTGTGTTTCTCAGTCCTTTTTTCCTTTTTGAGTGTGTGTCCGTTTTTCTAAACCAGTATGTTTCAGTCTGGCTCGGCATGCCTTAGTACCTTTACATTTATCAAGAGTGACTTACAATTAGTGCACTCATTAAGATAGCTAGGTGGGACAACCACATATCTCAGTCGTAGTAAGTACATTATCCATCAACAAAGTAGTAACAGTATCAGCAAAGTCAGTGAAAGTAGGTTATTTAAGATACACTTTCAAGAGGTAGGGTTTCAGACATTTTCGGAAGATGGACAGAACCTCCGCTGTCCTAATGTTAGGGGGAAGCTTGTTCCACCATTAGGGTGCCAGGACAGAGAAGAGATTTGACTGGGCTGAGCAGGAGCTGAACCGCTGTAAAGGTGGGAGGCCCAAGAGACCTGAGGTGGCAGAACAGAGAGCTCAGGTTGCGATGTTGGTTTGAGCATAGCCTTAAGGTAGGGAGAGGCAGTTCCCCTTGCAGCACTATAGGCAAGCACGAGGCTCTTGGATTGGATGCGAGCTTCTACTGGACGTTTGTCTCTGTTCTGGGTGGGTTTGATAGAGTTTGCTGGCCAAGAGTACTTAACACCTCTGAACAGATTGCCGTCTGCAATTTGCAAATCAATTCTACAAGTAGAATCGCGCAAAGATGTCAGCAGTCAGACGTCCACCAGAGGGTGGTCCCTAAAACACACCGTGACGAACGAACGGCAGACGAACGACAAATCAACATTCGATGCGGAGTGTACGGTCCCCTAAGGAGGCATCATGGGGAGTTGAGCTCATTAAGGGGGATCTGAATGAATGGCCATCTCATTACCATGTGAGAGACTAACACTGCTAATAACTCTCACTATCACCTCTCTATCTCAGGTGGGATCTCTTCATTGACCTTCGACTTGTAACCACTGTCATTTTTGGGGCGTTGCTACCTTTTTTATGTTTTTTGGAGACCTCACTTTGTAGGGACATAACATTTATTCCAAGGATGATATCATGATTTGGGTTAGGGTTATGTTAGCCATTCAGTACATTTGTTGTATTATTTCTCTATTTTCTTTCTTTCTGCATTGTTGGGAAGAAATTTCCCCCTCGGGGATCAATAAAGTACCTATCTAAGGGCCCGTCAGTAAGCATGTGACAAATAAAATGTGATGTTCTGCTGCTACTCTTTATCTTACTTTATTACCCTGCCTTCATGTACATACAGAGCCTTCGGAAAGTATTCAGACCCCTTGACTTTTTCCACATTCTGTTACGTTACAGCCTTATTCTAAAATGTATTAAAAAAATAAAATACGTCATCAATCTATACACAATACCCCATAATGTCAAAGCAAAAACTGTTTTTTAGAAATGTTTTCAAATTCATTAAAAATAGAAAAACTTAAATATCACATTTACATAAGTATTCAGACCCTTCACTCAGTACTTTGTTGATGCACCTGTGGCAGCAATTACAGCCTTGAGTATTCTTGAGTATGATGCTACAAGCTTGGCACACCTGTATTTAGGGAGTTGCTCCCATTATTTTCCGCAGATCCTCTCAAGCTCTGTCAGGTTGGATGGGGAGAGTTGCTGCACAGCTGTTTTCAGGTCTCTCCAGAGATGTGCAATCTGGTCCGGGCTCTGGCTGGGCCACTCAAGGACATTCAGAGACTTGTCCCGAAGCCACTCCTGCATTGTCTTGGCTGTGTGCTTAGGGTTGTTGTCCTGTTGGAAGGTGAAACTTTGTCCCAGTTTGAGGGCCTGAGCGACTCTGGAACAGGTTTTCATCAAGGATCTCTCTGTACTTAGCTCCGTTCATCTTTTCGTCGATCCTGACTAACCTCACAGCATGATGTTGCCACCACCCTGCTTCACCGTAGATATGGTGCCAGGTTTCCTCCAGACATGACGCTTGGAAATTCAGGTCAAAGAGTTCAACCTTGGCTTCATCAGACCAGAGAATCTAGTTTCTCATGGTCTGAGAGTCTTTTAGGTGCCTTTTGGCTAACTCCAAGAGGGCTGCCATGTGCCTTTTACTGAGGATTGGCTTCCGTCTGGCCACTCGACCATAAAGGCCTGATTGGTGGAGTGCTGCAGAGATGGTTGTCCTTCTGGAAGTTTCTTTCATCTCCACAGAGGAAATCTGGAGCTCTGTAAGAGTGACCATCAGGTTCTTGGTCACCTCCCTGACCAAGGCCCTTCTCCCCCGATTGCTCAGTTTGGCCGGGCGACCAGCTCTAGGAAGAGTCTTGGTGGTTCCAAACTTCTTCCATTTAAGAATGATGGAGGCCACTGTTAATTTAATACATTTTAGAATAAGTTTTTTTTTTTGTTAGGCAAATCAAGTCTGAAATTTCAAAGTGGAAATAACAAACTTTAGAAGCCTTTTTAAAACTCAAGTACACTACAAGTTTTAATTTCCTGCCGTGCAGAAAAATTCTCAGCAACAAAAGAGTGATCAAATGAATATCCTACATCTGTATATGGCCTTTATTTTATTATAATTTTTTAACCTTTATTTAACCAGGCAAGTCGGTTAAGAACAAATTCTTATTTACAATGACGGCCTACCAATTAGGGTTAAGTGCCTTGCTCAAGGTTAAGTTTATGTAAATAAGCTAAACACAGCGTGTTTCTGTACTGTGCTGTAAGTCTGGATGTTCTACTGTATGTACTGGATATGCACAGACAGGTACAAGTCTCTGAAATCGGATGGAAAATGTGATGTCTCACGGCAGGCACACTTGTTCCTCTCTTGGAAATTCCAGGGCCCTCCTCCCCATACTCCGCTCACCTCTTTCTGTGCCCCCACACTCTACTGACATCCAGACCGCACACACTCACTCCAGGTACAAACAAAATGGTGGACCACAGTTCCAGAGCCAATTAACTGCACTGCCTGCCTGTACTTGAGTCATCAACATTCACAAGATCAACAACTTAGAAGACATGGCCAAGTTTAGTGAAGTAAAAAAAACATTTGTGGTTTTAGTAAGTGCGTATTAAATCTGAAAATTTTAATAGTTATCTGTAAGATAATGTACATATCGCTAATAGAGGGAAACAAACAAAAGTGAGATAATGAAATTAACTGATTTCAGATTATAGACATAAATACTGTGAATGGCTAAGGTCCAAAGCTGGTGGGAGACGTAGGCTATTTTTCAGTCACTGACAAGCACAGAACATTCCTAGGATTCTTCGGCACAGTGTTTCAGAATCAACAACTATGCCTAATAGACCAATATAATATTCAGACATCCAGAGGGAAATATTTGACCAGATAAGCCAAGGTTTTTTTTAGGGAAGCTATTGCAATGTTCAAAACATACAAGTAAGTTAGAATATTCCTTCACTTGTGTTATTTTTATTATTTTAGGTGGATAACAGCTGTAATATTCCCTTCAACGTGAAGACTGTTTTCTGAAAGCAAGAAACATCAAGCTGGTGTTTCTACTAATAGAAGTGGCTTCAGTGAGTCCATGACAAGTAGCGCCTGAGAGAGTGTGAGGATCTTTCAAAGACATTCCATGTCAGCAGTATGGTGTCCCACATGTATGAATGTTCTATAGCTGTGTGAGCCTAGATCTACAGAGCTGATGACAGCGCTCTCTCTCCCTGTGATTCCGGAGTGAGATAGCTGTACACAGACAAGCCTCGACAATGGACTCTGCCTCAAAAACACGCTGAAAACGTCTGAAAAGCTGCCAGGGACCCTGCTATTTACACTGGCTAACAGCCCTCCAGGTGGGAGAGAGAGCGAAGGTATGCTTTGGTTACACTGTTTACACTGTGAGAGAAGTGAGGATTTCATGGTGAAGTTCTCCCAGAACAGATGCATTACCAAATCTGACTGTCTCATTGATGCCCTGCCACCACCGCTAACATTACCACCAGTACTATTATTGAATCACCATTATTACAACCACCACCATTCATATTACCACCACCACCACACCCAGCGCTTGCTGTCTGTCTTACCTGACTGCTGTGTGCTTTGCAATGGGGCTGTACTGTTATCCATGAGTCTGTGACTGACTCCATTGGGGCAGCCTGTTGAGGGGGCGTTGGTGGTAGCTGAGCCATTCACGTGTGTCCCTGTACCTCCGTTCCTCTTGACCGAGCTGGAGAGCATCGGGACCGGCATGAACGTGGGGTCCAGGTCCATAATCAACTGGTTGAGCTGGTCGATAGAGTTATCAATGTCCACGGTCAAAGAGTTGAACTCCTCGTCTCGCTTGTTCTTGTTGATGACCGCAGGAGACTGCTCATTGTGAGTTTGTGGTGGGGCCACCACCGTTCTCTGGACAGCAGTGTCCATCCTCAGCACGGAGCTTTGTTGTGAGACTGTAGGGGCTAGAGGTTTGGGTGGGCTTCCCCCCTGCTGCTTGTTGTCCCCTGGGTACCTCTCCCTTTCCTCACCCTCCTCGGCCTGCAAGTAGGCATATTGATGGGCTGCTACCATCTGTTGCTGGCGCACCCAGGTGTGTGTGGAGTAGCTGCCCTGCCGGTAGACCTGCTGCTTGGGCATGGGAACAGTGCTGGCTGGGTTGGAGGCGGAGATCGAAGCACTCCTCTGGCCCAGACAGCCCCTCCGGGCCTCAGTGTAGGCCGTCTCGTACTCTTCCATGGCGGCCGGGGCTGGGTGGTGGTGCTGGTGGTGAGGCTGGTGTTGGAGATCCTCTCCCCCGGGGCTGCCAAAGCCGTCCGACAGCAGGGAATTCTGGCTGCTCTTGTGGCAGGACGATGACAGGGTCCCCAGGCTGTCCACACTGTGTAGGTCGTGGCCTGACAGGAGGACCAAGTCATCCAGGATGTCCGTTTCCCTCTCCCTGGGGGGCTGCGGGTCTCCGACGACATGCACCTGGACTGGGACCAGTCTCTGGAAGGCCACCCCTCCTGGCCCACCACCTCCACACTCAGACAACTCCTCGACCTCTGGGGAGGGTTCCTCCAGGCCGAAACCACTCAGCAGGCGCTTCAGCTGGGCCTTTTCTTGACGGCTAGGGCCCTGCTGGGGCCTGGTGCTGGTGGGGATGGGAGCTGGGGGTCGGTCGGTCCACAGAGAGGTGCTGGACAGGCCCGAGTCGCTGCTGGCTGACAGGGCGTGATCGCTGTGGTCGGGGCTGCTGGTGGTAGAGGTGGCTCGGTGGGCTCCACGGCCCAGAGTCATGGTGGTGGATCCTCCCCCGTTAGGGCTCCTCTTGGACAGGGCTGCTTTGTCCTGGGCCAGGCCCTGAGAGCGAGGCACTGGAATGACAAGAGATGGAGCGGCTTCAAACGGTCAGCTGGTACGGAGACACACACACAGACATGACCACACATGGACACACACATGCAGGTGGAGGACCACAAAGACGCTCACATGACCACAAAAGACTTGTCACTTTCTCACTATCAGATGAACTGAACAACAAGTACAGCTCACTGATAAAAACAAACAGGGATATGCAAACTCACACCTTTTGACACACAAATGAAAGCAGACATTAACTCAAAAGTATGCCACATTTACAGAGCTGGTGGACAATGAGCAGGCTACAGGTTGTAAGAAAAGCAAATGATCAGCACTTCAAATGTACATAACAAGAATGTTCTCCTAGACAACTGTGCACCACAGAATAGTTTCCCCTCAATCTCAAACATAAAACAACACAAACTCATCACAAAATCAAACCATTCTGATTAAATAAAACCACAGAAGTATCACCAAGCCACTCCAAGAAACCCAAGTTTTAACCACCAGCCACATTATTTTGCAAGAGTGAAGAAAAAAAGCATGTAAAAAGCACTTATAACTCTCATTTGTACCTTGTGCTGTATGGTAGACTAAGGTGTCCCTCGTGTTCAGGTTATATAACTAACTGTTGATGAAAGCCAAGAAGCCATCCATCTGTCACTCTGTGTGTTGATAGAGCAGAGACAAAGTGCTGTTGAGTCCACAGCCAGTCAGTCAGTCACAGCGTTTGACCTCTGCATTCCACACGGTGGGGTGATTTACCAACCAGTCTCCACTACCCTCTGACCCTCCAACATATGTCTAAACAGCCCAGTTAAACCCTCGGCAGAAAAACACACCACAGTCAGAGATCAAAGCAGCACAGTCAAATCCATCATCGCTCTCGCTCATGACTCGGATAGATTACTGAAGAAAAAACAAAACAGTTCTAGCTAGCTAACAAGACAAGCAACCAGTGCTTACAGAATGCAGTTCAATGCATTAGACGTACTCCATGTGCATGCGAAGGCCGTGTTGATGTCGAGGGTAAAAGCGTCATTCCACAATCAGTGTCACTCTCCTCCAGTTCAACAAAGGGGAGTTAGCAACATGACCCTGGTGCCTATGTCTCAATCTGGAGCGTTAAGTACTTTCCTTTCAGTCAAGCCAACAGGGCTGTTGTAGGATATGAATACCAGACATGCATGATAAAAGATACCCTCCTCCTCTACCCTGCATTATGCTGGTTTCCCCCAACACTGCTACACACACACACACACACACACCCACATACACACAGAGGGTTCTCTTGAACTCACATCCGGCTCTCTACAGCAAGTCTCAGGCCTCCTCAGCAGGCTACATTCCAGGTCAGAACAGAACTCCTAGGAGTATTCCAACAGATCCCTCTACAACATTCCAACTGGCAAAGGTGGTAACACTTCTGAAGACAGATGTCTCCCTCCTCTCTCTCGCTCTCTCCCTCTGCTGCCTCAGTATGTTACCCTCCCACTTTTCTCTCCCCCTCCCCCTTCTTCCTCTTCCCTCAAGCCCCCCCCCCCCCTTCTTCTTCAAAATAGAATGCAGCCACAGCTCTTACCTTCTCCTTCACCGGTTGCAGGTAAATAAGTGCATGCACTGGACAACCACCATCTCCCGCAGAACAAAATGGAGAAATAGAGGGAAGATATGGAGAGCAGGAGGGGATAAAATAAAGACTGTGAAGTTTAGCTAACAGATAGTGGGCTCCCACACACACATACTGGTCCTGCTAGCAGTGCAAAGGAAGGTGAGGGTATTTGCACACCACACAGGGGGGACCTGTAAACAAGTGGGGAGGGGCCAGGGGGTGGGGGCGGGCCCTGGGGTGAGCTGTAACCCGAACTGGAGCCCTTCTGAATCAGGGGACTACCCTTCAGGGAGAGAGGAAGAGGATAAGAGAGAGAGAGAGAGAGAGAGAGAGAGGATCTGAGGATTGAAAACAAAATTTCTCTCCTCTCCTCCGTCCAGCTTTCTTTCACACTATAAAGAGAGACTTTTTCATTAGAGCGAGCCTGCCTTCTAGTTGGGCCCTCTCTGGTGGTTTTATGAAACCTGCCCGGATAGCCAGGTTGTTTTTCTCTCGCTCTGTTGTATTATGAAATGACATGCCTGCCATCCGTGCTGTGTACAACACCAGCGTGGAAACAGATGTGCTCTAACCTCAATTATGGGGTTCAACAATTGTTTCTACTGTTTTTGTCTATGATAAGACACGCACTGGCAGGGCTGAGGTCCATGGATTGTTAACTGAGTATGGTCCCATCTGGTGGTCTTCATCTATGGCCTATTTCATCTATCCTAGGCAGTCAAGTTTCAAGTTTTTATTGTCACTTGCTCTAGTACAGTGAAATGCCTTTTTTTGCTTGCTATTTCCCAACAGTGCAGTAGTACAAAAAAATTCAAAAAAAAAACACAGGAGAAATAGAAATAAGAAGGACAAGAAGCTACAATATATACAGGGTCAGTTCCAGGGTCAGTTCCAATACTATATTTACAATGTGCAGGGATTCTGGAGTAATGGAGGTAGATACTGTATGTATAGGGGTAAGGTGACATCAGGATATTAGATAAACAGAGTAGTATATGAGGATTGTATGCAAGTGTGTGTGTATGTGTGTGTGCGTGTGTGTTGGAGTGTCAATGTGAGTGTCTGTGAGTGAGGGACCTTCATTTATGTCAGCAATAATCAAAGAAATTTGACATTTTCTTATGTTATTATGGTGTTATAAAACACTCTTGACACTCACCAAGCATTAGGGCAAATGGGAATGTAGCTGCAAAACTGTTGCTCTGACGCCAACTACTCTATCCCCCAGAGGGATTGTTGCTGCTACACCTACTCTTACTCTGCTCCATTCACATTACTGTTATTACCATCTACCATCCCTCCTCCTCCTTTTCTACTGTATGCCAGGCCTGTGAGTCATGAAGCTTAATGACCATCATCATCCTCATTTCCATCCCCCCTGGCCAGGCCCTGGCCTAGCTGCCGTTAAAGGGCAAGTTGCACAATATATTTCCACAAAAATCGAACAACGCAGAAGCAAAAGTTTATACAAATATATCTGTTATCCACTTCTATTTTTGCAACTTGAATTAGATTTATCAAAAACTAATATACCAACAATCCATTGCGGCTTTGATGTCAAGAAGGGAACGGCCTGATGGTGGCGGCAGTGCACTACAACCGCTGTTTATCAGCATGTATGTTTGGCCGAAATGCGAGACAATTTGACCGCTTTGTGGGGAGGGGATCACCTTGCGCTTCAGTCATTACGATGGCTGCCATGGTGAAGAGTGGATTCACCATGAAGCTGAGGCAAAAAAAAAACGGTTCTGTGCTCACAGTCAATGTAGGCTTCAAGTCCACTGACACCACCGGTGTTACTGCAGGATAACAGTGGGCTGCTTCGGTGGTAGAGGTGAATCGGGTAAGTAGGTACTAAAGTGCCGAAAGAGTTTTTCATGTTATGTCACTACTAGATGATAAAAAACCAAGATAGCAAGTGCTATGTCATATTATGTCACTCATAGATTATAAAAAATCAAGATAGCCAGCGCATTCGAAAAGTATTCAGACCCCTTCATTTTTACACATTTTGTTACGTTACAGCCTTATTCTAAGATGGATTGGAAAAAAAAAATCCTCATCAATCTACACACAATACCCCATAATGACAAAGCGAAAACAGGTTTTTATAAAAAAAATTATGAAATAACTTATTTACTCAAGTATTCAGACCCATTGCTATGGGACACTAAATTGAGCTCAGGTGCATCCTGTTTCCATTGATCATCCTTGAGATGTTTCTACAACTTGATTGGAGTCCACCTATGATAAATTCAATTGATTGGACATGATTTGGAAAGGCACACATCTGTCTATATATGGTCCCAGAGTTGACCAAGCCATGAGGTTGAAGGAATTGCCGTAGAGCTCCGGACAGGATTGTGTCGAGGCACAGATCTGGGAAAGGGTACCAAAAAATGTTTGCAGCATTGAAGGTCTCCAAGAACACAGTGGCCTCCATCATTCTTAAATGGAAGAAGTTTAGAACCACCAAGACTCTTCCTAGAGCTGGTCGCCCAGCGAAACTGAGCAAATGGGGGAGAAGGGCCTTGGTCAGGGAGGTGACCAGAACCAGATAGTCACTCTGATAGAGCTCTAGAGTTCCTCTGTGGAGATGGGAGAACCTTCCGGAAGGACAACCATCTCTGCATAACTCCACCAACCAGGCCGCTATGGTAGCGTGGCCAATTTTCTCAGTAAAAGGCACATGACAGCCCGCTTGGAGTTAGCCAAAAGACACCTAAAGGACTCTCAGACCATGAGAAAAAAGATGATCTGGTCTGATGAAACCAAGATTGAACTCTTTGGCCTGAATGCCAAGCGTCATGTCTGGAGGAAACCAGGCACCATCCCTATGGTGAAGCATGGTGGTGGCAGCATCATGCTGTGGGGATGTTTTTCAGCGGCAAGGACTGGGAGACTAGTCAAGATCGAGGCAAAGATGAACGGAGCAAAATACAGAGAGATCCTTGATGAACCTTTACAAACTAGCCTCCAACACTCTACTTAGCAAATTGGATGTAGTCTATCACAGTGCCATCCGTTTTGTCACCAAAGCCCCATACACTACCCACCACTGCGACCTGTATGCTCTCGTTGGCTGGCCTTCATTATATATTCGTCGCCAAACCCACTGGCTCCAGGTCATCTATAAGTCTTTATTAGGAAAATCCCCGCCCTATCTCAGCTCACTGGTCACTATAGCAACACCCACCCGTAGCATGCGCTCCAGCAGGTATATCTCACTGGTCACCCCCAAAGCCAACACCTCCTTTGGCCACCATTCCTTCCAGTTCGCTGCTGCCAATGACTGGAACGAATTGCGAAAATCATTGAAGCTAGAGGTTCCTATCTCCCTCAATAACTTTAAGCATCAGTTGTCAAAGCTGCTTATCGATCATTGCACCTGTATATAGCCCTTCTGTAAATAGCCCACACTACTACCTCATCCCCATATTTATTTTTGTTATTTTCACAAATCTTGCACTCCAGTATATCTATTTGCACATCATAATTTGCACATCCTTCATTCCTGTGTTAATGATGATAATCTGTAATTTATTTCACCACTATGGTCTATTTATTGTCCTACCTCCTAACCTTACTGCATTTTGCACTACATTTTGCACTCTGTATATAGATTTTCTATTGTGTTTTTGACTATGTTTGTTTACTGTGTAACTCTGTGTTGTTTTTGTCGCACTGCTTTGCTTTGTCTTGGCCAGGTCGCAGTTGCAAATGAGAACTTGTTCTCAACTGACCTACCTGGTTAAATAAAGGTGAAATAAAATAAAAATAAAAAACCTGCTCCAGAGTGCTCAGGACCTCAGACTGGGGCGAAGGTTCACCTTTCAACAGGACAACGACCCTAAGCACACATCCAAGACAATGCAGGAGTGGCTTCAGGACAAGTCTCTGAATGTCCTTGAGTGGCCCAGCCAGAACACGGACTTGAACCCGATCGAACATCTCTGGAGAGACCTGAAAACAGCTGTGCAGCGAC
Source organism: Thymallus thymallus (assembly GCA_023634145.1). Taxonomy (NCBI): domain Eukaryota; kingdom Metazoa; phylum Chordata; class Actinopteri; order Salmoniformes; family Salmonidae; genus Thymallus; species Thymallus thymallus. The sequence goes on along the minus strand of CM042382.1, from coordinate 26,202,688 downwards.
GCCATCCAACCTGACAGAGCTTGAGAGGATCTGCAGAGAAGAATGGGAAAAACTCCCCAAATACAGGTGTGCCAAGCTTGTAGCGTCATATCCAATAAGAATCAAGGTTGCCAAAGACTCAATAGCTGCCAAAGGTGCTTCAACAATGTACTGAGTAAAGGGTCGGAATAATTATGTATATGTCATATTTATGTTTTTTATTTTTTACATTTGCTAAAATTTCTAAAAACCAGTTTTTGCTTTGTGATTATGGGGTGTTGTGTGTAGATTGAGGAGGGAAAAAAACGATTTAATCAATTTTATAATAAGGCTGTAACGTAACAAAATATGGAAAAAGTAAAAGGGTCTGAATACTTTCCGAATACACTGTATATAGCTCTCATTGTTAATTTCAAGGTATGTCTTTATTTTTGTTTAACTGCCTGATCTTTATTGGCTGATATAACTTGTAGGATATCATGGCAACCAATGTTTGTGATATAGCCATTATACCTGGATTTATTGCTGCTAGTAGTAGCACTAAGGTTAGCATGTGGCTAGCTATAGCTATCATCGGCCAATAACATAGTTTTAGCCAGTTTGGTTATAGACGTTTAATGTCTACTATGATGGTAAAGGTTTATCTAGATTTTGTGTAACAGTACGAAAAATGCTGATGTGCTGAACTGCTAATAAGTGATGTTTTTCAAGGCTGCGAGGGGTTAGCTAGTGGTTAGCTAGTAGGGGTAAACCAGGGGTGTAAAAGGGGCTATGCTAAAATGTAAAGTGATATGTCGTGTTGGAAGGATGAAGCAAATCAGAATGTTTAATTAACATCAACCTAATCCTGCAATCTTCCCTCTAAGGCTTCCGTTCGTGGCCCAGCCAGACAGCCGTCAGCTAAAACATTCCTTGTTAATCCAGCTACCCTGTTAAATGGATCTGCTCTGACTCACTGACTCACTCTCCGGGAGTTAGATGCAGAAACAGAGGGGAGAGAGAGGGGAGTCCTCGGTACAGGACAAGCCTACTGTGGCCTAGGTTTTATCTGTGAATAGGCTCAAAAGGGGTTGTTGACACACCTGGTAATGATTACAGGGACACCTCCTGATTCATGTACATGATCAGGAAGTGAGATTCTAAAAAAACAAAACAAACCCTGGTGGATTTGCTTCTGTTGATAGGGAGGACATTTATCCCATAAAGAGTAGTGCAGCTTTTTTTATTTTTATCAAGCACATAAGAACACATTTTTATTTACAATGACGGCCTACCGGGGAACAGTGGGTTAACTAACTCTGATTATTTACCTTGACAGCTCAGGGATTCGATCCAGCAACCTTTCGGTAATTGGCCCAACACCCTAACCACTAAGCTTCCAGTAAGTTGTGTGAGGAAAAGTACTGTGAAAAATACTTGGTAAAGAAAATCCTGGTTTTCTAAAGGACCAATTCTTATATCTCTCATTAAAGAACAACCCACCATGGTATACTCAAACACAATACTTAATTAGAAGTTCAACCCAAATTTCGAATGGAGATTTAAAAAGCCATTGAAGTAAATTATGTTGCCCTTCCACATACATAGCACTGAGGTGGTAAGCAGTCTTTCAATTGGCAAGAGTACTTCCTCCTTCGCTTAACCCACGGATTGTCAGCTAGTCAGAGGGGACACTGGGAGCTGCCAATGGCCTGGTAAGTAGCTGCTGAATTCCTGTAGAGCTCCCAGTCTTTCCTCTCCAATCTGGAGTTTACGTGAGAAAACAAGGCTGTAAACAGGAAGGCCTCAAAGCAACACTTTTATTTTTGTTCAAGCTGTTGTTTGCTTTTAATTCATATTTAATAAAAAAATGTTGCTCTTTCATTACGCTCCCAGAGACTCTTGGTCTAGCACTTCAAACATAACAGCAAAACTCACTTTATGATTGTGCAGTTGAGTTTCTCAAATAAAGCACTATAACAAATAATCTTTATCATCAAATGGCTTCTATGGGTATTTTATAAAAGGCTTATTGTATAACGGGCCTGGGTGGATTCATGTTTTAATGCCACCATATTGCTCTATTCTGGGAGGTTGTTGTGAATTCCGCGGTTTAGAGGAGAGATTTGGCAGAGCAGCAAGCACCACATCTAGGAAGGGACGCCCTGACAGTGTGTGTGTGAGAGAGAGCGAGAGAGAGAGAGCACACCCGTGCCTGCTTGAGTGGGTTGGTTTAAGCATGCCCATTCATTTGATACAACAACAACAACAACAGAAATCTCTAGGGAACTACCCGTTCTCTCTATGACCCCCGGCTTGCTGTATCCCCTATGGTAGCGGCACTATTTCGTCGCTAGCAAACAACAACCGAAAACAACCTACTGAAACATCTCATAGACACGCACTAGAATTTCCCTAACCCCTAACCCAAGCTGAGACTGGCATGGCCATACTTAGCAGTATGAGAATCTCTGTGCCTTTGGTTCACAAAGAGGATACGCTATCCTTCATGTCCTTTGTTAGCCACAGTAAATAAAGAATGTTTCCATGGTGCAAGTTTTCTTATGAGTAATTGGTCCCACTGCCACATAAACCAGGCCGGTGGCGACTGACTGTGTGCATGTTAATGTAATCACGCTGTGGTCCCTATGTGATACAGTACAGAATGAGGTGGGCCAACCAGAGCAGAGGACTATGAATCTGTCACGCTCTGCAGTGCTGAGACCAGCACGAGATTTACAGGGTTGCTGAGAGATCCGTTTCACTGGAAGCTCTCCATTGAAAAAATACTGCAGTTATCACTTCCCACTGGGCACACACGGGTTGAATCAACATTGTTTGCATGTCATTTCAATAAAATGACGTTGAACCAACGTGGAATAGACGTTTAATTGACGTCCGTGCCCAGTGGGTTGATATAAGGAAGGGTCCATTCACTCATTCATACCGATAAACAGATTCGGTTTGATTGGTTATACTTGGTGTACCTGTGTTGGTTAAACTGTAGCTTGTTTAAGGAGTTGTTCCTGACAGGGATAGCCTACCTGTGGCCCAGAGATTTTACTTGTCGCCCTAGTAATGGCACAGTGGACAATGTAAGCAGATGAACTCCATTCACTCATAAAACAGATAGGCTATACTACTGACCCAGATATGGCTTGGTTTAACTGGATGGACTTGTTATAATAATGTGAAAGTATGTTAGAGTGGTTGGAAGCTTTATGTTCCTTACTTTCATGAGGAGAAGTGAGTCAGAGTGATTGCTGTTACCTTGCCCGTCATTGATGTTCTGGTAGGAGTCCCATCGTGTCAGAGGGTCGGCTGTGTTGTAATCCACACTGACGTCTGCCCCGTTCTGCCAGCGCTCTGCACCTAGACCAATCAAAACCGAGGCCTCTTATAGGGTCCAATCAACAACAAGGGATCAGTGGGACAATCTTATAGGTTAAAACGTTTGAGGAACACTGTTGGAAAGAAGCCTTTTTTGTTTCTTTCCTAGAAGTGATTTGTGGCCGGAGGGCTTTCATCTTTAGAAGGAACGAGTTGTGTACAGCGCACGCACGCACGCACGCACGCACGCACGCACGCACGCACGCACGCACGCACGCACGCACGCACGCACGCACGCACGCACGCACGCACGCACGCACGCACGCACGCACACACACACACACACACACACACACACACACACACACACACACACACACACACACACACACACACACACACACACACACACACACACACACACACACACACACACACACACACACACACACACACACACACACACACACACACACACACACACACACACACACACACACACACACACACACACACACACACACACACACACACACACACACACACACACCCTCCTGTGGGTCTGGGAGGCAGGACATGCTGTGCTCCTTTACCTATCTGTCAGTACACACTTCACACTACATTTCCCCTCTACGGAATTCCACATCCTCATCTCGGCAGGAGGTAGAGGGGGAAGGAGGGGGATCGAGGGGGAAGCTGGGTGGTGAAAGCACCATGTGTCTGTAGAGTTTTCAAGCCCTCCTGCTTTTCTAACTGGGTTCAGGAGTTTAAAAAATACCTGGGATCTTCTCCGGGCCCTCGGAGAACATCAGCTCTACTTTCCCGTAATCTGGAAATCTAGGATCTGCAGAGTCAACACAAAGGAATGCTGTGAGTGTGGCTGCGTTGGAACTCAATGGAAAGATGAATGATGCTGCATTCTCAAGGCCTTTCAAGGTGTGTGTGTGTGTGTGTGTGTGTGTGTGTGTGTGTGTGTGTGTGTGTGTGTGTGTGTGTGTGTGTGTGTGTGTGTGTGTGTGTGTGTGCGTGCGTGCGTGCGTGCGTGCGTGCGTGCGTGCGTGCGTGCGTGCGTGCGTGCGTGCGTGCGTGCGTGCGTGCGTGTGTGTGTGTTTGTGTGTGTGTGTGTGTGTTTATATACCTTTATTGGCAGTCTCCATGTCCTCCTTCTCAAACATCAGGTTGTAGCCCTGCACTGCTCCTGTGTGGAACTGGAGCCGGAAGATCACCTGACGCTCCGAATTGACATCACTCTTATGGTAACACTTCACCTGCAGGAACAGGGAGAGACAGGGTGTAACAGCAGTTTGTAAAACCTTATCAAACCAGTTGTTGGCATCTGCTATGTTTCTTACCATTTTATATGTGAAAGTTTCTGTTAATGTTATCCATCATGACTTCCATCTTTCTTCTTGTATGGTATACCCAGTACATTCCGTAGGATATGATATATGATGCTATGAGAAGTTGTTCTTACCATTATGTCTCCCTTTAGCAGCTGAGCAGGTTCCAGACTGATGCATATCCTGTCTCTGTGTCCAGGCCCAATGTGACTGGGTAATAGAGACAAACAACCAATCAGAGAGAACGTTCTATGACCAATCACTGACACTCACAGAAAGCGCTGAATTGGGAACAACAACCAATTGAGCTTCAAAGAAAATAATATCACTTATTGTGAAACAGGTTGTTAAATGAATGCTTACTAGACCCCTGAGGAGTAGACAGCTTGCATTCCCTGGTAGACTTTCAGATATGGACGACACACTGAAAGAGTCGGGACCAAAATGAACAAGTGTTATGATTAGGTGACCTTTTGAAATGACATCGCATCAATATGCTGAATCATGAATTCATTCATGTTATGTTATACTGAATTACAGAGAATGCACAGGAACTCTGACACTTTGTGACTTGACAAATTGTGTCAGTCTCTCTAAAATGCTACTAGGCATATCTCTGTGTGAGCGTCATGTGCGACATTGACAGCCTCTCAAGTAACCTGTGGTCAACTGCTGTTCTAACAAAGCCTTGTACCAGTAGTTCCATCCCGTGCTTAATTTGTAAATTGGGAGGTGACTTGGGGTGCTCTGAGTTACTGAAACGCATGAAAAAAAAATCACCTTTATAATTAAGTATTGCATGCATATCATCACTTTTGCGAGCTGACATAGAGCTGTAGAGTAGAGTGGCTTGCAGAAGAGAGTCCGGGAAAAATGTTGCCTGTTACATAATTCTACATAGTTTTAGATGACTGGAGACTTCAGCAGAATATTTTTTAATACCTCACACATAAAAAATCTGAGATCAATTAAAACGACCTTGTGTTGAATCCATCAATAGCCTAGGCCGGGGTGGCAGGTAGCCGAGTGGTTAGAGCATTAGGTCAGTAACCGCAAGGTTGCTGGACCGAATCCCTGAGCTGACAATGTCAAATTCTGTCATTCTGCCCCTGAACAAGGCAGTTAACCCACTGTTCCTAGGCCGTCATTGTAAATAAGAATTTCTTCTTCACTGATCTGCCTAGTTAAATAAAATAAAAATAAAAAGGCCTAGGTGTGAGAAGACACACAAATTGTAAAAAAAATTTGAGGAAATTATAGTCCTAATAAAGTTTCCCTGACTCACCCAATGACGGCAGCTCACTCACCGGCGATGGCCGATGCCTACTTTGTAAAACAATGCTGTTCGCTCAATAGGCAAAAGGCCTGTTTTGGCTGCATGCTGTTTACTGACAGATTTGCAGAGCGTTCCAGACTGTAAGCATGCCTTGTGATTGGGCTACACACAATCTGTGTGAATCTAGTTCTGTGAGAGATACAGGCGCGCTTATCTCTCTCACCACAGCACTGGCCAATGCTTTGGTCTATACAGGCTACAATGTTGCGCAAACCATAAACCTGGTCCGGCCCAACACAAATCAATTCTTAGAATATCAGGCACGTTTTCACATTACGTTTTTAAGGGGGCAGGAGAATTACAGAGAAGGCAAATTAAATTAACTCTGATTGATTTTATTATATTTTTTTAATTGAAAACAGTGACAATTATTTTTCATGCCAAGAGAGGTACTGATTCTGATGAATAGGTTCCAGAACTAAACAGTCCAAAATTGAGAGTTGCCAGGATCCTTCTCAAATTAAGCACTGGTTCCATCTCAGGGAAGTCTTTGTTGTTTAAGTGAAATGTGTAAAAAACAGTTGTTTATGTGGAAAAACATGGGTGTGGATTCACTTGTGTTTACTGCAGACCATAAAGACGTTATTCTGTGGTGCGTATTTACATATGTGCATGTGCATGTATACATGTGTTTCAGTCCATGTGAAAGGAAAGGTTCATTTAGCATGCAAGATCTCCTAAAAGACCACTTATTTATAGATAGCCTCATAGGGATTTTATTGGTAGTTATTTGTCAAACTTCTAGCTTCTACACGTGAAGGATCTTAACTTGAGTCAGTTTGCTACAGCAGGAAAACAATCCTGCAGTAACAGGAAATGTGAATTATTTTTTTTAGGGGCTGATACATTTTTCATAAGGGAAAATCAAGTCTGAAATGTCAAAGTGGAAACAACAAACTTCAGAAGCCTTGTTAAAACTCAGATACACTACAAGTTTCAAATTTCATGCATTGCAGGAAAGTCTTCTGCAACATAGTGATCAAATTAAGATCCTACATCTGTATTGACTGAGTGGAATATTTACGTTTGTATCTCCTAGCGGGCCAATAGGTGAACAAAAGAGTGTTTTAAGTTACCTCCTGCGGTGTTGAAGTTGGGTATCCCATGAAGAATGATGCAATGCAGGAACAGTGGAGAGGCATTCATTTTCATCGACCCACTCAGGAGACTGTTCAGGATCCAAACATACCTGGCATGAAAGAATAGAAGAGATATTTAGCAATACACACAATAGGTAGCTAGATGATCCTCACTAGCTAAACCCCTCTGCATACAGGCTACAGTGGATGACAACAGATCACTTCCGACACCGACGTCAATGGATGGGTCCATCCATGACAATTATAACACAGTTACTGAAGTACACATGGGAAAGGGACCGCTCTGAGATCCATTGAGCCTGTGTGTTTGTGATGAGGCGCCCACAGTGTGACTGAGTCACAGTGATTCAGTGGGATGCAGCAGGATTAGATTACGCCAGCTCGCCACGGGATCCCATTCTGTTTCAATTGCACACAATGGCACGACTATCACAGGCCCTTTTCTATGGGAATGGACAAAAAAAGACCAAGAAACACAATAGGTTTTCTATTGGTTCAGGTGGGCCTGGGACCTGAACTTGCCCTAGGACGGGCGGAACGGGGTGTGTGTAGATTAGTGCTATCTGTAATTGTGTGTGTGTCCCTGCGTGCGTGTGTGTGTGTGTAAAGGGGTGGGGAGGGATGGAGGTAGATGAAGGAGGGTGTGGGAAAACACCTTTACCTCACCATCCATATCACACATCGAGCATTTCCTCAATACTAGAGAGTAGAATAACATTGTGCCTAAGAAGAGGCATACCTTTTCTGAGAAGGTGTCATCAATGCTGAGACCTTGTCGTCATAGTACTTCCTCATTGCAAAGCGGTCCAGGGCCTGATCAGCACTATATGAGACGAACACAGACATGGTTTAGGCTTTAACACTGACATACCCTCCTCCTGTTAAGGCTTCAACACTGACTTACCCTACTGTTAAGGCTTAAAGCACTGACAGGGTAAGCACTCCTGACAATGATGGTAAGTAAGCTTAAGTTAAGAGCTTTAGTTTTAAATAAGGGAACAGTGAATTAAACTGAACTGAGCGTAAGTCATCAGCCTATACCAGAGACCTTCCTGGCTGACTGAGTGGAGTTACACACACAGTAAACAAACTTTGGCACATATTCAATACATATTCTGTTTCTCTCTGATGTACTCATGCACACGCATACACACACACGTGCACACACACACAAATGTGAGCGTGCACACGCTGACAATGATGAAGAGAGAAAGTAACCAGAGAGATTCCAGCAGAGAGGAAGACAATGCAGAGTAAATACAGAGGAGAGGAGGAAGAGGCCAGAGTGTATAAACAGGCAATGGAGGCTTTTCACTAGAGGTCTCTCTCTCCCTCATCTCTCTCCATCTCTTTCCCCCTCCCACTATATATCTCCCTCTAAATCTCCCGCCTCTCCTCTTCTTCCCCATCACTTTCTTTCCTTCCCTCACCGTCCTCACTCTTTTTCTGTTCTCCTCTCTCTCTTTCTTTCTTCTCTCCTCCCATTCCTCTTTATCAGTCTCTCTCTCCCCTTTCTCTCTCCCATGTTGATTGGCCTGCCCCAGCCTGGCCTGGGCCAGCGTGTACCCATATCACACAGGGGCTGTGTGCAGAAAGGATCTCCATAAGCGCATAATACAAGACACACACAAACACACACAGCACTTCCCTTCACCTTATCAACCACTTTCTCTCTAAATGTTTGCGGTGCTTTCTTGACTTTAGGGATTAGCTGAGTTGCAGCTGCTCTGAATATCCTTTCAGAGTGCAAATGACTTTCATCTTTGTTTGTGTGACTTTATACATTTAGAGGAACTGCACGTGCTTGAGGGGAAATGACTGAAACTCATATTTAACCGCTAAATTCATCTTCAGGTCCGTTCAGGGAAAATAACATTGACCTTTGTGATAAACGGCAGTTTCTGTCACAAGCTGTTGTCATGACTGTCTAGTATTGTCTATGTTGATTGAGTGTGTAATTCTGCAAACGTGACTCGTGACTTGTGGCTTGCCTTTGATGCCACATCCATAACTATTGATTATTTGACTCACGTTCTGAATCATTGTGGAATTCAGTTAAAGGGCTGAGTGGGCCGGTAGTGGTCAGACAGTAGATTCTTTTGTTTCTATATTTAGACATTTGGTTGGAGTTGACAAGGATCCAAACAATTAATCAGCGCTACTCACTTTCTCAGCTAGTTTGGTTAGAGTGAAGTCAAATTTCACAATGCTAAACCTCAAGAAATGAAAAAGACAGATAAAAAGCTACATGAGATGCCATTGGTTGCAGCAGTTACCTGGCAGATATGTCAGTGAAATGCACAAACGATGAGATGACCACTCCAATTCTGCTTTTCCCACCCTGAAATACAAGTCAGAGACAAGACGTCAAAATAATTCATCTTTGTGTGTCAATGCTTAAGTGTAATAATTTGCAACAGTAACAGGGTTATTGAATTATAAATAAATAACAAATATGTTCTCAACTCCCTGGAACCATTAACTTGGCCCCACCACACTCGCCAACAGGAAGTACCTCCCGCTGAATGTTCCCTGTGTTGGAATGGTGTGGGCGTACCCCAACTACAGAATGGTGTGGGCGTACCCCAACTCCAGAATGGTGTGGGCGTACCCCAACTACAGAATGGTGTGGGCGTACCCCAACTCCAGAATGGTGTGGGCGTACCCCAACTCCAGAATGGTGTGGGCGTATACCGGTCATTAAAAATATTAAAGCGAGTACACTGCTGATTGGCCAGCTCATCCTCTATGAGGAAATAGCAAGCATTTTTTAAATGGTCTGTTTGAGATAAGTTTAAGGTGGGGGTTTTGAAATGTTTTTCTGCAAATGTATGCTTTGGCCACAAATAAGTATAAGACGAGTCAACAACATTATTTGGGTTAACAATTTTTTTTTTTTTTTGTGAGATTGTTTTACTGGACAGTGACTTTATATGATAAGTGAAAGAAGAGAACTGAGAGATGATGAAAAGGTGATGACAGAGCAATGATAATAATGCTTACCCTGCAGTGTATGACCACCACGTGCAGTGGGTCAGCATTGAGCCAGCCTTCCATGGCCTTACAGATGGTACAGATCTTATCCAGAGGAGGGGCATGCAGGTCAGGCCAGCCCGTGTCCAGAGTCTGCAAACACAAGGTAAGTCACACACACACACACACACACACACACACACACACACACACACACACACACAAACACTCTGTTATAGATAGCTCTCATCTATAGAACCTCTATACAACCTATACTATCTACTTAGCACATGTAGAGTCTCCAGAAATCCTAGAGACAGCCTTTCTAAATCAAAGGGTTATCTAGTGATACAGTTGTTCAAACAGATACGGTTGAGATCCATGTTGCCACTGATATTTATTGATTTAGCTATGGCAAATACAGCTGAGTCATTCTGCAGCTTGTTGATACCTGCATCTCTTCAGCCCTATGTTTTGTTTATCTTGCACATTTGGAAAAAGACAATATGGTTGCTTTACCTTAGGGTTCATTTTAGAGAGATCATGTCTCTTCTCTGACAGGTTGATAATCTAGAATGAAAAAATACATGTACGCGTGAATACAGACGTTTATGTTGCAATTTTATTCTATGCCTTTTAGAACTATCTTATTTAAAATGTAACTATTTCATACAAGAAGGCTTCACACTACTCCACACTAAATAGTTGTGCCGAGGTTAAAGTAGGCTATTGTCCTGTCATCATCACTTCTCTAGAAACCACTAAATGTGTCAATGAGACAGGTTGAATAACAGTCACACTTCACATTTGACCAAATCAACAAAACAAACTATAGATCAACTTTAATGATCTGACGTCAGCCACAAGATGTCAGATAAGACAGAAAGGACTAGCTATCTCAATAGTCCATGCGCTACAAGCGAGCTGAAGAATGGTGTTAGACACATAGACAAGAGTGGTGTTAACTGACCAGGTAGTTATCAGCGTGCTTGGACTTGAGCATCCGTGTGACATCCTTCAGGTTGTGGAGGTAGATCTCTTCCGAGCATGTCTGAGGGAAGGACACGGCGATGATGCGCTCAGTCACGTAGGTCAGGTCAAGTTCATATCCCTCATCCATCCTCACATCTGGGTCTTCTTCCTGTTGGGAGGGAGGGAAAGACAGAGAGACAGAGAGAGAGAGAGAGAGAGAGAGAGGGAGATAGAGAGAGAGAGAGAGAGAGAGAGAGAGAGAGAGAGAGAGAGAGAGAGAGAGAGAGAGAGAGAGAGAGAGAGAGAGAGAGAGAGAGAGAGAGAGTGAGTGAGTGAGAATGAGAGATGCCTCAGGCCCTACAACACACTTTCCTCTGCCCATTAACAGTATGCATGTTTTCACTCTAGTCAATGTTTGATGAGCAAAGTCCTTGGGGTCAGCCATTGTGCTTGGCCACCCCACTGATACCTTTACAATAGGAACACAGGCCTACTGTAAGTTGTATGACAAAGAAGGACGAATGTTTACATTTAACTGTCTGTCTGCGCAGGTGCCACACTGACTGCCATTATGCCTCATGGTAGGTTACTGCAGATGATGATGAAACACTATTTCCACTTCTATGTTCACTTTAGGTGTATTCCTAATTTCCATTTACTCCATGTAAAAAGTAACTGCTTTTGAACATGAAAACAAATTAGTACAGTAAAAACAAGACAGACAGCAACAATGAAACAAAAAAAACCTCTGAAAACTCTTTTGTATTCCAGTTGGAACCGGTCGAGTGCTGTTTAGCCCTGAAAAATGGAGTGTTCCTGTGACCTCATGGTCATGAACTTCCTGTGTAGCTGCTGGGGAGAGAGAAAGAGAGCGAGAGCGAGAGAGGCTTCCCCCACTCATCCACACATCTCTTATCTATCCATCTGTGATCTGTGTTTTGGCCTAGTGCTCTGTCTTGCCTGTCAGATGGGGAATAGGGAAGTGATTCTTTAAACACCAGGCAGGCAGTTAACTGGCGCCCCTACAAAGATAATCCTTCCAAAATATCACAATACAAATCCCAGCAGGCATTCTTCTAGGAATACTTTTCACATCAGAATCATGTTCTATTTCTAGGTCAATCTATTAGTTTTATAATCTCACTAACAATGAGAATCAAAATAAGGAATCACACAGAGTGAAGTTTCATAAGTTCACAACATGCTCAGAACTGTATTGATTTCATGTTAGTTATAACACAGGGATAGCTTTGGCATGGCTGTGTAGAGATAGAATTACGAAACAACAAAACTCTCAATATCTACATTCCTGTCCTCTATCTAATCTAGACCAACACGATGACCAGAAATAATCAGCTTGGAACTACGGCAAAGGGAGTGAATCGAAATGTCGTGTTTCAGTCTGGTCACCTGATTGTTTGTTGTGATTAACAGTGAAAAGGCCTGAATGTGCTTGTTAATTAAGTCTGAAGTGACTGCAGGCTAAAGTCAAACACTTTGAAGAACTCTGGAGAAAGGGGCCAGGACCGTAAAACTAGGGGGCCGTGGCACCCAGGGGATTAAACCACCCCTCGGAGAAGAATGAAAAGGGGTTATGTGTGTGTGTATAAGAGAGGGTCATCGCTAGGGGAAACGGACTGGGGTGTAGTGTGTGGGGGGGGGGGGGGGGGGGTAAAATAGTGTGTGTGTGTGTGTGGGTGGGTGGGTGGGTGTGTGTGGGTGTGTGTGTGTGTGTGTGGGTGGGTGGGTGGGTGGGTGGTTGTGTGGGTGGGTGTGTGTAGGGGTGGGTGGGTGGGTGGGTGGGTGGGTGTGTGTGGGTGGGTGTGTGTAGGGGGTGTCACAAGGGTCTGCAGTTAGTGCTAATAGTAGGGTATGTCCATTTTCACCGGGAGCTGCAGTAAAAACTGTCTACCAATGAGAAATGTATGAAAAGGTCGAACGGCCAACACTTGAGGGTTGTGTTTTCAGTGGCGGAGGGGACTAGGTGAGAGGGAGGACTGTGTTTTAGAAAGTGTCAGAGCATAGTACCAGAGAGAGGAGTGCGGTTCTGGTAACCACCAGTACTTAACCTCTGAATGACCCTAAGGTGTTAGGGAACAGCTCCTGAACAGCTTCAATCCCAAAGCCTTACCCTTGATAAATAGCGAACAAAATGGCTACCTGGTCTACCTGAGTTGACCCTTGTATTTTATTTAAAACATTGTACTGTCTCTATGCACACACACACACACACACACACACACACACACACACACACACACACACACACACACACACACACACACACACACACACACACTTAAAACACAAGCGAACACACATAAACACACACAAACACACACTCTTAATTTGCTCACACACATAACATGCACACACATTTAAACTGACTCTACACACACACACTTGCATACAATCCTCATATATGCTACTCTGTTTATCTAATATCCTGATGTCACCTTACCCCTATACATACAGTATCTACCTCCATTACTCCAGAATCCCTGCACATTGTAAATATAGTATTGGAACTGACCCTGTATATTTAGTGTGTGTTTTTGTTCTAACTTATGTTATTTTTAGTACTACATTGATATTGATTACTTTTATTTGTGGGTTTAGAGCTTGCAAGAAAGGCATTTCACTGTACTTAGTAAAGCTATTCAAAAAGTCTGTGTTTGAGGTTAAAGTCTGTGTTTGAGGTTAAAGTCTGTGTTTGATCGTCAGCCCTTGCTAAGGTATTTGATAGAATCAATCTGAGCAAAGTCACCTCAAACTCTACGGAGGGTAGGCCTACCTTATACTGACGTTTAATTATTTTTCATAAAGACTATCCTACTTTTATTCAATTGAGACGATTTCATTTCCAAAACGCAGTCTATTAGACACATCAAAACATATTTCAGAGTATTCCTGATGAAAAATCTACATTCCAATGTGAGCACAGACATTTGAAAGAAGTTTGGGAAACCCTTTCCTGTACTTCATGTGATCCTAAAACTCCATCATTTTATACTCAATCAACATATGAATATAAATCATCCAGACATTCGCTACACTGCGGTAGCTATTTTCAACTAGTCCCCTCTCTCCCATAGTCCCATTCTGGCTCTCATCAGTCTCGTCAGGAAAACAGCAGTGACTTGCCCCGGCACGCACAACACATCTTTGCTCTTTAATTTACACGGAGTGCTTTTGTTCCTCGTTCATGGCATGGCGCTCGGCCACAAAGGCACAACACAACAACCATCCCAGGCAGCCGAGCTAAGGATGGCAAAGCACAGCCCACCCATGGCACAATGCCTTGGAGTAGAAAGTAGAGTAATGGCGGATGAGAAGGCGTAGGCCTAAGCTAAGCAGAGTGGTGTTTGAAAAGTAGGTTACCACTTGCATGCTCCATAGAGAACAAGCTGAAACAGGTATACTAGTGTAGGTAAGGATTCTAGGGATTTAGGTGTGTCTACTCTGGAACCCCTGGCTGACACAGCCCCTGGAGGTATGGGTAAATGCTGGCTGGGCTGTGGTGCGTGGGCGCTGTCAGCAGGGCTTAGATGTATATAGATCACTCAGCACTATGAGGCCTGGGACTGCGTCTCAATAGTCTCCAATGGTTTCCTTTCTTTCAGTCATCATGAAGGAGAGGTCTGAGGCAAAGAGAATTGAACTCCCATGTATTGATATCCAGCACTGACCTCTTACCTGCATGTAGTTGACACTGCATGGAATCTTCCATCTTAAACTGCAGGGGAGGCAACAGAGAAAACACTGAGCGCTGTTGACATGCTGGGGATAAAATCCACCAACTTGTAATTAATCAACGTGGCCCAATCATGTGAACAGTGACATCATGGTTGTTTTCATTTTTTTTGCCCATCATTCTGGCCTGTCACAAATAATGAAGTCATCCAATTGGGATCATAGGGTTGGACGACAGTAACAAAGTCCAATTAAGACGTCCAAGTTTAGTTTGTATGTTATTAGTCCGGTTGCTACATGTCTTCAGAATCCTTGGTTACATTTTCCATGAATGGCACATTGTGGTGATCATGACGGAGTGGAGTGGTGACTGTGAGTGATTCTTAAAAAAAAAAAAAAAGATATATATGGAGGGAAATGGACAATAAGCATTAGATGTGGATAAAACTAAAGAGAAGTGAAACAAGGAAAACTATGGCTGTTGAAGGAAGGAAAAAACACAGCGAGGGAGTCCTTCGTGTAGATTTGATTTGATTTGATTAGAGGGAAAAGGAACAGCACATGAAACAGCTTAAGGTGAGGGAAGCAGTATAATCCTTTAAAGACAGTGTCTAAAACCACGCGGAGGGGATAAATCTCACTCTGCAGCAGTAAAGTCCACAGTGCTTACTACCGCAGCTGGCCATCTTTAGAAGTCCAATCATTATTTTATTGGTTAATATCATTCATATATCCTGACTTACCATGCAAGTACTATTTCGCCAGCAGTTTCTGGCCAGAAACCAGACCAATAACTACCATAATAGCCATGTCTTATTAAATTAGGCATATTTCAATGGACCAGTAGATCAGTCAATAGATGGGAAAGTATGTAGTGAACAAAAGTACATGATTTAAAGATCAATGGGACAGTAGTTTAGCAACAAATAGTCCCCGTCTACTAAATAATTTGACTGCTTAGGCGTAGCCAAAATTCAGGATAGAATGTAGGTTCACCACACTATTATTTTCTTTGGTTATATTGGCCACATGCAATGGCTTACAATCACCCCTTGGCCGGCTTGTGGCAAGTAAAATTCCTTGACTCAAAACATCAAATTTAAAAGTGCTCCTATTGGCTGTTTGTGTCAGTGTAGTCCATTATTGGGTTAGTTGAGAATTCACCATGGTCACATTAAACCAAAATATGTTCCAGTGGTGAAAAGGAGCGCAGACGGATCTCCATCAACTTAACACTCCAGAAAGGAAACCTCCCAGTTCTCTCTCAACCAAACATTGACAAAACCAAAATCTATGGGCTCCCAAGTGGCGCAGTGGTCTAAGACTGCATCTCAGTGCTAGAGACGTCACCACAAACAACCTGGTTTGAATCCAGACTGTATCACAACTGGCTGTGATTGGGAGTCCCATAGGTCGGCACACAATTGGCCCAGTGTCATCTGAGTTTGGCTGGTGTAGGCTGTCATTGTAAATAAGAATTTGTTCCTAACTGACTTTAAAAAAAATATATATATAATAAAGTACAAAGTCAGCCTCTCCACCAGGGCCTAAAGTTGATATGGTATAAATGTTTTTAAAAATGAATAGTGGAATGAAGGATGAAAGCTAGGGAAACAAAATGTGATATTTCTGCAAAGGAGGATATGGCTCAGTACAGCCCAGCATGGGAGGACTTGGCTGGGCTGTGGACCAATGCAAAAACCAGCCACATGGAGCCTACTATCTCTCTGGGAGTCAGTGCGCTTGGCCCAGCAGCCAGGGACACGTTAATGATCTTCTAAGATGTTTGTCTTCGACCCTCAGCCACACCAAACATGTTTTCTTTTTTAACGCTTCAGGAAGTCCTGCTGGTTATGGGGAGACTGTTAAGGTGGGATGCTTTTTAATAGCCCCTTGTCGTACGTTTTAGTACTAGTACTGTATGAAATAGCTGCGCCTGCGCTATAGTTTTGCATGATTGAGGTTCAACTCTTCACCTCAACACTGCATGTTCTTTGCTTGTGGTGGCAGTGTATCACTTCTCCGTGCCACGGCTAGTTTGCAGAGACTGGGCTCCTGAACATATTTAGCAATCAAATCTGGACACCATCTAATAACCCACCCTAATTCCCCATCAGTCACTCAGACAGAGCACCATGTACGCACTCGTACCTGGCATGTATTTAGAAAGCAGCAGCAGCACACTTTAAACAGTCAGCGGAGATAACATCTCCCACCATAACAGGCTGGATGGATAAAGTGGCTTTGGGGAGAAGAGAAGAGGCCTGTTTTCCTGTCTCGCTCGATGCGTTTACGCTGCGGCTTTGACGCCCATTCAACACCGAAGGGCCGAAATAAACTAAACCGTGGAATCTGTAGGCAAAAAAGCAGCAGGAGGGGGAACTGGAGAAAAGGGGATATGTTTATGCCGTTTATTTAGCGACTCTGGAACTCAAACATATAGCTGTCTCTCATTTTCACAGGATATTTTGAAGGGAAATAAAAGCCAGCTGCTTCCCTGCCTTTGGGTGAATCTGTGTGCAGCAGCAGCACCCACCAGGCTCCTCAAACACCACCTAATTACCACCTTCGCTCCCAAGGTCATAGAGGAATGCGTTCCAAAATGGATTACGCTCCCGTTCTCTCTCTCTCTCTCTCTCTCTCTCTCTCTCTCTCTCTCTCTCTCTGGCTAATGGCTTACATATGTGTGCTGTGTGGCTAGCTGCTCCTTTCTGTGACACTATACTGCCCCAGCAGCCCTCAGCCCTACAGTCAGTCCCTGCCCTGTGAAGAACAGAATGCCTTTTTCTGCTTAGCTTACTGTACACACACCAGCCTTCTGCCAACCCACCTGTCCAAACCACATGATCAGGGTCCTATTAATCCGTCTCTCACCCAGCTCTTTGTAATCTCTCTTTCATAAAAGGAGAGAGAGAGAGAGAGAGAGAGAGAGAGATAAGAGAATTGAACTCCCATGTTTTCTGAGTTCTGTTTTCTGAGTCTCACAGTTCCTATCTGATAGTTAAACATTATCTGTATGTGTGTGTTCTTATGTGTTTGTTCATGGTGCAGTAGATATTGTATTATGTTTGTTTTAGAGATAGAGGAAGGTGTAAATACAGGTGTGTCTGTGTCTGGATCCAGACTTTAAGGAGCGAAAGGGAGATATCTAGACAGGCAAGGAGGAGGGTGTAGCCAATGTGAGGTAAGAGGGACTCTTGTACATGTCATCGACAATAGCTGCATGAAAAGCGCAGCCCTGAGGCCTGGAATACCACACAGCAGCTGTGGCTTGAAGAGTACTTATATCACTCTTTCTCTTTCCATCTTTTTCTTCCTCCCAGCAGACCTGCTTGCTCTGGTATTGCTCTACAAGTTTCACATTATAAAGGTCTCAAGCACAGCAAAGCCCCAAACATCATGGAGTACCAAACCAATACAAAAGAACGTTCAAGCAGTAGGACATTGACTGTGTGAAAAGCTGCAGCCCAAGCTTGATGAGGAGATCATGGGTTTTAATGAACAACACTCACTGTATCATTCAAAGAAATCCCAAATTGAATCACCCCCCTTCTCTCTCTTCAGAATGCAGCCTGGTCCCCCACCCCACTGCTGACACACACACACACACACACACACACACACACACACACACACACACACACACACACACACACACACACACACACACACACACACACACGTAGGACGCAGAGCCAAAGTAAATAAAGACTAAGTAATGCCCCCATTTTACATTTTGAATCAATTCCACTGAATGAAATGTGCCTGAACCACAGGATAAAGAGAGAAGCATTGATAACTTCACCAGACTGCATGAAACTACTCCAGAACTGCTTTCAAGTACTAGCACAACACTTAAACCATCTCCTCTGCAAGAAAAAGACTACAAACTACTTCAAAACTACAACTCTTACCGTTTCAAAACTGAAAACAGGAACTTTTGTCCTCCTTCTTCCTTTGAAATCCCTTGTCAGTCAGACACTGCTGAAAAACGAGGAGGGCGATAAAGTCCAGGCAAAGAAGAGGGGAGAAGAAGAAGGTTTAGTTTAGGTCTCAGCTCCGTCACACAGGCTTAGAGGAGGCTGACTGGCTCATTCTCCTGTGCTGGAATGCGTTTGCAGGGTGATCAGAGGCACTTCTGTGAGCTCACTTTGTCCCGACTTTGCTGCCCCCACTGCTGCTCCCTCCCAGGCTGTTGCAGCTGACTCCCACTACTGGCTGTTGGCTTCTGTTGGCTGTGTTAAAATGGAAGCCCTGCTCTGTTCCTGAACTGCTGCTCTGCTCTGCTCCACTCAACCCCCAACACACTTCCTCCAGTCAGTGAAGGCTGCTAGGCGCTGCCGCCGCCACAAGTCCTGGCATGGGATAGTCCTCCCACTGTGGCTGGGCTGGGGCTGCCTCCCTCCCTGATCCCTCCCTCTTCCACTCTCTCTCCCTCCTCCCTTTCCACCCACACCACCTCTCAATTTTCAATTCAATTCCAATTTAAGGGGCTTTATTGGCATGGGAAACATATGTTTACATTGCCAAAGCAAGTTAAAGAGATAATAAACAAAAGACCATGTTTTAATTTACACTCACAAAAGTTCTAAAAGAATAAAGCCATTTCAAGTGTCATATTATGTATATATACAGTGTTGTAATGATGTGCAAATAGTTAAAGTACAAAAGGGAAAATAAATAAACATAAATATGGGATGTATTTACAATAGTATTTGTTCTTCACTGGTTGACCTTTTCCTGTGGCAACAGGTCACAAATATTGCTGCTGTGATTGCACACTGTGGTATTTCAACCAATAGATATGGGAGTTTATCAAAATTGTATTTGTTTTCAAATTCTTTGTGGGTCTGTGTAATCTGAGGGAAGTATGTGTCTCTAATATGGTCGTACATTTGGCAGTAAGTTAGGAAGTGCAGCTCAGTTTCCACCTCATTTTGTGGGCAGTGTGCACATAGCCTGTCATCTCTTGAGAGCCATGTCTGCCTTCAGCTGCCTTTCTCAATAGCAAGGCTATGCTCACTGAGTCTGTACATAGTCAAAGATTTTCTTAATTTTGGGTCAGTCACAGTGGTCAGGTATTCTGCCACTGTGTACTCTCTGTTTAGGGCCAAAAAGCATTCTAGCTTGCTAAATTGTTTTGTAAATTCTTTCCAATGTGTCAAGTAATTATCTTTCTGTTTTCTCATGATTTGGTTGGGTCTAATTGTGTTGCTGTCCTGGGGCTCTGTGGGATCTGTTTAGGTTTGTGAACAAAGCCCCCCAGGACCAGCTTGCTTAAGGGACTCTTCTCCAGGTTCATCTCTCTGTAGGTGATGGCTTTGTTGTGGAAGGTTTGGGAATCGCTTCCTTTTAGGTGGTTGTAGAATTTAAAAGCTCTTTTCTGGATTTTGATAATAAGCGGGTATCGGCCTAATTCAGCTTTTGCCAGAGCTGGCCAGTAGACGGACACACAAACACACACACACACCTACACGCACACACACACACACACACACACACACACACACACACACACACACACACACACACACACACACACACACACACACTCACGCACACACACAGAAACAGAGACAGAGAGACAGAGAGCGGCAGAGAGAGACAGAGACAGAGACAGAGAGAGACAGAAACAGAGACAGAGGGAGTTAAGAGGGGGATGGGTGGGGGTGATGGAACATTTGAACTCTGTCATAGAGATAGAAAAAGAGGGAACTTTTCTTTCTGTGTTCATGGTGTAAATCTGATCTAGATTTTAAGGGAAATTAAGTGATTCCCTGGATTTTATTTGAAATTGGCAAGCTTGCATACACTACCGTTCAAAGGTTTGGGGTCACTTAGAAATGTCCTTGTTTAAAAAAAAAATGTTGATTAAATAACATAACATTTATCAGAAATACAGTGTAGACATTGTTAATGTTTTAAATGACTATTGTAGCTGGAAACTGCAGATTTATTATGGAATATCTACATAGACGTATAGAGGCCCATTATCAGCAACCATCACTCCTGTGTTCCAATGGCACGTTGTGTTAGCTAATCCAAGTTTATCATTTTAAAAGGCTAATTGATCATTAGAAAACCCTTTTGCAATTATGTTAGCACAGCTGAAAACTGTTGTGCTGACTAGCAGAGTATCTGGAGCATCAGCATTTGTGGGTTCGATTACAGGGTCAATTAATGGCAATTAATGGCCCTTCTGTGAGCTCACTTTGTCCCGACTTTGCTGCCCCCACTGCTGCTCCCTCCCAGGCTGTTGCAGCTGACTCCCACTACTGGCTGTTGGCTTCTGTTGGCTGTGTTAAAATGGAAGCCCTGCTACGTTCCTGAACTGCTGCTCTGCTCTGCTCACTCAAATGGCCAGAAACAAAGAACTTTCTTCTGAAACTCGTCAGTCTATTCTTGTTCTGAGAAATGAAGGCTATTCCATGCGAGAAATTGCCAAGAAACTGAAGATCTCGTACAACGCTGTGTACTACTCCCTTCACAGAATGGCGCAAACGGGCTCTAACCAGAATAGAAAGAGGAGTGGGAGGCCCCGGTGCACAACTGAGCAAGAAGACAAGTTTGAGATTAGTGTCTAGTTTGAGAAACAGACGCCTCACAAGTCAACTGGCAGCTTCATTAAATAGTAACCGCAAAACACCAATCTCAACGTCAACAGTGATGTGGCGACTCCGGGATACTGGTCTTCTATTCAGAGTTGCAAAGAAAAAGCCATATCTTCCTTCTGTCCAGTGTCTGTATTCTTTTACCCATCTTAATCTTTTCTTTTTATTGGCCATTATGAGATATGGCTTTTTCTTTCAAAAACAAGGACACCAAACTTTTGAACGGTAGTGTATGTTTTGTATCTTAGTGCTGGTTAAACTAAAATCGTTGAAATCTATTCTGCTTAGTTGAGCTACTGGCAGAAGTGTCTGGCGCCCTCAAGGAAATACATTACATTACCAAATGTATGTGGACACCTGCTCATCAAACATATCATTCCAAAATCATGGGCATTAATCATCATAGGGCCCAGATCATTATTCCTCCTCCACCAAACTTTACAGTTGACAATATGCATTGGGGCAGGTAGTGTTCTCCTAGTATCCACCAGATTCGTCAGTCAGACTGCCAGATGGTGAAGCGTGGTTCATCACTCCAGAGAACGCATTTCCACTGCTCACCAGTCCAATGGCGGCGAGCTTTACACCACTCCAGCCGACGCTTGGCATTGCGCGTGGTGATCTTAGGCTTGTGTGCGGCTGCTCGCCATTGAAATCCATTTTATGAAGCTCCCGACAAAAAGTTATTGTGCTGACGCTGCTTCCAGAGGTAGTTTCGAACTCGGTATTGAGTGTTGCAACCGAGGACAAAGATTTTTACGTGTGACACTCTTCAGCACTGAGCAGTCCCTTTCTGTGAGCTTGTGTGGCCTACCAATGCACGGTTGAGCGGTTTTTGCTCCTAGTGTCACGGTGTGGGTGTAGGGAACAAAGTGCAGAGCGAGAGTAGTTCGACATCGTAACTTTATTACAGGCGAGAAGAACAAAAGCACAAAACAGCTCACAGAAGTACACGAGAGAACTACTGCGTGATAATAACTAAGGCACATTAAATAAAACAAGAAACAGAGATCATACTGAGTACCGTGAACTGATGCGAGAGCGTCAGGCAAACACATGCACATACAAGAACCCACAGTGCCACTAGGCACTGCTTGAACATAACTAGAATCCCCAATTAGAGACAACTACAGGCAACTACTTCCAATTGGGGATTAACTCAAACATTGAGTTGGCCTTAGCTCTTGTGTCAGGTCCTGACTGTGCCCTATCGACTCTACTATAGGTGTCGAGAGCCCTGTCCACAGTCAGAGCCTGACAGTACCCACCCCCCTAAGGCGCGGACTCCCGGCCGCGACCGCTGGATCTTCCTATCTACAAAAAAAACAATAATAAAAGAAGGGGCAGGGTAGGGCACCGGCCAGGGTGTTGGTGGTGGCTCCGGCCCCGGAGTTGGCCTCGACCCCTGAGCCAGTGGTGGTTCCGGTCCCGGACTGGGCACCGGAGCAGAGGATGCTGGCCCTGGCCCCTGACTGCATCCCGGTCCCGGACTGGGCACCGGTGAAGCGGACCGCCCCAACCCTGGAGCTAGGCAGATGAAGACTCTGGCACTGGGGCTGTGCGTTGCGCCAAGTCCTGTCTGGACCCTGGCGTTGTAATGTCCATCGCTTCAGGACTGGGACACGGTGCAGAGGAAAGACCCGGCCATGGAGCTGTGTTGGACGCCGTGCCCGGACTGGGCACCGGTGCAGATGAGGACTCCGGCCATGGAGCTGGGTTGGTTGCCGGGCCCCTACTGGGCACTGGCGTCGTAGAGGACTCCCGCCCTGGAGCTGGGCCGGCTGCCGGTCCCGGTCTGGGCACCGGCGCAGTTGAAGGGTCCAGCCCTAGAGTGGGGCTGGCAGCCGTCACCGGAGACCTTGGGCCGTGGACCGTCACTGAAGCCTCCGGGTCGTGGGCCGTCACTGGAGGCTCCGGGCTTGGGAGGCACACCGGAGGTCTGGTGCGTGGGGCCGGCACTGGAGCCAGGCTGGGAAGATGCACCCTCTCGTCGTCCTCCTAGGCCCACCCAAAGTATCTCCTTAAACGCTCCTCCTGTTCCTCCACCTATCGGCTCCTTCCCAGGCCGCTAGTAGTCGGGGCTCGTCCCCCAGCCCCCACGAGGATGAAGACAGGAGCATCTCTCTCTCCTGCTCCCACGGTTGTAGAGGCTCTGCCACAAGCCCCCATGATGGTCGGGGCATGGACTCAGACTCCCATTCTTGTGGATGTCCCTAGATGCTACCGACGACCAACGGTTGGGTTACCTCCACGATTCCTCTGGCGTCCTGCCCTGTTGATCGTCGTGGCTGCCCGGGCTCCTCCTCGAAGACCGGGGTGCTGGAGGACACATACTCCGCTTGAGGGTAGAACTCCCCTGGTAGGCAGAATTCCTCCTCCCTTCGCTGCTGCTGGTTCCCCGGGTGGTGGGTTCTTCTGTCACGGTGCGGGTGTAGGGAACGAGGCACAGAGCGAGAGTAGTTCGACATCGTAACTTTATTACAGGCGAGACGAACAAAAGCACAAATAGCCGAATCCACTAATTTGAAGGGGTGTCCACATACTTTTGTATATATAGTGTAACTCTTACAAGGGTAACCTTCAATCTCATTATAATGTACAGTACAGTCGTGGCCAAAAGTTTTGAGAACGACACAAGTATTGGTCTCCACAAAGTTTGCTGCCTCAGTGTTGATGATGGCAATTTGCATATACTCCAGAATGTCATGAAGAGTGATCAGATGAATTGCAATTAATTGCAAAGTCCCTCTTTGCCATGAAAATGAACTTAATCCCCCAAAAACATTTCCACTGCATTTCAGCCCTGCCACAAAAGGACCAGCTGCCATCATGTCAGTGATTGTCTCGTTAACACAGGTGTGAGTGTTGACGAGGATAAGGCTGGAGATCACTCTGTCATGCTGATTGAGTCAGAATAACAGACTGGAAGCTTTAAAAGGAGGGTGGTGCTTGAAATCATTGTTCTTCCTCTGTCAACCATGGTTACCTGCAAGGAAACACATGCCGTCATCATTGCTTTGCACAAAAAGGGCTTCACAGGCAAGGATATTGCTGCTGGTAAGATTGCACCTAAATCAACCATTTATCGGATCATCAAGAACTTCAAGGAGAGAGGTTCAATTGTTGTGAAGAAGGCGTCAGGGCGCCCAAGAAAGTCCAGCAAGTTGATTCAGCTGCGGGATCAGGGCACCACCAGTGCAGAGCTTGCTCAGGAATGGCAGCAGGCAGGTGTGAGTGCATCTGCACGCACAGTGAGGTGAAGACTTTTGGAGGATGGCCTGGTGTCAAGAAGGGCAGCAAAGAAGCCACTTCTCTCCAGGAAAAACATCAGGGACAGACTGATATTCTGCAAAAGGTACAGGGATTGGACTGCTGACGACTGGGGTAGAGTCATTTTCTCTGATGAATCCCCTTTCCGATTGTTTGGGCCACCTGGAAAACACCTTGTCCGGAGAAGACAAGATGAGCGCTACCATCAGTCCTGTGTCATGTCAACAGTAAAGCATCCTCAGACCATTCATGTGTGGGGTTGCTTCTCAGCCAAGGGAGTGGGCTCACTCACAATTTTGCCTAAGAACACAACCATGAATAAAGAATGGTACCAACACATCCTTCCGAGAGCAACTTCTCCCAACCATCCAAGAACAGTTTGGTGACGACCAATGCCTTTTCCAGCATGATGGAGCACCTTGCCATAAGGCAAAAGGGATAACTAAGTGGCTCTGGGAACAAAACATCGACATTTTGGGTCCATGGCCAGGAAACTCACCAGACCTTAATCCCATTGAGAACTTGTGGTCGATCCTCAAGAGGCGGGTGGACAAACAAAAACCCACAACTTCTGACAAACTCCAAGCATTGATTATGCAAGAATGGCCTGCCATCAGTCAGGATGTTGCCCAGAAGTTAATTGACAGCATGCCAGGGCGGATTGCAGAGGTCTTGAAAAAGAAGGGTCAACACTGCAAATATTAACTATTTTTATGAACTGAATGTCATTGTCAATGGAAGCCTTTTAACACTTATGGAATACTTGTAATTATACTTCAGTGTACTGTAGCGGGTTTCTAGCCAGGTTGAGCCTCAAGGTACAAGAACGAGGAGAAACAGAAGTGGGGAACCTTTCTCCAAGGCAGTGACCCAGGACTTTTATTAGTGAAACTTTAACAGAGGCCACGCCTGGGCGCTGGGTAACAATGAAACCAAATCAAAAGCCTAGCTCTTTCGAGAGCCTTACTATACAGTTCTTCCGGGTCCCTTACTGTGACCGGACAGCTAAACTGTTTACCGGTTATAACCAAAATAAAAGAGAGAGAGCAATTTAAATACAGTCTGGGTCTTACTGTGTGTGTCTTCTTGTCCAGTAGTCATTGAGGTCCAATTCCTTCTTTCACTTGAGGTTATCCTAGAATCCTCTGCCCTCCTGGTAGCTTTTCCCACCAAACAACCACACCCTGGATGTGCTCAAGGCCAGGTTAAAATACCTCTCCTTAAGTGACTTCAGGTGTGTGTAATTAGGCCTTACCCTACCGGGCCACCACCTCTCCTGGCCAGCAGATGTAGCCACCGAGCCGGAACATACCGGCCATCACAGACCCATCCTCTCACTCCACTACACATCCCCCTCCCCAGCACCGACCTGGTGGGTGGGGCGGCCATAGTCCACAGAGCATCTCGGCGGGACAGGGCATCTGCATTCCCGTGCTTCGAGCCGGACCTGTGGACAACAGAGAATCGAAACTGTTGGAGTGAGAGAAACCAGCGGGTCACCCGATCATTGGAGTCTCGGTTCCTTGCCATCCAGACCAGTGGTGCATGGTCTGTGACTAACGTGAAGTGTCGCCCCAGGAGGTAGTACTTCAATTTTTTTAACGCCCAGTGCACCGCTAAGCACTCCTTTTCCACTGTGGAGTATTTTTTCTCTCGAGGTAACAGCTTCCGGCTGATATATAGGACAGGATGTTCATCCCCTTGTATGTCCTGGGCCAGGACAGCCCCTAGTCCGGTCTCAGAAGCATCCGTCTGGACCACCATCTCTCGTCCAAAGTCCGGCATCACCAAGACCGGGCTCGAGCATAGAGCTTCTTTTAAGCTCTGGAACGCCCCTTCCGCCTCCTCAGTCCACCGGAGCTTGTTGGGCTGGGCTTTTCGGGTCAGGTCTGTAAGAGGGCAGGCTACAGTCGCATAATTAGGAATAAACCTTCGGTAATAGCTAGTCAGTCCCTCAAAGGTTTTTACCTGGGATTTGGTTTGGGGCCGCGGCCACTGACTGATGGCTTGCACTTTTTTCTCTTGAGGTTTGACGTTGCCCCTCCCAATGGTGAAGCCTAAGTATTCCGCCTCCTCGAGACCTAGTCTGCATTTCTTGCCGTTGGCAGTCAGACCAGCACGACGAAGCGCCTCCAAGACAGCGCTGAGATGCTTTAGGTGAGCGTCCCAGTTTGGGCTGTATACGACTACGTCATCCAAGTATGCTGCAGAGTACTCACTGTGGGGTCTCAGGACCTTGTCCATAAGCCTCTGAAACGTGGGCGGGGCCCCATGTAAGCCGAATGGTAGCACGGTATACTGGTACAGGCCCGTAGGTGGTCAATCAGCTCGTCTACCCGAGGCATAGGATATGCATCAAATTTGGATATGTCATTTAGCTTTCGGAAATCGTTACAAAACCTGATTGAACCATCAGGCTTCGGTACCAACACGATTGGACTGCACCACTCACTCTGGGACGGCTCAATTATCCCCATTTTTAGCATTTGGTCTTCCTCCTTTTGGATGGCCACCCGTCGGGCCTCTGGGACCCTATAGGGCCGCAACGTCACCTTCTTCCCAGGTAGTGTATGGATGTGGTGTTGAGTCATGGTGGTGCGGCCAGGGAGGAGAGAGAAGACATCCTTGTTCTGGTCCACCAGTTCACTTAGATCTTGGTGCTGACTTTTTGTCAGCTGAAGGTTAATGGCCAGTTCCTCACGAGCTGTTGCTATGGGCCCCGGGGACATCGCACACCCGGATAATGCCTCCCGTGGGTGCCACTTTTTGAGAAGGTTTATGTGGTATACTTGTACAGTTTTACGGCGGCCTGGCTGCCAAACTTTGTAGTTTACAGGACCCACCTTCTCCTGGATCTCGTATGGTCCTTTCCAGGTGGCCAGGAACTTATTTTCTGTCGTGGGCACCAGGACCAAAACCCGGTCTCCTTTCTGGAACTCTCTGGGTTTAGCTCCCCTATTGTAGACCCTCTGCTGGGCCTCTTGGGCTTGCGCCATATGTTCTCTTACCATCGGCCACAGCTTCTGCATCCGGTCGCCCATTTCAGCCACATGGTCGATGAGGCTGTGATGTAGGCTTGGTTCTGATTCCCACGTCTCCCTTGCGATGTCCAAGATCCCCCTGGGCTGTCGTCCATACAGGAGCTCGAACGTGGAGAAACCAGTGGACGCCTGAGGAACCTCCCTGATGGAAAACAGGAGATACGGTAATAGTTGGTCCCAGTTCCTCCCGTCTTTGTCTACTACCTTGCGTAGCATGCTCTTCAAGGTTTTGTTAAATCTTTCCACTAACCCATCCGTCTGTGGGTGGTACACCGTAGTGCGGAGGTGTTTTACCTTAAGAAGCTTGCACAGGTCTCGCATGATACGAGACATGAAGGGGGTCCCCTGGTCCGTAAGGATCTCATTGGGGATGCCTACCCGGCTGAAGAGCAGTACCAGCTCCCTGGCAATCCCTTTTGCTGTCATCGTTCGTAGGGGAACGGCTTCCGGGTACCGGGTGGCATAGTCTAGTATCACTAGGATATATTGGTGTCCTCTTGCGGACTTCACCAGAGGCCCCACAAGGTCCATTGCAATCCTCGCAAAGGGAACATTTATGATAGGGAGGGGGATCAGGGGATTTTTAAAGTGTGGTTTAGGTGCAGTGAGTTGGCATTCAGGACACGAGTGGCAGTAGTCCTCCACGGCCCTTACCACCCCCGGCCAGTAGAAGCGCCCTAGAATCCGATCTTTGGTCTTCTGGACACCCAGGTGTGCTCCCATGACATGGGAGTGCGCTAGCTGTAAAACTGTGGGTACATACCGTTTTGGGACCAACAACAGTTCTTTAACTTTCCTATCTTCTTCTTTAACATAATATAAAAGCTGCTTTTTGATCACAAACCGAGGTAATTTCAATTCACTCACCCCCGCGACCATTCGTCCGTCTACTTCGGTAACCTGGCTCCTCGCTTGGGTGAGGTTGGGGTCCTCCAACTGGGCCGTACCAAACTGGCCCTTGAGGTTTTGTCCAGGTGGTGCGTCGTCGTGTTCTTCCCCTGATATCTGCCAGTCTGGAAATGGATCGGGGGGTGGCCCTGAGTCTTCCTCGGTATCAGGCTCGGCGGACACCACGTCTAGGTTCACCTGGGCCGCACAAAAGGGAGTTTTCCTCTGCTGTTGGGGTGGTCCTGAGGTAGTTCTCCTCCGGACAGCAGATGAGGGTTTTCTTTGACGGACGCTGTGGGCCTTCTGCTTCTCCAGCAGGTTTGTGAATAGTTGACAATCCCGACCGACCAAGAGTGGCACAGGGAGGTTGGGGACAAGGCCTACGCGCAGCTGGCAGGTCCCTTGGGGGGTTGTAAGCATCACGACCGCCGTGGGATATTCCTTGGTGTCCCCATGAATGCACGAGACCGCTACCGTATCCTCTGGCCTATGCAGAGATTCCCCTATGAGCTGAGGTCGTATCAACGAAACCATGCTACCCGAGTCCAGCAGAGCTTCTGTATCCCTTCCATTTACCTTGGTGGGGATTGTGGGGGCTGGGGTCTCCTTATGGGCCCAACAGGAGGTCAAGAAGTGACAGGGACTCCCTCCTGTATGGTCAGCTGCGGGAGCAGAGGGCATGGGTTCGTCTCGATTGGGGCAACACCAGGACACGTGTCCGAGGTCCCCACAGGTATAACATTTTCTCCGGTCAGGGTTTAGGGTAGACCCGTGTCGCTGTGGTGGCCCCCCTTTCGCTGGATTCACATACCTCTCTGCCGGCGGGAGTTTCTCTGTCATCTTCTTCTGCTTTCCCTCCACCCGGTCTGCCTTACCGGCCTTCAGCAACTCCAACGTGGTCTGGTGAGTCTCCACCAACAGGACCAGTTGGTCAACTGACTGTGGGTTGCCCTGGCTGGCCACTTTCTTAGCATCATATGGAAGAGCCCGCAGGAAATGATCCATCACCACTCGTTCCAGTACGCTGGGTCCTGCGGGTTCGCACTGTAACCAGGCCTTCGTCAGGCGGATGAGGTTGTGTACCTGAGCCCTCACTGGCTCGGAGGGAACAAAGGTCCATTCATGGAATTTTAAGGCCCTGGTCATTAGCGAATATCCATAACGGGCCAAAATGTCAGCCTTTACCCGTTTGTAGTCTTTAGCCTGATCATCTGGTAGGTCATAGTAGGCCCCTTGTGCTTCTCCGGTCAGGAAGGGTCCAAGAAGCCCCGCCCATGTGTCCTCTGGCCATCCCTCCCGGGTTGCGGTTCTTTCAAAAGTAAGGAGGTAGGCCTCCACGTCGTCGGCCTCTGTCATTTTCACCAGGAACCGGCCCGGGTTGACTGTACTGACTGGGGTTGGGACCAGTGGGGCCCCAGTATTGAGAGCTTGGAGGTGTGCCAACACCATTGCAGTTTGGTTTCTTTGTTCCGCCATGAATTCTCGATGCATGTCCTGTTGGATCTGACTGTCATGGGCTAGCTGCTTGACAAGGTTCTCCATGGTCGAGTATTACTTCCCAGGTTCTCTTTAGTTCGTTCTTGCCTGCATTCTCCACCAGTGTAGCGGGTTTCTAGCCAGGTTGAGCCTCAAGGTACAAGAACGAGGAGAAACAGAAGTGGGGAACCTTTCTCCAAGGCAGTGACCCAGGACTTTTATTAGTGAAACTTTAACAGAGGCCACGCCTGGGCGCTGGGTAACAATGAAACCAAATCAAAAGCCTAGCTCTTTCGAGAGCCTTACTATACAGTTCTTCCGGGTCCCTTACTGTGACCGGCAGCTAAAATGTTTACCGGTTATAACCAAAATAAAAGAGAGAGAGCAATTTAAATACAGTCTGGGTCTTACTGTGTGTGTCTTCTTGTCCAGTAGTCTTTGAGGTCCAATTCCTTCTTTCACTTGAGGTTATCCTAGAATCCTCTGCCCTCCTGGTAGCTTTTCCCACCAAACAACCACACCCTGGATGTGCTCAAGGCCAGGTTAAAATACCTCTCCTTAAGTGGCTTCAGGTGTGTGTAATTAGGCCTTACCCTACCGGGCCACCACCTCTCCTGGCCAGCAGATGTAGCCACCGAGCCGGAACATACCGGCCATCACAGACCCATCCTCTCACTCCACTACAGTACCATAGTAACTACTGACATAAAGATCTAAGAACACTGAAGCAGCAAACTTTGTGGAGACCAATACTTGTGTCATTCTCAAAACTTTTGGCCACGACTGTATATATACCACATACAGCTGGTGAAAATGAATAATTTAAAAATTAATCATAAAATTATATAATTATTATTGAATTTCATCTGTCAATACATGTATAGTATTTATCAGATGAGAGGTATTCCCTCTTAAGCAATATTTATTTGTGTTTATTTATTTGTATATGTATTTTCACCTATATATCAGTCTAAGATACATATTATCATTGTGATGTTTATCCTTCTGAACTGTTTCATTTTTCTATTAATATTTGGCATATTTTCTAGAATGAAGCATGTCTAGACGACAGATGAAGAACAGAAGTGGGTTACAGAAATTACAATCACTGTGATCACATTAAATGCAGACAAGACAATAGACAAAACTACAGTACATAGGCCTACAGTAACTATCGGTAACAACAGTTATATCAACCCCCAGGACATGGAGGAAAGTGCACAACCTGAAACTTGGCAGTGAATATGTAATACGAGTATTGTAAGTAAGTTGTAATGACAGGTCATTCCTATAGAGTAGGCACCAGTCGCCACAGGGTTTCAGAAGAACACATTATGAACACTATTGAAATACACTTAACTGTACCTCCTGTTGTGTAGTAGTGCAATGTTACAGTGATAACCAATGACCTGTGGCATGTTGGAGATGATTCAGTTGTTTGGTAGTTGACCTGAGGACAGTGGAATCTGGCTTACCCAACAGCACTTTGTGAATGGCAAACCTGAAGGAGCAACCACCTAATGTGTGTATGTATTCCAGTGTTAATGCTAAATTGTAATTATTTCGCTACTATGACCTATTTATTGCCTTACCTTCCTAATCTTACTACATTTGCACACACTGTATATAGATTTTCTATTGTGTTATTGACTGTACGTTTGTTTATCCCATGTGTAACTCAGTGTCGTTGTTGTTTTTGTCGCACTGCTTTGCTTTATCTTGGCCAGGTCGCAGTTGTAAATGAGAACTTGTTCTCAACTGGCCTACCTGGTTAAATAAAGGTGAAATAAATAAAATAAAAAGAATAATGATTGACTCTGTCCAAAATAAAACCTGCCATTGTTCTAAAAACCAGTCCTCATATCAACAGCACACACACATACACTGACATTTCTGGGTCGCTGTCTTCTGAAACAGCATATCATCTTATGAAATTAGAGTGTATGAGACTTGGTTTTCAATAACCCCATTGAGTTTGTGAGAGCGCAAGCCAAGTCCCTGGGCAAACGATCACTGATTAGCCGTTAGCACCACCTATGGGTAAACCCACTGTTGGTGCATTTCCACTGAGAATTTACCTGTGTTTTAACAAAAAAACTTAAGACTTTTGGGTCTCCTGAGACTAACTGGGCATTGGCTTCAGTGGACCTGCTCTGACTTGGGAACAAGGCAAGGCCGCTGGGGCTTTTCAGGCAGCATTTACATAACAATGGATAACCGTGAACATGGGTTTACACCTTTGACAATTAACACCTTCTCACAAAGCAACTGTTTTGGTTATGCAGAGGTTGTTGATTCTGTCCTTCACAAGTCCTCACTGTCAGCCCTAGCTATGGAAACACAATTACCTAGTATAACATAAAGGTGTATACACTAGTGTAACACTGGTGTTACAGTTGAAAAGCAGCATTGCATTATCATCATAGTATATTCTCCCTATTATTAAGCTTCCTAAAGCTCCATAGAATAATGATGGACCTATGAAGAACACTTACAAAGGACACTTAAAAATGACTGTTGTGAATTATAAACTTTTATTTTTCAATCCTTGGTAATACAAAATATTTCATTACAGAAAATCCATTAAAGGGGGGTTAGTTTTTTGTTTTTTTTAGCTAAAAATGTGTTTAATTTAGGAAATACTTGTTTTTAAAAAGCGATCGTGTATCAATGTAATGAAGATATGAAATTATTGTTATTTTCAAAAACAATCTCTTTACGGGCTTAGTTGTGGTCAATTTGCAGTGTACAAATTATTATTTTCCAAGGCAAGGCCATTACCTCTGACAAAAATCATCCCGTGGCTTAATCTAGTTGCCTACCTCTGTTGTAGATGCTGTGAGCCAACAATCTTTGAAGCAGTAAGTGATTCCCTCCGTCATATTAAACAACATCCATGTGTCTACATGAAAGCATAGTACAATATAAAAGCAGTTTAAGTTATATTTGGTCAAATGTTATATATTTCAACACTAAATTCCTTTTCACCCATGTTGTAAAAAACTCTAAACATTGATATGGATCAAGAATTAATTCTAACAAAACATTCTAACATATTGCTCAATATACCCAACCTTAACTCCCCCAACCAAATTTAGCTGACAGCACAAAACACCAACTAAACACAATCAATAAAAAATATTCCACATCACAAATTCTAACCCCACCTAAGCCACTTTCCATCTTCCTTAACCATATCAGATGTGCCACATCACATAGGCATAGTCTACCCCAATCTACTACACACCCTCTTTTCTCTGTAAGTGTGTTTTAATATTAGAACTGTCAGTTGGAGCTAAAGGTGGTGGAGGAAGAAGCTGTGATGGTGCTGTAGCTGGAGGAGTAATCCACACTGCCCCTGCGAGAGCCGCTCCTAGACCCTGTACGAGAGGTGGCCAGTGAGCCAGCCCTGGAGCCCGAACGGGAGCCTGGGTTGGACACGTTGTAGGGGCTACTAATGCCCTTGGTGGACATGGAGGAGGCCTGGAGCATTTTCATGCCTTTGCCTTCCTCCACCATGCAGCTGTCCATGGCCTCCTTGTAGGAGATCTTCAGCTTGGTCTTGGGGCAGGTCAGGTTCTTGGTGTGGCTCCGCGTGTCCTGGAGCTTCTGGGCCCCACGACCGTCCAGCCAGCCTCGTCGGATGGCCTCCTCGATGGAGGTCTTCTTGCCCGTACTGGGCTCCACCAGACCTCCTGTCAAGTACTGGAACTCCAGGAACCTCTGTCCAGCCTCATAAGGCAGCCATTTCTCCTTCATGGCTTCGGCCGCAGACATCTTCCTCTTGGTCTTCACATCCTCGAAGCCCATGAAGGCCTTCTGGGCTGGCTTCAGCTTGGTGGCCATGCCATCGTCAATGATGCTCTGGTGCACGGCATCTTGCAGGTTGAGCCTCTGGCCATTGGTGGGGTTGATGATGCCACCAGTACAGGCCTGGGCCTCCAGCAGCCTCTGAGCTGTAATGGTGTCCACTAAGCCCCTCCGTAGAGCCTCCGGAATGGTGATCTTTTCCATCGTCTCAGTGTCAAAGATGGCCGCAACAGGGCTCCCTTCATCAAACTCCTCAGGCGGGGAGAAGATGATGGAGATGTTGTTGAAGTGCTTGCGGCCGATGGGGGAAGAGGGGCAGGTGGCCACGTCCTCCATGTTTCTGGCGGTCATTGTCAACTCGCTGACTTTCCTCTTGCTGGTGATGAGGTCAGCGAACTGAGGGAGAGTCAGGTTTCCTGAGCGGTACTGCTCCAGGGAGGTCTTGTCGATGATGCCGCGGTCCAGGGAGTCCTGGATGTCATACTGGGTGCCGGTCTTCCTGTCCACCACCACCAGACGGGCTGAACCATCAGAAGCTGTGATGGTGATCTCCTCCCATTCACACTCCTGCTCCGAGAGATTTAGGAAGGTGTCATAGTCAATGAGCTCCTTATGGTAAGCTTCTCTCACGGTCATCTCTATTCCAGTGTCAGGGTCCACGATCACTACCTTCCTCTTACGGAGGATGGTATTCTGGCTGCTCTGCTGAACCCTCTGCTGAGGCTTGGTCTTGTCCCTCAGGGGCAGGAGGACCAGGCCAGTCTTGGGGTCTGTGATGCACCTCTCCTTCAGCTGCAGGTAGGTCAGGTTATCTTGGGTGTTGGGGTCAAAAAAGCCCTTGGTGTCATCTCCTTCGTAGGTTAGGATCTCATTCATCTCCTTGTTAAAGTAGCCCCTCTTGTAGGCAATGTCTACATCGATACGGTGGCTCTCCTTGGGGTCGATGATGCCACCGCTGGCTATCTGAGCCTCTAGCAGCCTGATCCCATGGCCCTTCTCAATCAGATCCTTCTCGATGGCTTGGAAGAGGGAGATGGTCTTGCCAGTGTGTGGATCTTTGTATCCAGTGACGGCCCTTTCTGCAGACATCAGCTTTTCCTTGAACTCTTTGCCAACGAGGCCTCTCTTCGAGGCCTCATCCACAGTCAGGCAGACATTGTTGACAGGGTCGATCATGAAGCCGGAGGCAGCCTGTGCTTCCAGAAGCTCCAGGGTGGTTCCTCGTCTGAGCAGACCATCCTTCATGGCCTGGTAGATCGTCATGGTCCTGTTGTTGGCTTCATCATAGATCCCTGCGATGCAGTTAGAACCATGCAGGTAGTTTTTGAGCTTGTCCTCGATGTCCTTGCTGCTGAGCTTGCCCTGGTTCAGCTTCTGCACATCGGTCTCAGACAGCAAGTTGGAGTTGATCAGCTCTGTGACAGACACCTCTCCCCTGAGGCCCTGCACAGTCATGGGCTTTTCCGGGGCTGGGAGGAGCAGCATGCCAGAGGCGGGCTCGATCCTACACTTCAACATTAGGTCACTGTAGCTGATCTTCTTTTCAGTGATTGGGTCCAGATAGCAGGCTGGCTTCTTGTTCAGAGCCCTGTAGAGGTCTTCGTCAATGAGGTTGCGGTCGAGGGCAAGGTCTTTGGGCAGGAACACACTCAGAACCGGGTCCAGGATTCCTCCAACAGACTCCTGGGCCTGGAGCAACCGGAGGGCTGTCTCCTTGTCCAGACGTTTCAGCTTCAGAGCCTGTCCAATGGATAGCAGCTTGCCGGTGTATGGGTCTTTGAAGCCTGCACTGGCTGCTTCAGCTGTCATGAGGGTGTCTCTATCATCTTTGTCCACCACTCCTCTGGAGGAGGCAGCATCAACGGACATCTTCTCGTTAAACTTGGGGTCCATGATGTGGCCGGTTGCAGCTTGGGCCTCCAGTAGCATTAGGGCACTCTCTTGGCTCAGAAGGTTCTTGGTCTTGGCTTCAGTGATGGACATCCTGCCCTGGGGGCCTCTGACCATGCCTGCAATGATGCCTGTTCCCTTGAGGCTAAGCTGGATGTCAACGGCCACATCCTCCACGGTCCTCTTTCCCTTCAGCAGCTGCTCCAGAGTGGCCTTGCTGATAATGCCGCAGTCACACAGCTGGTGGGCGGTGACCTTACTGCGAACCCCATCAAACACCAGTTTAGACGGGTCCACGGTGACCACCTTCTCGTCTGTCTGGGTCTGGATGCTCATGGAGCCAGGCCTCTGCTGAAGCCTCCTCAACTCCCTCTCCAGGGAGTCTCTCTTCAGGGCCAGGTCTGACATCTCCCTCTCTGAGTTCTGCAGCCTGCCCTTATACCTCTCCTCCACGGTCCTCAGCTCCACCATCATACGCTCCAACTCGCTCTTCAGGGAAAGTCTCTCCCTCTCTATCTTGTCCTTGTCCGAGTCGCTCTGCCTCATCTGGCCCTCCTTCAGTTCGTACTGGCTCTTCCAGTAGGTGAAGTCCTTTTGCATCTTGTCTCGTTCTTCCTGGAGACGCTGTTTGTTGCGCAGCTCAGTCTCCAGGGAGACCTTGACGCGATTCAGCTCCTCTTCATGGTGACCCTGGCGGGTCTTGTCCTGTTCCAGCTGCTTCAACTTGATCAAAAGAGCGTCCCTATCAGACAGGATCTCAGTGTAGTGGGTCTGAGACTGCTGCACCATCATGGAGGTCTGGAAGGGAAAGAGAGAATATAGATATATTGGTCAACACACTCCTCTGTTAAAAATACCTGTATGGATAAAGACTGTATAAATCATTAGTTACACCTTCCTTTCATATTAGTAATTTTGAAAAGTAGGTAACACTGCGGTCATGCGGTTTGCTCTCTCCACTTCTGGTAAGAATATTGAGGAAATAAAACATGCACACTAATGTAAGCAGAGACCCAGATAATGCACATTTCCAGCAACCAGTGAACGTATTGCTGTGAAATACTGTAGATATCGGTGAGTGAGTCCAGTGCAAATCATGGAAACAGTCAGGTGGTGAACATTGGTCCTCTGTGAAACAATTAAATTGTTGATGAAATTATTATATAATTTATGCAGTTGATTTAGGAATTATTCATAATTAATAGTTGAGTAATAGTTACTAATTGTTAATGACAATACAATTGTTATTTGAGTGAACAACCCATTTTCTCAATCAAATGTTGGAGAAATTACCAAACATTGTAACACTTTATTTTAAGGATCGGTAATAAACCAAGGCATTTATATAAAGTGTGTGTTCACCAATTATGAATCATTACTTCCACATTTTGAAACCATTTACTAATCATTGGTAAAGTATTTTTGCAGCACCTAATCTAAAGTGAGCGCTATTTCTGATTTATAAATACTTTAGAAATGTTTTGAGTGACCAGTGTAATTTCTCACAAAAAGATGGACATGCCATTGGTAGACAATCAAGCAGTACTTGGTAAAAGAATAAGCAACACAGGATAGTTAAGAAATATACAATAGCAAGAAAAAGTATGTGAACTCTTTGGAATTACATAAATTGGTCATAACATTTGATCTGATCATCATCTAAGTCACAACAATAGACAAACACAGTGTGCTTAAACTAATAACACACAAACAATTATACGTTTTCATGTCTTTATGAACACACTGTGTAAACATTCACAGTGCAGGGTAAAAAAAAGTATGTGAACCTTTGGATTTAATAACTGGTCGAACCTCCTTTGGCAGCAATAACCTCAACAAAACATTTTCTGTAGTTGCGGATCAGACCTGCACCACGGTCAGGAGGAATTTTGGACCATTCCTCTTTACAAAACTGTTTCAGTTCAGCAATATTCTTGGGATGTCTGGCGTGTTCCGCTCTCTTGAGGTCATACCACAGCATCTCAATTGGGTTGAGGTCAGGACTCTGACTTGGCCACTCAAGAACGGGTATTTACTTCCGTGTTTTGGGTTGTTGTCCTGTTGCATCACCCAACTTCTGTTGAGCTTCGATTGGCGGACAGTTAGCCTTACATTCTCCTGCAAAATGTCTTGATAAACTTTCCGTCGATGATAGCAAGCTGTCCGGGCCCTGAGGCAGCCCCAAACCATGATGCTCCCTCCACTAAACTTTACAGTTGGGATGAGGTTTTGATGTTGGTGTGCTGTGCCTTTTTTTCTCCACACATAGTGTTGTGTGTTCTTTCCAAACAACTCAACTTTAGTTTCATCTGTCCACAGAATATTTTGCCAGTAGCGCTGTGGAACATCCTGGTGCTCTTTTTCGAACTTCAGACGTGCAGCAATGTTTTTTTTGGACAGCAGTGGCTTCTTCCGTGGTGTCCTCCCATGAACACCATTCTTGTTTAGTGTTTTACGTATTGTAGACTCGTCAACAGAGATGTTAGCATGTTCCAGAAATTTCTGTAAGTCTTTAGCTAACACTCTAGGGTTCTTCTTAACCTCAATGTGCATTCTGCGCAGTGCTCTTGCAGTCATCTTTGCAGGACGGCCACTCCTAGGGAACTTAGGAGTGGCCGTCCTGTATAGACAATTTGTCTTACTGTGGACTGATGAACATCAAGGTTTTAGAGATATTTTTTTTTACCCTTTCCAGCTTTATGCAAGTCAACAATTCTTAATATTAGGTCTTCTGAGATCTATTTTGTTTGAGGCATTGTTCACATCAGACAATGCATCTTGTGAATAACAATCTCGTCTCATTGATTGGACTCCAGGTTAGCTGACTCCTGACTCCAATTAGCTTTTGGAGAAGTCATTAGCCTAGGGGTTCACATACTTAATCCAACCTACACTGTGAATGTTTAGTATGTATTCAATATAGACAAGAAAAATACAATAAGCACACTGTGTTTGTCTATTTTTGTGACTTATATGAAGATCAGATAACATTTTATGACCAATTTATACCAATCCAGGTAATTCCCAAAAGGGTTGCACCCCCCTTTGCCCTGAGAACAGCCTCAATTCGTCAAAGCATGGGCACAACCAGGTGTTGAATGCGTTCCACAGGGATGCTGGCCCATGTTGACTCCAATGCTTCCCACAGTTGTGTCAAGTTGGCTGGATGTCCTTTGGGCGGTGGAACATTCTTGATACACACGGGAAAAATGTTGTTGCGTGAAAAACCCAGCAGCGTTGCAGTTCTTGACACACTCAAACCGGTGCGCCTGGCACCTACTACCATACCCCGTTCAAAGGCACTTCAATCTTTTGTCTTGCCCATTCACCCTCTGAAAGGCACACATACACAATCCATGTCTCAATTGTCTCAGGGCTTAAAAATCTTTCTTTAACCTGTCTCCTGCCCTTCATCTACTCTAATTGAAGTGGATTTCACAGGTGACATCAATTAGGGATCATAGCTTTTACCTGCATTCACCAGGTCAGTCTATATCATGGAAAGAGCAGGTGTTCCTAATGTTTTGTGCATGTTTTGTGTATATAAATGTGTGAATTTCTTACTAGCTTACTAACATTTACAAATGTGGGAGTAATGATTCATAAATGGTTAGCAAACTGTTTGTAAAGGTCTTAAAATAAAGTGTTACCCAAAACCTTTGTGGATCAGAATCAGAATCATAGAAAACATTGAATCATCATATACAGTAAGGTCCATAATTATTGGATCCCTTGATAAATATGAGCAAAAAAGACTGTATATAATACATAATACAAATACTGAGCTATTTGTAGGCCCAACATTTTTTTAATGCTATTATTTTATACTATTACAATTTCTAAGAGAAATATATTTTGTTTTGCAAGTAATAAAAAAAAAAAATTGGGGCCCGTTTTCAATACTCCAACACCCTCCCCCTGCGAGGATAACGACACTGAGCCTTTTTCTAAAACGTTTTATGAGATTGGAGAACACATTGGGAGGGATCTTAGACCATTCCTCTGTACAGAATCGTTCAATATCCTTGATATCCTTCGTCTGCGCTTATGGACTGCTCTCTTCAATTCAAACCGCAGGTTTTCAATGGGATCAGGTCCGGAGACTGAGATGTCCATTGTAAAATGTAGATTTTGTGGTAAATTAACCATTTCTTTACATTAAGAATTAGGTATTTTCTGCATATGCATTGTTCTTTCGAATGCCAAACCCACCGCTGGTGGGCATGGCCAAAAATCTCTATTTTCGTGTCATATGACCATAGTGCCGGTTCCAATCAAAGTGCAAATGACATTTAGCAAACTCCAGGCGGTGCTATGGTCAGATTACATGAAATTAGAGGTATTTGGACCTTGTTAAGGTCAACAGCATTATGAACTTTAGCAAGTACCAGGACATTTTAGCAAAAAACCTGGTTGCCTCTGTCAGGAGGGTGAAACTAGACCGCAAGTGAATCTTCCAGCAAGACAATAACCCCAAGCACACATCAAAATCCCCCACAAAATTGTTAATTGACCACAAAAGTAACAAGTATATCAAGGATTAGGAAATATTCTGTATGGAGGAATGGTCTATCTCTTAATATGTTCTCCAATCTCATTAAACATTTTAGAAAAAAGCTCAGTGTCGTTATCCTCGCAAGAGTATTGAAAACATGTGATCCAATAATGTTTACCCATATATTATTGAGAATGTTTGTATTGCTTCTTGTTAAACAAAATATATTTCTCTGAGCAATTGTAT
Organism: Thymallus thymallus; assembly: GCA_023634145.1. Classification (NCBI taxonomy): domain Eukaryota; kingdom Metazoa; phylum Chordata; class Actinopteri; order Salmoniformes; family Salmonidae; genus Thymallus; species Thymallus thymallus. The sequence goes on along the minus strand of CM042382.1, from coordinate 26,162,259 downwards.
TAGTATAAAATATATATATATTTTTGATCATACAACATAGCTCAGTATTTGTTTTATTTATTATCTTTTTATTCACCTTTATTAAGGGATCCAATACTTTTGGACCCCACTGTAACTGATTTGAACTTAATCCTCCCAGTGCCACTCGTTCATTCATGAGTTGTTGGAATTATTTGGAATTGACCACTAAGATCAATCAAAATACCTCTATGGATTGCTTTTGGACTTTGTCCAAATCCGACTTTAGCTTTTCCCTCTCTTTGGTCAGGTCCTTGATGAGGGCTTGGAGTTCCAGAGTCATCTTGCTGCTGCTTTGGAGCTGGACATGCAGGGATGAGATCTGGGCGTGGCTCTCTCCATCCACACTATCTCTGTTAAGTTTCAGCTGCTCTTTCTCCTGTTTCACTCCTCTCAGTTCCTCCTCCAGCCTCAGCCTCTCCTTGGTCAGCTTCTGAGTAAGGCTCTGGAGTTTCTCAATCTCTGTGGTGGCTTCATTGAGCAGACGGCTCTTCTCCTCTATGGTTTTGTAGAGGCTCTCGTTGCGGAGATTGACCTCACGGACCTTCCCCTGCTCTTGGAAGAGCTGCTGTTGAAGAGCCTTTAACTCTGCAGATGCCTGAGCCAGGCGCTCCGTGGTGGCCTTGTGCTCCCGCAGGCTTTTGTCCAGAGCCTCCTGGAGAGCCCTGAGCTCCTGTTCGTACTTCTTCCCTGAGGTGGAAACCTCTTCCTGCCTGGCCCTGAGGGTGCTGATGGTGGTAGTGTGTTCTCTGCAGCTCTGGGTCATCTTTTCCAGATCAGACTCAATCCTCTTCCTGCGAGTGAACTCATCCTGGGTGGTTCTGTTCTGCTTCTCCATGTCTGCTTCCAGACCGTCCACCTTTGCCTGCAGGTCTCGGATGCGGCTCTGCAGACTGGTGGCAGTTGTCTCAGCCTTGGTCCTCTCGTTGATCTGCTTTTCCAGCTCCACTTGGAGCAGGTGGATCTCCTGCTCTGAGATCTTGAGCTTGTTGATGACCTCCCGAGAGCTGGCATTACTAGTCTGCAGCTCAGTGTAGGACTGCCTGAGCTTGGTGACCTCAATCTCCAGGGCACTCCTCCTCTTGCCCTCCTCCTCCAGGTTCTGTGTGAGAAGTCTGATCTGCCTGCTCTTCTCCTGGCTGCTCCTGGTGGCCTCGGCCAGCGCCTCTTTCTGCCTCAGCTCCTCCTCTCCTCTCTGGGTGACCACAGTCTGGAGCTGTATCTCCAGCTCTCTCCTCCTCCTCAACTCCTCCGTCCCTGTAGACCTCTGCTGATGGGCCTCATCCTCTGCCTTCCTCCTCATCTCCTCAGTCTGAGTCACAGACAGTCTCAACCTCCTCAACTCCTCTTCAAGATCCCTTTTATCTGCTTCCAGTCCCTCACACTGCAGTTTGAGCCCGGCCGTGTCCTCCTGTTTCTGCTGAGAAGCCTTGAGGATGGTGGTCTTGGTGACGTGGATCTCCGACTCGTAGGTTTGCTTAAGGTTACTCATCTCCTGGTTGCACTGGGTTCTTACCTTAGAGGTTTCCTGCTCCGCCCCACGTCTCCTCGTGGCCTCCTCTTCCAACTGCATCCTCAGCCTCTCCAACTCGCGCTCCTTGTCCTTCACTGCCTTCTCCAAGTCGATCTTGGACCAGTTGAGCTCGTCCAGCTCCTTCTGGCGCCGGCGCACGGCCGCCTCGTACTCTTCCTGCTGGCTCGTATAGCGCTCCTCGGCCAGCCTCCTCTTCCTCTTCTCCTCGTCCAGCTGGTAGGTGAGACGGGCCAACTTGTCGTTGAGCTCAGTCAGCTGGGTGCTGGTGGTGTCCAGGTTCTCCCTGGCCACGCTGACCTGCACGGCTGTGGTCCTCTTCACCTCCTCCATGGAGATGAGCTGTTCTTTAGACTGGGTCAGCTCCAGCTTGTAGCGGGACAGAGCGTCCTCTAAGGAACGGTTCTTCTGGCTGCGGTCCCCGATGTCTTCCTTTAGACGACGAAGCTCCTCCTCCAACATCTCAATCTTGGTGTTCCTAATCTGAGAAAGGAAAATAGGAGTTTCGCAATGAGATGGTAGTTCACAATAAAACAGATCTAGGATCAGAATACTCTAATCCAATCGTAACCAGGAAGTAATATCACTAGAAATTGATCATCTACAGTCATCCGTTTCCCTTTCCCTTACTAGGAGGGAACACATATGCCACATATCGCTGACTCATAATTTTTACCTTCAGTTCCTCCATGTTCTTGAGCATCTCCCCCAGGAACTTGTAATAGTCACTGGAGCGGGTCAGGAGCTCTATGTAGCGAGACTGGAGGTCAGCACCCTAGTGGGGTTACAGTTAGAGTTTATAGATAAACAAGCAGCCATAAATTAGTGTGAAAACATAAAAAACAGCCACTACAACAGACGTAATTGGAAACGTTATTTGCCAGCATTTAGGATAATTTATCAATAGAGCCAAATAGAAAATCAAGCCAAAAAACAAGGATTACCACATTCGGATTAACATAACAGTAATAACTGGCATTACTGGCCTTATGCCACCTTACCCACATTAGCAGGGTAAATACCAGTCCCTGTACTAACCATATTCATTATGCTCTAAAAAGCGAAAGTGATCCTACTCTGAGACACTTTATTAATACAGCCCTGACGTATTTTTAAAACACTCTACTGCCCCCTGTTAGACAGGCTGCTCCATTACCTCCTGTCTGACCACAGTGGCAGGGGACTGGAGCAGGGTTCTCTTGATAGGTATGTTCAACAGGGTCTCCAGTCCTGAACTGTAGGAGGCCAGCTGAAGCTCATAGTCCTGGAATGAAGTTGCATCACGTGTGAACACAGCCATTTAGCATTTGTATTGTACATGCTACAGTATGGAAGGGTTTTAGGTGCCGATGTGGTATTCAAAATGGCAAGATACTTTCAGCGACAAACAAATTGATGGTGTTGAGAGAATGACAGGTTGTGAAAGCATGGCATTCACCTTGATGGAGGCAGCGCAGGAGTCAGCATCCTTCTGTACATCCTCCAACTTCTCCTTCTTCCCTTTGATCTCACTGTGCAGCACCTGTCCATCAAACATACTGGGCTTTAGACTCTATCAATCGTACCTGAAACAACCAGTCAGTCTCTGTACTGTACATAATTCAAATCAAAATCAAATCATTTGTCACATGTGCCGAATAAAACAGGTGTAGACCTTACCGTGAAATGCGTACTTACAAGCCCTTAACCAACAATGCAGTTCAAGAAAGAGTTAAGAAAATATCGACCAAATAAACTAAAGTAAAAAATAAAATAAAAAAGGTAACACAATAAAATAACAATAACGAGGCTGTATACAGGGGTACCGGTACCGAGTCAATGTGCGGAGGTACAGGTTAGTTGAGGTAATTTGTATAGGGGTAAAGTGACTATGCATAGATAATAAACAGTGAGTAGCAGCAGTGTGAAAACAAAAGGGAGGTCAATGTAAATAGTCTGGGTGGCCTTTTGATGAATTGTTCAGCAGTCTTATAGCTTGGGGGTAGAAGCTGTTAAGAAGCCTTTTGGTCTTAGACTTGGCGCTCCGGTACCGTTTGCCGTGCGGTAGCAGAGAGAACAGTCTATGAATTGGGTGACTGGAGTCTTTGACCATTTTTTGGGCTTTCCTCTGACACCGCCTAGTATATAAGTCCTGGATGGCAGGAAGCTTGGCCCCAGTGATGTACTGGGCCGTACGCACTCCCCTCTTGGTGTGTTTGGACCATTATAGTTAGTTGGTGATGTGGACACCAAGGCACTTTAAACTCTCCTGTTTGGCCCTCCTTTTCCTGTAGTCCACGATCAGCTCCTTTGTCTTGCTCACATTGAGGGAGAGGTTGTTATCCTGACACCACACTGCCAGGTCTCTGACCTCCTCTCTATAGGCTATCTCATCGTTGTCTGTGATCAGGCCTACCACTGTTGTGTCGTCAGCAAACTTAATGATGGTGTTTGAGTCGTGCTTGGCCACGCAGTCATGGGCGAACAGTGAGTACAGGAGGGGACTAAGCACGCACCCCTGAGGGGCCCCTGTGTTGAGGATCAGCGTGGCAGATGTGTTGTTACCTACCCTTACCACCTGGGGGCGGACCGTCAGGAAGTCCAGGATCCAGTTACAGAGGGAGGTGTTTAGTCCCAGGGTCCTTAGCTTAGTGATGAGCTTTGTGGGCACTATAGTGTTGAACGCTGAGCTGTAGTCAATGAACAGCATTCTAACGTAGGTGTTCCTTTTGTCCAGGTGGGAAAGGGCAGTGTGGAGTGTGATTGAGATTGCGTAATCTGTGGATCTGTTGGGGCGGTATGCAAATTGGAGTGGGTCTAGGGTTTATGGGATGATGGTGTTGATGTGAGTCATGACCAGCCTTTCAAAGCACTTCATGGCTACCGACGTGAGTGTTATGGGGCGGTAATCATTTAGGCAGGTTAGAATTGTACAACAACGTGAACAAGATACAGTGTCTATGGCTGTGCAGTGGCCTACCTTCTGTTGGTTGAGGTGCTCATTGAGGGCCTGGATGTTGCTGAACTTGGCTGTCTGCAGGGTGTCCTGGCGCTGTCTAGCGCCGTCTAGCCACTTGTCCACCACTCCACTGTTCTGCTGGAAATGTCTCAGCTGTTTCTCCTGCTTCTCCAGGTCCCACACTCTGATGAGAGAGGGATGGAATTACGTCCCTAGCTTCTGGAATAGCCTGACAGAAAACCTGAGGAGGGACGAAACTACGGACACATTTAAAAGAGATCTTAAAACACACCTTTTTAGATTTGCTTTTCCTCAGGGTGCTTTTTAGTCGTTCAGATTTTATTGTTATTCTTTTATTTTTTTATCTTATGTTTGTTGTGTAATAAATATTGAAGGTTTTTATTTTTATAATTTTTTACAGGCATTCCATGTCTGAAATGAGCTGTATTAGTAACGCTTGATTTGATTTAATGGAGAAAAGGAGGGAGATAGAGGGAGAAGAGAAAGAGGAAGTCCCATGGTCAATAGAGTTGCTGAATACTGGCAAAAAACATCCACTACGAGGGCATAGAGGCGATTTTTATGAAACATCAGAACTGAATATGCATCATTGCATGGGTATTGAAGAGTTTGTGAGAGTGTACGTGAGAAGTGTATGTTTAGAGATCTAAGGGTCCTCACCTGCTGTCAATCTGGGTCTGGATGCGTCGCCAGCGGTCAGACATCTGGGTCACCAGGTCAGCGTACTTGGACAGGTCCACATCACACTTGTGTAAGGAAGCTGGAATCTGACTGTTCACTTGTACTGCATTGGCCAGGTCACTCTCCATGGCCTTCAGAAGGTCTTTCTTATGTTCCAGGTCAGACTTCATTTGCTGTAGTGGAAAGACAACAGGCAATGCTCAAGATACACTATTGGACACCGATACTAATCTTGGTGAAACATACTCCTACTCACAGTTCTCATACACTAATGCACACTAGAATATTAAATTGCAAAAGACCACATAAACAAATTCTGAAACAGTATATACATATATTATTTGGCAATATTAACAGGTCACAATCATAATTGATTGACAGATTAACTAATTGACAGATGTGAATTGACAGCAGTGGTGATTGATGGTGTGGTCTGACCTTGAGTGTGGCCCTGTAGCGCTCCAACTCATTGAGATCCAGGGAGGTGGTCTCCTTCTCAGTCAGACGGGCCTCATGGACCTTGATGACATCCTCTGTCTGGACGAGGCTCTGGAACAAGTTCTGCAGATGTGACAGTCTACCCAGGGAACACATACACACAGAGACCACGTTACAACACCACCTCAATAAACAGGACATTTCAACAGTGAAAGATCAAAAAACACCGCAACAAACCATAACCATTTAACAGAGGTGAAACATACCCTCAATAAACATTTGCTAACCAGTTAATTTTCTCAACCACTTCTTTACATTGGAAAAAGACTAGAAAGTAGAAGCTGCTGTGAGAGCCGTACCTCTGGAGGTAGGCAGAGGACAGCCCCTGCAGACCTCCCAGTTTCTGGTTGAGGAGGTCCAGCTCTTTCCTGAGGAAAATGGCCTGCTCCGAATCTGCTGCTGTCCCCTCCAGCTGCCTCACCACCCTCTCCCTCAGCCTCAGGTACTCATCATGCACACTGTCCAGCTCAAGGTGTACGTCCTGAGAATCAGGAACAAGGGTGAGTCCATCATGTAGAATAGGTTGCTTTTAAGATTAACAACATTATTCAACAAGGAAGCCAATAGATGTGTCTAGGTTTGAAAACTTAAATTAATCCAGTATTCTAAAATACTATTGGATAGGATTGACCACACAGGTTCCCTTACATTGCTTTCACCTATCCAGTCATGCTATCTCAGGAGGAAGAAATGCTAAGTGTTATGTTTCCACAGGCCCATTTACTCTACTGAATCTCTGGTGTTGCTGCAGTTGCCTACCTTCAGCTTCAGGAGGCGCTGTGAGCACTCCTGCCCACTGTTCTCCCCCAGGGGAACATGGAGGTGGTGGCTGAGGCCTGATTCAGACAGCTCCAGCCTGCGTCTGAGGGCTTGGAGGTCACTGAGCAGGGTTAGGCTCAGGGTCTTGGTGGTCTCAGCTTTGATGGGTGGCTCAGAGTGGACCACCGTCTTGACCACTCCCACATTGGATTGATCTGTGAAATGAATTGGAACCAATTTGAATTTAGTGGACTGGCATCGAATTGAGTAGCAATACATATTCATATTATAACTGATATCCAACATAATCTGATTTCTTGGCAAACATCTGTAGCAATTGGGGTCACAGTGAGTGTCCACTGGTTATTATTCAATTAATTCCCTTAACCTTCCTGACCCTAATAATTCAGTTGAACTGATGTAGTTTGCAGTGTAGACAGGGAAGGCGTTAAGCCATCTAAGAAGCTCCCCTGGGTAGACTAGGCACCCTTGGACTCACTGTGTGTAGGCAGCCCTATGACCAGTGTGTCGTAGTGGGTCTGGGCTCCAGCATACTGGCCCTCGATCTTCTTCTTCTCATCCTCTCCAAACATCTCAGAGCCGTGGCTGTTGCGGAGGAACTCCTGGTAGTGAGTCTCCAGACTCTTAATGATGTTGCGGTACTCCTCAGGACGCATCTGGGACAGCTAGGAGAGAGAGAGTGATGGAGAGGTAGGAAGAGTGAGATTTAAAACTACTGTGGGCTCAGAGGGCTACTCTTAAAGACCACCAAGGGGAGAGAAAGTGCTCATTAAACACCTACTTACTTCTTGTTGTGGATGAACAAGATTGAGATGTTAAGAGTTAAAAAATGTCTAAATAAGACCAACATTTCTAAAACACAAATACAACGTTAAATATCTCCAAATGGTAATGTATTGCTACCTAAAACCTTTGGTAATGTATTGCTACCTAAAACCTTTGGTAATGTATTGCTACCTAAAACCTTTGGTAATGTATTGCTACCTAAAACCTTTGGTAATGTATTGCTACCTAAAACCTTTGGTAATGTATTGATACCTAAAACCTTTGGTAATGTATTGCTACCTAAAACCTTTTGTAATGTATTGCTACCTAAAACCTTTGGTAATGTATTGCTACCTAAAACCTTTGGTAATGTATTGCTACCTAAAACCTTTTGTAATGTATTGCTACCTAAAACCTTTTGTAATGTATTGCTACCTAAAACCTTTGGTAATGTATTGCTACCTAAAACCTTTGTTCCTTATTTATATTGTGAGGGAAGCACTATTGATTTGTTTGACAGATTGTCTGCAGTGTAAAGTCATAGTCTTGTTTAAGGCCTTACCATGGTGAGGGTGAGGGAGTTGATGTGGTTGATGTCTTTGACACAGTACTGCCAGGAGATGAGGCTCTTGATGTTGATGTAGAGCTGATTCCAGATGCCCATGATGGCCTCATAGTACTGTTCATTCCTACAATACACAACATAAAATCAGTTACTAATCCGTTTGTGTAAAGTCAGTTGATATCTTCTGAGCACCAGCTTTTATGAAATGATTAGTATGTGCTGTAATGTCATTTTTATGCCACTGTTATTTAGAACATTGAAATGGCAGTCATGTCTTAGAGCCAGGCAGTGTGGTTGTCGGGGGGGGTCTTACTTGTTGGCCAGTCCGATGCTGAGGGGGTTGGGAGGGGGGATGAGGAGACACACAGAGGGGATCAGCATGTCCAGACCTCCAGGGCCCGTCACGAGCCACTTACTGCGCTGGGAGTTGTCCTTCAGGATGCCCTCATCCCCTTTTAAGATCCCTTTCTGTAGGACACACAGAACACATACAAAACAGTGTAAACGCACTACTGTTGCAACTATTGTATGTGTGTGTTGGGGGTGGTAGTGTTGTAAGAATGTGTATAAGCGACGACTTTAAAATTTGTGTGTGCGTGCGCGTGTGTATCTGGTGTTTGTGTGTGTGTGTGTGTGTGTGTGCGTGTGTATCTGGTGTTTGTGTGTGTGTGTGTGTGCGTGTGTATCTGGTGTTTGTGTGTGTGTGTGCATCTGGTGTGTGTGTGTGTGTGTGTGTGTGTGTGCTGACCTGGTCCTGTTTGAAGTCACACAGTGCTTGTACTATAACAGCACTGCTGCTCTTCTCTTCAGGGTTACGTTCTCTCAGCCGCACGATGCTCTTGGACTTATTCACCAGGTGCTTCACCTGCCTCTTATTCTCCATGACCCTCTCCTTCTCTCTCTGCATGGGGACGCACAAACACACAGGTCAAATAAAAGGTCACAGAAACAGTATATGGTACCACTATTTGAAATAACTTTAACCATCCTAAACAGTTATATACCCTATGTAATTTGCATTATCTTGTGCCCATTTCAATTTCTAAATCATGCCATGCAAACAAGTGAGGGAAGGAGTTTTCCTCAGCAGTGAGTAGCAGTGAGGGTAAATACGCACCGAACTCATATCAACGATGTGTTGATGATATGATCGTTTTGTGGGAGAGATCCTATATGAAAAATGTATCAGGTGTCATTCAGTGTTAGGTACCTCAAGGCTCTTCAGAAGCTCAGTGAGGTTCTCCAGAGGTGTTCCTTTATCACAGGTAAACTTCTTACGGATGTTCTCGTGATCCTTCTGCAGCTTGCTGTAGGTCTCGTTGGCCTCTTTGAAGAACTGCGGTAGAGAGGGAAGTTGAATAGAAAACGGGATGCAGATACTGTGAGCTGTGTCTGTGTGTGTGTGTGTGTCTGTGTCTCTGTGTGTGTGTCTATGCACAACTTTGTGTGTAAGCGGGTGTGTGCACAATTCTGTGTGTAGGTGTGTTTATGCAAGTATGTCCACGTGGTGTGTTCACCTGGCTGTAGGCAGAGTTCTCCTTCAGGTGGACATGAATACACTTGGTGATCTGGAGCAGCCAGCTCCACTGGGTCTGCAGAGTGTCCATGTAGGCCTGGGGAACAGACGCCACTGTTAGCTAGCAGCAACTTCACCAATATTGTAGGACAAACTCATGTTACCACTTCACTGCACAAAATCCCAGTGACCTTCCCAAGAGTTTCCTAGCTGAGGGTACAGGGACTCTCACCTCTATCTTGTCTGAAGCTGGGTGATTGTTCTTCAGGAGAATATCCACTTTCTGCTTCAGTTTGTTCAAATCCTTCTCTTTTTCCTCCAGGGCACTCATCAGTTTCTGGGAGGGAAAGAGAGAACGTTTTGTGAGTAAACATGCAAAAGGGCTACTACAGTACATGTATGCATCCCAGACGACCCCTATTCTCTATACAGTGCACTAAAAAGGAGGGCACTAAATAGGGTATAGGGTGCCATTTGGGTCACAGCCTAGGAGGCTTATCTCCTCATGGTTGCCAGCGCACAGACCTTGAAATACTGCTACTTCGTGTGAAGACAAGTGAAAACAAGACTTTGGAAGTGCGATAACACGAGACTACAGTAGTGAGCGCACTGAACGGATACATATCGTGTCAGTATTGTAAGGCCTTACGGAGTAGCTCTCCTGTTTCTTGGGGATGTAGGCGTCAATGTTCTTGTCTCCCCAGTTGAACACCAGCTCCTCCTCCTCTCTCTCGTTGACCCACATGATGGCCCTGGAGATCTCTTCGATGATGTTCTGCAGCTCTCTCAGCTGGCTCGTGCGAGCAAATGACATTTTCTGACAGAGGGGAAACAAAAACGAGCAACAACAATGAGGCTAGTGAACTATGGAGAAAGGAAGGATCAAATAACTTTTCTCTTGTTAAACGGTTTGTTGTTTAATATGGACTTATACCTGAAGACTATCCCATTCTTGCTGCAGTGAATGGAGACCACCCTTGTCATCCTTTCGGGCCTGAGTAAAGACACACAGGTTGATTAGTAGGACTATGTTACCTGACCAAGGAGCACTTGTTATAGTCAACAACAACAGTACGTACCAGTTCATCCCTGGCGCGATCCACCTCTTGGCTCCTCTGTATAGAGCTGTGGAACTTGTTCTGGCTGAGGATATGTTGCTCTATGGTGGCCGCGTCCTCACCCCACGGAGACGTTTCGATCAGACGCTACAGACAAGACAGATTATACAGGAGATACAGCTTACTCTGTTTTCTCAACAACACAGAGTCGAAGTAAAATCATACCACCAAACGTTTTGCCAGTGTTTACTCAATAATATACACCTTAATAGCTCAGTTACATTAGTATTACTGAATAACAACCTCCCTGCTTCAGGATTCATTAAAATAAGTATAAATTGGTGCCATGTAGTTAGCAATTCTATTGATTATTTTCTGGTGAACACCAGTTCCATACCAGCTGTAGGACAGTGATAAAGTGCTAGCAAAACCAAGTATCTGTTTGTGTGGAAGGCTGAACAAATGTGTCCTTCCTAAGTATATTCTCTAGATGGCAGTAAATAATCGTTTACGGATCAGTGTGTCTGACATCAGCAGGAAACTATTCCAACTATTCCCCCTGTAGAGTTCACTCCAATCCACTCAGCTTTGATAAGAAAACCCCAGCCACCTCCACCCCAGCCACCTCCACCCCAGCCACCTCCACCCCAGCCACCTCCACCCCAGCCACCTCCACCCCAGCCACTTTCTACTGAGCTGCACACACCCTTTTTCTTCTCTTCTTTCTTTTGTTTTCTTTCCCCACCCTTCTTTTATACATTTATGGCTGTAAGTTGTAAAGACACAAATGTGTGTTTGGCGAGTGAGACTGTCGGAGTTAATAGACTTTGACCTCAGACATGACTTTTTTAAGTAGTTGAAAGCCTGAGGGAGATAGGGTGGAGAGGGAGATATGTGTGGGGAGAGAGGCTATGTAACGACTCATATACAGTAGGGTCACCGCATTAACATTTAAGTCATTTATCCAGAGCGACTTACAGTAGTGATTACTCATTATTTTTTTCATACTGGTCCCCAGTGGGAGGAAACAAACCCCACAACCCCTGCAAGCGCCATGCTCTACCAACTGAGCTACACGGGGCCCAATAGAAAGGCGGGGGGGGGGGAGAGAGAGAGAGACAGAGAGAGAGACAGAGACAGAGAGACAGAGAGAGAGAGAGAGAGAGAGAGAGAGAGAGAGAGAGAACCTTGCCAATACCTTTACTGACTCAACGTGATAGAGAAGGAGAGAATGTACTGTACACAACATGCAGTGACAAAGCCAGAAAGGCACAGAGAGATGAGAAACAAGGGAAGATCTCTGGTGAGATAATGACAGGGAAGGGGTGAGAGAGAGGAAGATGAAGAGATAGGAAGAGAGGGAGAGGCAGGGAGTGGTGTCTGTGAGTGAGTGAGTTGGAAGCAAGCCGTGCAGGGTGTGTTCTCATAGGCATGCAAGTGATCAGTCATGTTCCATAATGACATGAGTCAATGGTGAGTGCCAGATTTCACACTCCTCTCCTTCTTTTCCCATGTGTCTGTCTCTCTTGCTCAGTCTCTGTCTGTATATTGTCTAGGGGGTGAGGTACAGAGCGATGAGGTCGTCAACTGCACCCTATACAATCACCTTGGGGGGGAATTGCTAAATAAATGACGCAGGTTTTATACTACCTTCTGTTGGCCGATCCAGGACATGGCATCAGTGTAGGTCCTCCCTCTCTCCTCCCAGCCAATGCTGCCTCTGTTCTGTCTCTGGGTCGTCCCACTGATGGAGGAGATGATCCCACTATGCATGTTCTGGAGCTGCTGTATGCTGTAGGGAGGGAGAAACAGGAAGTGTCAGACATGAAAGATAAGAGGAGACTCGTCCCCTCTGTCTTTAAGCACAAATGTAAAAGCAAACTAATATGCAAATGCAATGATCAAATACACACAAACACACACTCTCTCTTTCTTTCACACACACACAAACACCGGTGCACTCTTTCACTCCCTCTCCAGCTCTCTCTCACACAGACAGCTGTCCTTGCCTCCTGATGACAATGTCGTTGGGTTGTCTCATTTGCTGCAGCTCTATGGCACATCCATTCAGCTGGTCTATAGTCTCAGAGGACATAGTCATCAGCTTGTCCACCTCCACCGCTGGACCCCCCTGGGGGAGGACAATCATATGGTCAGTACAACAACACACACACACACACACACACACCCCAGTACTGTCAACATACCCACACTGTCCACAAGACCGCCCAGTAAGCTACTACAGATCCGCTACCTTATGTGACCAGTTTCTCACAGCAGGAAAATAATCCTACACCAACAGGAAATGTGAATTATTATGTGAATTATAATGAATGGACATTATTGTAGCGACTGATATTTATTTTGTTAGGGCAAACCAAGTGTGACATTTTAAAGTGGGAAGTTCAAACTTTAGAAGCCTTTTAAACGTTGAATACACTACAAGTTGCATTTCCTGCGACAACGGGGTGATCAAATTAAGAAAGCAGATTTGTAATAATGGCCCATTCACGGACAAAAAAGGCAAAGTGCCCTTTTCAATTTAGTAACTTTAAATGAGTGAGACATTATCAGTACAGCTGATGACCACAGCTGCTACCAATGTTGCATCAACACAAGACACGCCTGTTTCTGTTTACATAGAAATCCCAGACATCAATGTGTAAGTGCAGGCATGCACGCATAAGTGTGACTTCATCCCTGACTATGCTTTGACCTATGTAGAGTACTTACTGCCTGGAGAATCTGCTGTACTCTCTGCAGGTACTCCTGACACTGGCCTTGCAGGAAGAAAGCATTTTTTTGGATGCTCTGCACACTAAACATGACAAAACAACAAGGAACACACCATCAACGTTTGTTATATTGTAACACACATCATCCATTATAATAATTTTTGTAATCTGCATTATAGATAGATAGATAGATAGATAGGTACTTTATTGATCCCCGGGGGGGAAATTTCATTGTCAAGCAGCTACAACAAAAACACAGGGCAGGTGCAAAATGCCACAACGAAAGTACACAAAAGACAGATACACGGTACATGATACATAGAGCGGCAGTATGAAAAAGTATAGAAATACAAGATATCTGGAGTGCAAAAAAAAGCTATAAAAGGACATTGCATAGTATGAGTGGTTGGCTGAATATGTACACTATACATTGGTGGATGTTGGATGGTTAACTATACTATACAGGTCGATGGCAGAGAAATACTTCAGTAGCTAAAAATGCGTATGATATGAGCGAGGGTAATAATAGTTTACTTAATAGACAGACTGGGTAAATGAACAGGTAAGTGAAAATTTTGCATGGTTAAATTAGCTGTACAGTTAGGTATACAGTTATATTTACAGATAAGTGAATACTTGCATGTTTACACAAACTGTACAGGTAAATGACAGGAAGAGATACTTTAATAGCTAAATGTGTGTATGATATCATTTGGGGTAATAATAGTAATTCCCTTAAAATACAGTCCTTAGTGCACAGGGTTTAATTACAGACAACTGCACTTATTGCACATTCGATATACTAAAAGCAATGAGAAAAGGTGCAACTGGCAGGATACTAATATGCATTCCTGAGTGAATGCCTACATCCAATAATTACTTACAATATTGCATGTGATATAATATAACAACTGTACATGAGTATGTATATACAGACCTGTATGAATAAATAGGTCCTGAGTGGATGAGTGCTGACGGACCAGAGTTACTCACGGATGGATGCATAATTGTTAAACTAGGTCCTAGCTCCCCAACAGTTCCAGATCTATGTTGCCGACTGCACGGCACATATACTAATGTGAACAATAATAGCAAGATTGTTGACATCATTCGATGACATCATTCGATGACATCATTTGATGACATCACTTCTTGACCAATAGCTGGTGTATAATGCTATGGATATATCATACTTTTGATTCCTCAAATTAAAGACCATTGATTTCAATGTATTTAAATGTGTAATTAAATGTAATCGTAATAAATTAAGCTTTTAAATAAGCAGTGGATTTTCTGGGTATTTAATTATATAATTTAAATATATGCTGATACAATAGACTATTATTATGTATTTGACAAAACAGTTTCATTCATTTCCATTGTGCATATCTATAATGAATGGTCTATTCAACATCTATCTAAAACAGTCCAGGTTGATATTTACACTAGTTTGGGACTATATGGTTCTATCTGCAAAAAGATGATTCTGAGATAATAGATAGATAGATAGATAGATAGATAGATAGATAGATACTTTATTGATTGGTCCCAACCCTATTGGTTGAATGATGTAAGCAATTTTGATCTAGTATTGTTTTGAATTTAATATCATGAATTATTTTTATTGTATTTTATTTAACCTTTATTTAACTTGACAAGTCAGTTAAGAACAAATTCTTATTTACAACGACGGCCTATCCCAGCCTCCCCTAACCCGGACGACACTGGGCCAATTGTGTGCCGCCCTATACTTTGAACTCAATTGGGGGTATTTATAGTACTATATAACTCAATTTTGACAAAAATACAAATAAAACCTTACAATCTCAAACTCGTGTAGGCCTATTTGTCCAATAAAAATGTTGCTACGATAACGGAATTATGCTGAGATTGAGTTCATTTTTCACTTGATTTCAACTAACCATATAATTATATGCACAAGGATTACTTTTAACAATTTCCAGTGAACATTTGACAAAAACACATTTACAGGAAGAACTGTGCAGATACAAGGTTTGGTAAGACAATTATGGTAAAATGTCCCTCAGTTGTATTCTGTTAGCAAACTTTGTATCTGCACAGTTCTTTCTGTAAATGTGTTTTTGTAAAATATTCAGTGAAAATTGTTAAAAGCAGTCCTTGTTCATATAATTAGGTGGTTAGTTAAACTTTGAAATCAAGTGGAAAAATGAGCATAATTCCGTTACCATGGAATTGCCCATGTGCTTTATTTAGGCTAACTGTAATTCTGCATGTAAGGTACACTTTACATACCTTGCTCCCCCTGCGTTTCCCCCTCCCCCTCCGTAGCCCCCTCCACCATCCCCTCCATAGGCTCCTCCACCTCCCCCTCCGTAGGCCGCTCCACTTCCCACTACGTAGCCCCCTCCACTTCCCCCTCCATAGCCCCCTCCACTTCCCCCTCCATAGCCCCCTCCACTTCCCCCTCCACCTCCCCCACCTCCCCCCATGGAAGATTTTGAGAAAGTTTGTGAATAGGTGTATCCATCTCCATATTGCTGTTGAAAGCCGTTTCCACCGAATAAGGCCTGGCTGCCGTCATTCCTGCTGCCGTCATTCCTGGGAATGGTGAAACTGCCGCTCGTCAGGTCTGGTCGAGAATTAGTCCTCCCACTCATGTTCAGAAGTCTACCTTGAGAGCCGTACATACTCATTTCCAGTCCCGTTTATGATTTTCAATTCTGTTAAAAAAAGGTAAATGCTATTGAAATAAGTGTAGTCCTAAACGTCAATGGAGCAGGTCCATGCGCACACAGTCAACGACGTCTCCTGTTGCGCAGATATTGTATTACTGAGAACACGGAAGAGTGTCGTTTTGGGACGGAGACCACACCTAGCGGTGTAATAGGCTGCCGTAACGCCCCTTGTCACTCGTCAGTGGACCATATTTCTGATTGGAGGTAACTTTCTCCTGCTGGGAATAGGACGGAGAGCTTTGCGAACAATTAACGAATTCAAAAGATTATTGAAGTCGAGAAGTTCGAGTAAGGCTAATAACGGTCCTCACTCGACCTTCCATATCTCAATAATCTTGTAAAGAGCGTGACAAATGATTTCATTTTTATGGTCTCTCCTTTTTCAAAATAATTGCTTAAATAGATAATAAGGGCTTAAAGACTACTGTGAAATTGCTGGGGCAATATTATTCTCTGTTTGCAACATTAGAAAGCAAAATACGGTAATATGGGAAGTAATGGTTTTATTAGTTTAATCAATTCGATTTACACATAGGGTGCAGGAGATTGATGTGTCTGAGCAACAGGCCATTAGAGTGAAATTAGAAGAGAGACATGGACAAGGTACGCACCCAGTCTGAGTCAGAGGTTAAGCTCTGCTCCAGTCTCTCAGTATGGGAACACCTGGGTGTGTGCGTGCATGCATGAGTGAGAGAGTGTCTGAGAAAGAGAGAGTGGAAAAAGTACTCAATTGTCATACAAATAAAAGTGAAAGTCACCCAGTAAAATACTACTTGAGTAAAAGTCTAAAAGTAGTTGGTTTTAAATATACTTAAGTATCAAAAGTAAATGTAATTGCTCAAATGTACTTAAGTATCAAAAGTAAAAGTATAAATCATTTCAACTTCCTTATTTATTTATTTTATTTTTTTTATTTCACCTTTATTTAACCAGGTAGGTCAGTTGAGAACAAGTTCTCATTTGCAACTGCGACCTGGCCAAGACAAAGCAAAGCAGTGCAACAAAAGACAACACAGAGTTACACAGTAAACAAACAGTCAAAAACACAATAGAAAAATCTATATACAGAGTGCAAAATGTAGTGCAAAAATGCAGTAAGGTTAGGAGGTAGGACAATAAATAGACTATAGTGGTGAAATAAATTACAGAATTATCATCATTAACACAGGAATGAAGGATGTGCAAATTATGATGTGCAAATAGAGGTACTGGAGTGCAAGATTAGTGAAAATAAACAAAAATAAATATGGGGATGAGGTAGTAGTGTGGGCTGTTTACAGAAGGGCTATATACAGGTGCAGTGATCGATAAGCAGCTTTGATAACTGATGCTTAAAGTTATTGAGGGAGATAGGAACCTCTAGCTTCAATGATTTTTGCAATTCGTTCCAGTCATTGGCAGCAGCGAACTGGAAGGAATGGCGGCCAAAGGAGGTGTTGGCTTTGGGGGGGACCAGTGAGATATACCTGCTGGAGCACATGCTACGGGTGGGTGTTGCTATAGTGACCAGTGAGCTGAGATAGGGCAGGGATTTACCTAATAAAGACTTATAGATGACCTGGAGCCAGTGGGTTTGGCGACGAATATATAATGAAGGCCAGCCAACGAGAGCATACAGGTCGCAGTGGTGGGTAGTGTATGGGGCTTTGGTGACAAAACGGATGGCACTGTGATAGACTACATCCAATTTGCTAAGTAGAGTGTTGGAGGCTAGTTTGTAAATGACATTGCCGAAATCAAGGATCGGTAGGATAGTCAGTTTTACAAGGGCATGTTTGGCAGCATGAGTGAAGGAGGCTTTGTTGCGGAATAGAAAGCCAATTCTGGATTTAATTTTGGATTGGAGATGGTTGATGTGAGTCTGGAAGTTGAGTTTATAGTCTAACCAGATGCCTAGGTATTTGTAGGTGTCCACGTATTCTAATTCGGACCCGTCGAGAGTAGTGATGATAGTCCGGTGGGCGGGTGCTGGCAGCGTTCGATAGAAAAGCATGCACTTAGTTTTACTAGCGTTTAAGAGCAGTTGGAGGCCACGGAAGGAGTGTTGTATGGCATTGAAGCTTGATTGAAGGTTAGTAAACACAGTATCCAAAGAGGGGCCAGATGTATACAGAATGGTGTCGTCTGCGTAGAGATGGATCAGAGAGTCACCAGCAGCGAGAGCGACATCGTTGATGTATATAGAGAAAAGGGTTGGCCCAAGAATTGAACCCTGTGGCACCCCCATAGAGACTGCCAGAGGATCGGACAATAGGCCCTCCGATTTGACACACTGAACTCTGTCTGCAAAGTAGTTAGAGAACCAGGCAAGGCAGTCACTTGAGAAACCAAAGCTGTTGAGTCTGCCAATAAGAATGCGGTGATTGACAGAGTCGAAAGCCTTGGCCAGGTCGATGAAAACGGCTGCACAGTACTGTCTTTTATCGATGGCGGTTATGATATCATTCAGTACCTTGAGCGTAGCTGAGGTGCACCCATGACCAGCTCGGAAACCAGATTGCATAGCAGAGAAGGTACGGTGGGATTCGAAGTGGTCAGTTATCTGTTTGTTAACTTGGCTTTCGAAAACTTTAGAAAGGCAGGGCAGGATGGATATGTTAATTATGTTAATTATGTTAATTAAACCAGACAGCAAAATGTCATTGTTTTTTTTTTTTTATATAGATATAAATATAAAGTATTTGTGTAGTATGGCAGTAGGGATGACCAGCGATGTTATTTTAATAAGTGTGTGAATTGGACCATTTTCCTGTCAAAATGTAACAAGTACTTTTGGGTGTCAGGAAAAATGTATGGAGTTAAAAGTACATTATTTTCTTTAGGAATGTAGTGAAATAAAAGTCAAAGTTGCCATAAATATAAACAGTAAAGTAAAGTGCAGATAACACAAAATGACTTAAGTAGTACTTTAAAGTATTTTTACTTAAGTACTTTACACCACTGGAGTATAGTGGCTATTGGCCCTTTGGGCAGACAATGAATGAGCATTAAGCTATATCTGAACATGGCGTCAACATAGAATCAAAGACATTAACTCCACACAATTGAATAGATTGTGCGATGCTGGAACAAGTGAAGTTGATCTGAAGTGTATTACAATACCATCCATAGCCGTGTGATCTATAGTGTTGCTGAGAAAAAAATAAAAATAAACAAACATTTATTTCTGCTGTATGAGCAGCCATGATACCGTCAACATTACAACACTCACATTCTCAATGTCATCGACCACTCCATCTTAAACTTACAAATAGTGGCCAGACATGAACCTTATTTTGTCCTAAAGATATAACAACAGAGTCATGTGTCTCTTTTTAAACAATGGGTCAGAAAGTGTGGACATTCCAGATTGATATGCTCTGCCCTCTGGTGTTTAAATCCTGTCTGTGTTGATCCCTAATGGACTTACTGCACTCTCTCTGGTGTGTGTGTACTGTATGTGTGTGTGTGTGTGTGTGTGTGTGGGGGGGGGGGGGGGGGGAAGAATGTCCTCCTAGTGCAAGGCTATTGATATAAAGAAATTAGATGTTTATAACCAATACTGGAACACATGCAAAAATGCACATTCTCTGCTATGGGTATGGAGGGGTGTAGACACTTCACAGTTTAATTTGGAGTGAAACAGGACAGTAACGTTTCTATTTGGGAATGTACAGTATTTCACCCACCGCTTGTACCAAACAGCTCTACCCCATTCTTCTTCTTTACTGTATGCAGAACAAGGCCATTGTTCTTGTCTAAGAGGGGCCAAACACACAGACACACCCAAGGAACACATCCTGTTTGCTTAGTTTTTTTTCTCAGCAGCAATGGAGTGATCATGTTTGCTTTTCTCCTTTCTTTCTCTCGTTAGATGTGTAATAATCGCTACCTGCACCAACAACAAACCCCCCAGAGCGAGACTGAACATGCCTGTGTCACAAACAAGTGCGTTGTGTAAGTTAAGTGTTCTGAACACAGGGCAGAGCACCACCTAACTATCGTCACCTAACAGTGACTGTAGCTGAGGCAGGATGAGACTTGGCATCATCAGACAGTTCACAGAAATATGACAATGAGTTACAATTATCATGTCCGTGACTCATTTTTGTACGTGTTGTTAATGTCTAATTCTATAGAATGGAAAGTTGGAAAGTGTGAGTGTAGAGGGATTCAGTGTCATGGTCAGAGTTTATGAATTTCTTACAGACTCACTCAGCCGTTACTAAACAGTACAGTTGGTGTGACAAAGGGTTGGGCCTTCATGTCCACTCCCTCCCTCACCCACCTCTCTTGTTGTCACCAAGGGGGGTGTGTCTATTTTAATACCCTGTCTTACCTCTAACCATTTCTCAATCTCCTCATACCTCTTGTAGTCCAGTGCAAAGGTGAAATAATTGTGCATTTTATGATAAAATTATCAAACTTGGTACACTAATACTAGATACCTTAAGGAACATTTTAAAGATTGGAGGCAGTCTGGGGAGCCTGTCAGTCAACCAGGGTGGCCATTTTAGAAGAAAATAGTTTAAAATAATATAAAAATCTACCCACTAAATAAATAAACCCCCCAGATAACAATTAGGGGTAGGGGTTAGGTTTAGTAGTTAGGAAAATAGGATTTTGAATGGAAATACATTTTAGGTCCCCACAAGGATAGTAAACATATGCTGTGCGTGTGTGTGTGTGTGTGCGTGTGTGTGTGCGTGTGTGTGTGTGTGTGTGTGTGTGTGTGTGTGTGTGTGTGAGCGAGAGCATTCTACACAGCCGTAAAGTTGGAATTGACAGCACTGTGTGAGCCTGAGGCAAACCTCCAGTGCTTTCCAGCCAAGCATTAATCACCAGTCTAGCTAGTGAGTGTAGCCAGTTTCCAAAACACACAGGTCAACTCATGCACCTATGGGGCGGCTCCCTGCCACACCTGAAATTGTTGCCACAGTGACAAACAAGCAGGTTTGAATGAATACAAACAGCATAGTGAGACAGCTAGTGTTGCTATGCGAGGGCAGGTCAGGTTTCTATTGGCAGACACCCATGTGACAGGCTACATTGACAGGACCAGGTTTTGTGGGAAAAGTTTGGTAACGCAGCATATTAGTGATATTGCACAATATGAAAAGTTTTAATGAAACATTTTCCTTTTGAATAATTGTATTTTTGTAGAACAGGATATCTGGCCCAGAGCCACTTTGAGTAAGAACATTACCTTGAACATTCAAATGCTACATGATAGGTACATTTTTTGATCTATGTCTTTGATCTTTGTATGGTAGGAGCCGCACAATAATTCCCATCCCACTGTTGACAGTAGTGTTGTTGTACACGTCTGCCAATGGAGGTCAGCAGTGTATCAGTTAACGCAATACTGCAGGCTAGAACACTGTCTGTAGGCCTTCAGTAAGTGACGGAGCTTGGAGAGAGTTGGAGTTGTGGCAGACTGGTACCAAATGGAGCCTAGTGGTGTTTATTTCTTAGTTTGAATCCCAAACAAAGAAATAAGTAACTGGGTTATGTGTAAAATGCATTCACTATCTACATTTTAAGTAAATACCTTGTCATTTATGTACTGAAAAATAATGTGGTACCAAAATAATCATGGAAAAGCATCACATTTTGGGGACAGTTCTACCACCAACAAAACCTCTACCTGGCAATAGTAGCCCTACGAATTACCGTTCAAACTTGTTGTGTAAACCAGAAAATGGCAATGCTGTAGTGACACGCTGTAACCATCAGAGAGTGGCATTGCCACTAAATCGATAACAAATAATAATAAGAATAATTTAACCTTTATTTAACTAGGCAAGTCAGTTAAGAACAAATTCTTATTTACAATGACGACCTACAGGGTCAGCCCCTGGAGCAAATTAGGGTTAAGTGCCTTGTTCAAGGACACATCGACAAGTGATTCACCTTGTCGGCTTGGGTATTCGAATCGGCTACCTTTTGGTTACTGGCCCAACGCTCTAACCGCTAGGCTACCTGCCGCCCAGGTTTGCCCTTACCTCACACAGTCTTTGGCCAATTTGAGTCAAGCTCATATTAGTTTTGTGGCAAACATGCGGTGACTTGTGAACTTCTGGGAAATAAATCTGGGAAAGTTATGGCAAACATTCTACTGTTTGCTACAAACTCATGACTATGCAAATTAGATCAGCCTTTTTGGTTACTTTGTGTATTAACATTGAAATGTCGTATCTACATTAACCAAATCACCTAACTTTAAATATACTTGCTTCTCACAGAGAAAAGTAAACTAAATGCTCTAAATATATTAAACAATGTGTATTCAATGTCTTAACAGATCAAAATAAATCCAATACAACTTGAAATCAGCATGCTAATGAAGAAAAGAGCAAAGACTGAATAATTCAGAAATAAATTGTTTATTTAATATTTTTATGTATATACAACATTTACATGAGAGAAATGTGAACACTATGGGGATGTTTACCTTATGTTTAAAGTGGCCTCTACAGAATTTGGAGCCAAGTGATAACTGATCAATGAGATTTAAATCAATGGATGTTTAAAAGAAAATGAACAAAAGTGTATAATTAAAACAACAAAATCAAAATCAAACCCATTTCAGAACTATTACCTTTTTGGGTGAACTTTGGAGATGGCAGCTCTGTGGAAGTCTTTCGTCCAAAGCTTGTTAAATGCACGCACAAAAACATTAGGATACTGAAAACAATTACTGAAAACATTTTCTATGTTGGCATCTTAAAAGGTAGACCCAGTGGCTAATGGGCGGGTTTGGCTTTGGAAAAACGGTGTAGCTAGCATAAACTGGGACTAAGGCTTTTCTAAATCTACCTTTAAATGTGTAGTCAACTGTTTCTAGAGAGCCACATTATACAAGGTTTTTCTCCAGCCAAGCCTCAACACAGTTTATTAAGACAAACGAACTATGCGCTACTAGTTTAAAACAATGAAAGATCTAATTGTGACATAATTAATGTATAGGCTACATTTATTAATATAAAACATGATTTTGCTTACCTTATCAAGCTTGAAGACGATAAATTAATTTATCAAAAAAGTGTTACGAGTGAGTGCACCACAAACATCTTTCCAGAGTGCTGATACATCCTCTTCCCAATACAGCCTCTTCCAACACCACAGGTAGAGGAACGGTATCCATCTGCAAAAAGTGAAGTATTGCTTTGATGTTAAGTCAGCTCATATTGTTGTTACCTTAGCTATTGCGCTAACTAACATGCTACTGAACAGTGACACTAGCATATTTATGTGTATTATTGGTATTAAAAGACAGCAACGTATTCACCTAAAAATAAGTGTTTAGGCAAATCATTAGTTACTTATCTTGCTAGCTAAGCACTAGCCACTAGCTAGCCAGTGGTGCTGACAGATTTAAACTGATATAGTTTCACCAAATCCTATTAAACATGACATTGCTAACAGGGCAGCTAACAATTAATTGTTTTGTTTATTAGGAAGTTTAATTAATAAGTTAGACACTCACTGGACAACTTCGGTGGGTAACTTAGCTAGCTAGATAGCTTGGTATCCATTTTCCAACGGATTCTTCTTCTCCTCCTGACTGGTCATCAATGGTTACTGGTCTTGGAACACATGTGTGTGAATGGCTTCTGGTAAACTGTTTGCCACTACTGGCAATAAATATGATGACTTTGGATAGCCTATCTATGGGGCTAGTTAGGGACCGCCAAATAAATTACACAATGTAAATGAGAAAATATTTTCATGTTGCACATCTTTTAGTTTTCTTATTAAATGCTTTCAATATTTGTACATGGATTTCTACAATTTCTAGTTTGTTTGAGGTTTTTAAGTCATTGAAATTTGGACCTATGGGAATTTTAACATATTGTCCCATGTACATTGTGTATTTTACAGATGGTCCTTAACTAGCCCCATAGGGATATCCAAAGTCAACCCAAATTTACCACAGGCATTAAGATCAGGTCACGTGCAGCTGCACTCGGAATTGATGATTACTTGTGTGCTGCCAGCTGTGGGCAGGATTGAAACAGACCCAACCTTTACATTACGATGCAGTCACGACCACAAGTCTCACAACACTCTGGTTTGGACCAGACTGCCTTTATGACAAAAATTATTCTATTTACAATTTGTAGTCAGGAGAATAAATGTGTCGGACTCAAATCGATGCCACATAAGGCTGTTTTCTAAATGAAAAGTTGTTTTTTAGGGGCAGTTGCTCTTTAAATCATGTACTTCATATTGATTTTGTTTTGTTGATTTAGAAAAAATGTTCCCTCATGGGTTACAGTTTTTTTTATCCGACCACACAAGACAGTGTAGATTTACAGTTAATCATTACTGAAATAATATAATATTATAATAAAAGAATATGTGGTTGACTGACTATATTGCACAGATTACATTAATATCTCTCTCTCTCTCTCTGTATACATTTTTCTTTCTCAATCAAATGTATTCATGAAGCCCCTTTTACATCAGCAGATGTCACAAAGTGCTATACAGAAACCCAGCCTAAAAGCACGCTGGCTAGGAAAAACTCCCTAGAAAGGCAGAAACCTAGGAAGAAACCTAGAGAGGAACCAGGCTCTGAGGGGTGGCCAGTCCCCTTCTGGCTGTGCCAGGGGTAGATTATAACATACATGGCCATTAGGCCAGAATTTTCTCCAAGATGTTCAAACTTTCATAGATGACAGGCAGGGTCAAATAATAGATATCTGTAGATCTCTCTGTGAGTAATAGTAAAATGGCCCCTTGCATGTGTGTGTGTGTGACAGTAGGCCTACCCCCTTACAAAAAAATCTCAACTCAATTGCATCCTCTCTTCTCCTTTCCAACTATGAACATCCTCCTATTGTCATAAATATAAGGTCAGGCCCATGGGCCTACTATGCGTCTCCTAGGCTACACACATTACAATGGAGACCTTTGTCGCTATATAGAGCCAAAGCCTTATTATGCACCCTGTCGGGGTATGCATGGCTGCGAGTGAGCGACAGACAAGGGCGGATGATTGCTCAAAGTTCCGCCTCTAGTTTAGCAGCCGGTTAAATGTTTTTTTTATCTCGTTCTTATTCTGCAACTACAGAATCTGTCCGTGGCAATCCACAGCTGTGAACATGACTCAACATGTCTGATGTACATTTAACTTTTGATATATCGGATGACGTTGTCGGGATGAAGAAATAGGCTGTGTTTACAGATAGTCAGAGGACTCTATTTCCCTATTTGGACAGGTGTGATACCTGTAGCGCCCTCGAGAAAGGGGCAGTGTTTTACCCCCTCCCTCGGCTTACTACTTCATCCGACACAATTCGATTTAGCCTATCCAGCAGAAGGGAATATTGGTGATTAAAAACTACCCTCGCCGCATGTTGTCGCGCTTGTTTATTATAATCTTGGAAATGTGCCAGCCTGCATTTAAACCTGCTTGCTGTCATTCAAGTAGCCCAGTGCTCTTCGTTCGGTGGCAGTAGTCCACCTAAACACGAGCACGGGAGTCCTGATCTTAAAGAAGTGCGTCTTATTTAAATTTCAGTGGTTGCTTGCGGACGGCGTTCAACACCAGAGCGAGGGCATTGACGCATTTTGGAGTCGACGGGTAACACTGCCAACCCGGCTGCGCTACAGACGAATCAATGAGCGAAACCGCGATGGCAGTGGTGCAGCTCGAGACGGACGACCATCAACCGGAGAACGGCTTCGTGTCCCCAGAAACAGAGTCGCCGGGATTGATCACACGCATCGACGATTGTGTCTTGCCTTTTCTCGGGGGATTTGGGAAGTATCAGAGACAGCTAATCGTGCTAACATGGATTCCGGCGTTATTTATTGGATTCAGCCAGTACTCTGACGAATTCCTTCTTGCTCAACCGAACAACACATGTGTTACGCCAACTGCAAACACCACTAATTTGACTATAATTCCTTCCTCTTTATTTCATGGTCCAAATAATAGTTTCCCGCGAACAGCGGCTTACGTTTATTACAATGGCACCCACAATGATACAGCCAGGCATCTGCAACATTGTATGTGCAAGGAGTGGACGTTTGAGCTGCATACGGGACTCGTGCAGAATGTGGTTACTAAGGTAAGTTTCGTGGTCTGACATTGAGCAATAAGGGCTGGATATCTATAGTTTAATTAATGTTATTAGGGCCTATACATGTATTCCTCCCTCGATTCAGATGAGGCGCATTGGATCAATTGCATTATAATATCATATTGTGACGGGTTACACACAGCCTTAAATAAGTAAAGGATGTTAGCAGACGAGGACTTTAACATTATCACATTGTTTTATTGTCTATAGACCTATTTTAGGACTATAGACCTATTGCAGTCTAAAAAAAAAATTGTTTTGATATAGGCCCGCACCTGGCTTAATCGTTACACCTTTATGAGTCTAAAAGCATGTGACTGGTATAATAACACGAGCTGCTCCACTGAGTACTTTAATAACCTATTCATGGAGCTATGAATACTCATGGACAATAACTACGAGTATGTCGGCTGGAGAGACTGTTCTGTAGCCTATAGCGGATGTACATGCCGACAGTTCCTAAGTCAGGCCTATATATTTAGTCCTCCCTCATCGGAGCAACTAACGAGGTGCGACCTATTGTGGAGAGATGTCCCTCTCCCTATGACCACGGCGGAATGTGCCAGTGGTCATAATAGCCCAGACCTAAGCGATGCTCGACCTTTGATCTAGAGCAAAGGGAATGTAGCCTCCTGTCAACCTCCTCAGTGCTCTCCCTCGCGCGCCACTCGAGAATAAAGACTTCCCTCGTTTTTTTTATTTTTATCAATGACAGTACCCAATGTTGGAAACCCCCCTGGGGCCTGTAAATTACACTGTCCTATTGATTCCTTTCTAATCTGAAGTAAATTCTACAAAAACAAACTACACATCCTGATTTATATTTTCATCAAAAAGGTTAAAAACGGAACTTTGAAGGGGCAGTGAAGTGATAAAAAAGGATATTTCCACACTATGTCGAAATAACTCTGACATTTATGATAATGATATTTTAGTGTAAGAGCTTTTTGAATAAATACACCTGGAATTTCAGCCTGTTCAGGTGGGATGGAGTTATTGGCCCAATGTCAATGACAAGTCATCTTTTTTTTTTGCATATGTATCCCTACTTTGAAGAGGTAAGAGCGGTAGCCTCTAGAGTCTAGACAGTCCTATCCGCCTATCAGGGCTGTGTGTGTAAATATATTTACATTTGTATTAACACGCCTACACGATCAGACTGAGTATTTCAATGGCAGGGAATGCTTTAAATATTTTGAATTATTTTCATGTAATAAACAGTGTTTTATTAGATATACAGTGCTTTAAACATTTAATAACAAATTATTTATGGGGGCTTTAATTTCACACATATTACTACATTGTAAATACTGCTCAATAGGCCAGTGGTCACCAACTGGTCATCAAGGCATTCCTAGTCAATCACCTAACATTTCTGAAGAAATGCCAAAGATAAAGGCTTGCGCTCCTTTTTTATTTTATTTGTGTTGCTCTGTTGTCGGTAGGTGCGCTTGATTAATAAGCCATGCGTACAGGGTATGCAAAATGTCCCCATGTTGAACCATTTCATTGGTCTGAAAAGACAAACTCTACCTACCTGGCGGACTGGGAGATCTGTGACTAAATCAAGTTCGCCTACTGCGCTGGCCAATCGGATAGCTCAGATCATAACCCTGGCCACAGCAAAGTTTGACGCTAGCCTACATGAGATTCATAACTTTTAAAACCATGACCAGAGAGAGAGAGACTGTCAAAGAATACAGCAAAGAGCTGTAATTTTTATGAGTGAGTTCATGTCTACGTTTTTATTCAGCACAGTCAACACAGTTTTTATTACAAATCATAACATCTGCTTCTCCCTACTGGCACTGCAATGAATGAGTATTGATAGCCTGCGTTTTTATTATTAATAGCAGCTTGTCATGTCAATTTTAATATCAAGGAATATTTTACTTTCTCTGGTCATAGGAACAACATGAATTGGTGCATGAGGCAGATGCTGTGCCACTCAACTTTCGCTATCGCTCACCACTCTGGTCAGTCTCACTGGAGGAAAGGAAGGAGAAAGTAGGGACTGGGGGAAGCGGACCCTCTGCTGCTCTCTCCCTCCCTCCGCTGAGACTAATGCTATGTTCAAGACAACTGGGAACTCAGACATCTCCTATTTCCGACTTTAGTGCTTTCAAGACAACTGGGAACTCAGGGGAAAAAAAACGAGGAGGAAGGAGCAGTGTTAGATTTTTGTTGAATCTTCATACACTTTCATAATCAAACACTACTTCAAATACACCAGTTTACCCTCAGACTCGTCATTGACCTAGACCGGACATTTGCTGCTCAAAGGCATAAGAGGACCAGCTTGATAAAGAACCTGGTTTTGAAGCCTCTCTCAGTATTGCACAAAGGGGTTCCAAGTACCCCACCAAGGCTTTAGGCCAGTGTGATACGACTAGCAGCAGCCATGCGCCTCTCCCGCTCCCCACGGCCTCGGACATCTGTTTATCGCAGATAATGTCCCCTGTTTAAACAAGCAGCAGATAAGAAACGCAGCAGCTCTGCATGCACAGCGTTTCATTTCACCATGAGTCAAGGGACACTTTAGCCACGCTTTCATTTTACTGTGCTGTCTAGAGGGAGGCTAATGGTTAATGTCTGTATGTTCAGAGGACAGCAGGCTGACTGCATAGCTTTATGGTACACACTAAAACACGTAGGCGTTCATATTTATGTTTCTACGCATAACATCCATCTTGGATATTCAAATGCCTCCGCCAATGTCAGCTCATACAATCACAATTTGATTGGTAGAGTTGGTATCAAAACTCCATGGTTGCGGCGTAACGGATGACATGCAATCTGTTACAAGTAACGGATAAAAAAAATACAAGAATGTTACTGTAATCCTTTACCAGCAAAAATACTGTAATCAGATTTCAGATACTTTTGAAAAACTAGCTTACTTCTGTGATTACTTTTACATTCAGAAAGGATATTTGTGAAAACATTCTTTAACACCTTTCTGTTTTCTCAATGACATTCAAATCAGCATTTTAAAAAAGGCGCAAATTTACAGTAAGTTTGTTCGGCTGAGCGAGTGACCACAAGTCAGAGACCACTATGATGACACACCAAATACGTTTGATGGATTGCGGGAAAGGAGCAGGAATATGCTTTTGTAGTCTACACTCCAAGCTATGTCATCCAATGGTGTGGCTGCTGTCGGCATCCAAAGATTATCCAATTTGAATAAACGCTTGGAGATAAGAACGACAGCAGGGGTGTAGCCTACAGGCGGGGCGATACGAATATCACTTATTATTGATGTCTACATAGCTAAATGAGAGAGCAGCAGTGTAATTCACATCAACGCGCTATTTGCCCCTTAGGTGTTATGGTTGTTGTGGATGGCTGTTCACAAAAGTATATGCGTATTTTAACCCAATAATGGTTGAATTGAAGTTTAAGCTGCCTATCAATCATTGTTTTTGTTACCGGTGGACAGTCAGTAAAAAATGTGCTCTTGCAACAGCTGCATAGTGCAGATCCCAGCCTGTGGAATAAAGGTTTGAGTGAGTTCTTCCCTTCTAAACTTCTCCTTGGTATTGTGATCCATACTGTCAAAAACACGTTTAATTTAAGAAGACCACAGGTGGAGTTTATGGCTTAATCTAATTTGTGATGATTCCCAAAGAAATTCCATATGCCTAACGGACTCATGCTCAAACTCGCACACTTGATTAACTTAAACAGCTGCAAATGATCGAGATATCAAACTGTCACCAACAAAAACATAAACAATAGGCTTATATCAAATGCCGCCTATGACATTAGTACATTTTTTACATGCAAATAGCACTTTTCGGTATTGCTCGAAGCATGCCATTCCATGAGAGCAGCATTTATTTTTAACTCAAAGCAATGAGCCCAATCAGTCCTCCATGACAATAAAATCATAAACAAAGGTGTAGGCTAATAAGTCCTTAGCTGATTAAACTACACTCTGTGGTAGTTAGCTAATAAGTTCATAGCTTTTTGCTCATGTAAAACAATTGAGAAATCTGTCAGAAAAAAGCTGTCAGACTTTGGTGTTTTGTTGTAAAGATATAGCATAATTGTATTAATTACAGCTTTACTACACTGGTATAAGAGCAGCTGAAGATGGTGTTACCATAATATTAATTATATCTAACAAAATGCCATTACACACACTGGTACCAGAGCAGGGGCGACACAGCTGATTAATTGGTGACCGACACTAGAGGTGTCCTTTTTCCTTTTTCCGCTTTATTTAACTAGGCGAATCAGTTAAGCACACATTCTTATATTTAACAGTGGGTTAACTGCCTTGTTCAGGGGCAGAATGACAGAATTCTACCTTGTCAGCTCGGGGATTCGATCCAGCAACCTTTCAGTTACGGGCCCAACTCTCTAACCACTCGGCTAGAGTGTTGGCCCCTTAAATTCACGCACAGCCATGACCAAGCGTACGCACAGTGCCATGGGGTGGAATAAGGGAACTGCTTGTCAAGCGTAAAATGGGGGAAATATATGTTTAAAATGTGTGAATTTTTGAGAGTAATAATACATTTTGTGATTAAGTTGCATTTCCATTCATGCAACATCTTGACAGGCTATATATAATTAGACCCCGTCAGTACATTTGTTACGAAAATAATCCATATAAAGTACAGTAATTAGTTAAATTAGAGGCACGTGTGAAAGTGAAACCGTTGTTGAGATACTATTAAAGACAGAGCTCACCCTTATACCATGCTGTTCTCATGCTTAAGTTCACGGTCGGAATTTACAGAGAGAAGTGCATTAAAAAGGGAATTACTATTGAGAATCGGCCCCTAAGAGCATTTGATAAATCTCCTTGAATAGTCATATAATAGAAATGATATATAATACAACATAGAGCCAAAGCTCTGATTTGTATTATAACCATCTCCTTTAAATTCTCCCAACATAGTGACCGAATGTATTTCTTTGCTAGCATCCCCTTGAATAGTCATGGCATTGTAACAGTGGCCCTCAGTGCAACTCTCTCCCCTCAGAGCGATGTTCAGAGAAGGCTTTGATAATGCTGGGCTCAGTGGAGTAGCGGATGGGGGCTGACGGGGGATCCAGAGTGGCTGGTGTGGATGTGGATCCTAATTGAGACCTGGGGCTTCTCTGGGACCCGGGCTAAATAAAAGAATAAAACAAGCCTGCGTCATTACAGAGAGACACAGATGGGTCGGGTATCCCATTCTCCCTACTTAATGCTGAATCCTTCTCTGCTCGTATACTCTCCCCGTCACATTTCGGATTACAGCCATAAAACTCCCGTCACTTTCTAGACCACGCTGACTGAAACCCCCAGTGTGTTCAAGGAAAGTTGTGGTTGTCCAAGTTCATTGGAGAGTTAGTGGTTATAGAAAGGCAGAAGTGGAGCATCAGCTCTTCTGTACCCGTCCTGTATCTAGGCAGCTGCCAGTTCAAGTGAACGGGGAAAAATATTATGCTATAAAAAGGATATAACAATGTAATTCCTCTAACGTAAATAGGAAATGTAAGAATATACTACTCCTCAAGCTGGCACCCCTGTGTAAGCAGATGGCTTTTTTTGTTTTGTTTTTTATGAAAGTCTCTACCCTTTAACTGTACAACAAGATAACTGTATGTCATGAAACTGCACTGTCATGTCAGTACGTAGAAATAAGGTTTGCACCCAATTCCACTGTAGGGAAATTGGGCCCCACAACGCCCTGAGAGTGAATACAGGAATGCCTAGTCCTTAAACATTCACTGTCTGTTTGTCCAGCTGTCCTTTCTTCTCCTGTCCTGTCTTATCTACAGACCCAAGATCAGTATGGGACAGCATGAGACAGACACAGCTGTTAGGACGGGGCTGACCCTTACGCCCAAGCCAGTGGTGTGATAGACACACACACGTCAGCTGTGAGGAAAAAGAGGCTGGCCTTCCTTGCTCCCTGCAGACCTCAAAGACATTGCAGATTGATCTGATCAGCTAGTCTGTCTCTCTCTCACAAAGAAACTGGGCTGACAAGCACTGTGACCAACTGTCACTGTTGGTGCGCTGTCTCGGACACACGCACACCTCTCTTTATAGGGAGATTGTGGCATGCTGTCGGACTGTTGTCCTTGCCCTGTCACTGCATGATCATTTGAGGAATAATGCTACTTTTCCTCAGACTTAATTGTGCCCTTGAGAGAAAAGATGCCATTATCTCCATGAATGTTAACAGTAGATATAGACTTCAATAGGCTACATTATGTTTTAGACCTGAGGTGGTTTTTGAATAGATATCACCATTGTCTGCTCAGCATGTACAGTACATTGTATGTGCCAGACAGTCTTATTGAACATGTCTGCAATTTGTCCAACCTTCGATGTGTAACTTGATTCTGGAATTGATTCTGGAATGATAAGTATCGAGGATATGAATATGATATACAACCTGCCCATAACACAGTGCCTTTGGAAAGTATTCAGACCCCTTGACCTTTTCCACGTTTTGTTACGTTACAGACTTATTCTAAAATTGATTTAAATAGTTTTTTTCCTTCATCAATCTACACACAATAACCCATAATGACAAAACAAAAAGAGGTTTAGAAATGTTAGCAAATGTATTACAAATAAGAAATGGAAATATCACATTTACATAAGTATTCAGACCCTTTACTTAGTACTTTGTTGAAGTTCGTTTGGCAGCGATTACAGCCTTGAGTCTTCTTGGGTATGACGCTACAAACTTGGCACATCTCTGTTTGCGGAGTTTCTCCCATTCTTCTCTAAAGATCCTCTCAAGCTCTGTCAGGTTGGATTGGGAGCGTTGCTGCACCTCTATTTTCATGTCTCGCCCGAGATGTTCGATCGGGTTCAAGTTCGGGCTCTGGCTCTGGCTGGGCCACTCAAGGATATTCAGATACTTGTCCCGAAGCCACTCATGCGTTCTCTTGGCTGTGTGCTTAGGGTCGTTGTCCTGTTGGAAGGTGAACCTTCGACCCAGTCTGAGGTCCTGAGCAGGTTTTCATCCAGGATCTCTCTATACTTTGCTCCGTTCATCTTTGCCCCGATCCTGATTAGTCTCCCAGTCCCTGCCACTAAAAAACATCCCCACAGCATGATGCTGCCACTACCATGCTTCACCGTATGGATGGTGCCAGGGGTTCTCCAGACGTGACGCTTGGCATTCAGGCCAAAGAGCTCAATCTTGGTTTCATCAGAACAGAGAATCTTGTTTCTCATGGTCTGAGAGTCATTTAGGCAGGCTGTCATGTGCCTTTTACTGAGGAGTGGCTTCTGTTTGGCCACTCTACCATAAATGCCTGATTGGTGGAGTGCTGCAGAGATTGTTGTCCTTCTGGAATTTTCTCCCATCTCCACAGAGGAACTCTAGAGCTCTGTCAGAGTGACCATTGGGTTTTTGGTCACCTCCCTGACCAAGGCCCCCGATTGTTCAGTTTGGCCGGGCAGCCAGCTCTAGGAAGAGTCTTGGTGGTTCCAAACTTCTTCCATTTAAGAATGAGGCCACTGTGTTCTTGGGGACCTTCAATGCTGCAGAAATGTTTTGGTACCCTTCCCCAGATCTGTGCCTCAACACAATCCTGTCTCGGAGCTCTACGGACAATTATATTTTCCGTCATGGCTTGGTTTTTGCTCTGACATGCACTGTCAACTGTGGGACCTTATATAGACAGGTGTGTGCCTTTCCAAATCATGTCCAATCAATTGAATTTAATGCAGGTGGACTCCAATCAAGATGTAGAAACAAATAAGGTATTTATTTGTATTATTTGTAATAAATTTGCTAAAGTTTCTAAAAAAACTGTTTTCGCTTTGTCATTATAGGGTATTGTGTGTAGATTGCTGAGGAGTTTTATTTATTTAATCAATTTTAGAATAAGGCTGTAACGTAACAAAATGTGGAAAAAGTCAAGGGGTCTGAATACCTTCCGAAGGCACTTCTTGCTATTGCACTCAAACAATGAAATACCCTGACGGGCAGACTTCAAAGGCTTTAGCTTGTATTGTTTAAATATGGACAAGTAATTAAAGATGTGTCCCTCCCCTGCTGGATGTGTGCCTCTCTCTCTCTCTCTCTCTTTCTCTTTCGCTTTCTCTTTCTTTCTCTCTCTCTCTCTCTCTCTCTTTCTCTCTCCCTCTCTGTGACCGTTGGTGTTAAATGACACAGTAGACACCGCAGCAGGGTGCATGCAGGGAGGCTCCTGTCCCCCTCCCTGGGCTAGTACTGTCACTCGGGCCACTCGGGCCAGTGTTCGGGGCCTGACGCCCTCCCCTGCTGTCACACACAGACCCAGAGCACCAATAGGCCTTTTGTCCTCCCGCCCGCCTGTCAAACTAATGGATTAGTAAGGCATTGCCTACTGTCTAACACAGAGCCTTCAATTCAGCTATCCCTAATGACCATTACAATAGTGAGTGAGCGAGGGCACTAAAGGAAGCATATGGAACAGAATGTTCTGTAGATGTAGCTAGCTGAGCTCCTGCTGTGACATGACCATGGTCACGCACGTTCAACGTCAGGTTTACTAGCTAACATATTTTGTCCCTCGACCTCAGTCGTGGTTAGGCTTTTTTATTGTGGTTAACATTAAAACATGCTGTTCCTTTAACTAAGATGTGGTCAGGCTTCTTGCACAGTCAGCTATCTCTTTGGTGCTTAGTCACCCTGGCCGCGTGGTCTGATTGGTCCCCCATTCTGCACGGTATATGAGTTCTTCATATCCCATGGTCTTATACACAGTCCTAGCTCTTACACACATCACACTTTCAACACAGTAGTTTTACACTGCCCAAGACAGGACTTCCTTGGCTTTGACACACTACCTCGTGGTTTATGTGTTATTACGCAACATTGGGGAACTTTTTTGCCTCCCGTCTTGGTCTTGTCCCATAGTGACGTCGATACCGAAGATATGGCGCGTGTGTGTGTCGTGATCACTGCCTGGAACGTTTTACGCTGAACAGGACCGGTTGCTATGCCAGAGGTTATAAGAGATCATGAACTCTGATAGCCTAAAGACAAATTGTGAGTGGAGGACCTTGAGTTTCAAATGAGATGGAAGTGCTAACTCAGTCCACCCCATCCCCAATTGTAGTACATTGTTTTATTCGTTCTAGTGTTTATCGGAAGGGAGAAAGCTGGAAATGTTTTTCAAATACATTGAGGAATATTGTAATTCTCAATGGATGTTTAAACAGACTTTGTATAGAATGTATAAGCTGGAAGTAGAAGCTAAAATGTTATTGTTTATTAGATTACTCCGATTGGGAGAGCGGTAGGGTTTGGGGAATAATAAAGGAAGGTATATTTTATTTAAGTGTGTGTGTGTGTATAAAAAACTGTTTTTGCTTTGTCATTATAGGGTATTGTGTGTATATATACATACATACATACATACATACATACATACATACATACATACATACATACATACATACATACATACATACATACATACATACATACATACATGCATACATACATACATACATACATGCATACAGTTGAAGTCGTACGTTTATATACAAATACATTTAAACTAGTAAAAATTCCCTGTCTTAGGTCAATTAGGATCACAACATTATTTTAAGAATGTGAAATGTCAGAATAATAGTAGAGAATTATTTATTTCAGCTTTTATTTCTTTCATCACATTCCCAGTGGGTCAGAAGTTTACATACACTCAATTAGTATTTGGTAGCATTGCCTTTTAAATAGTTTAACTTGGGTCAAATGTTTTGGGTAGCCTTCCACAAGCTTCCCACAAGTTGGGTGAATTTTGGCCCATTCCTCCTGACAGAACTGGTGTAACTGAGTCAGGTGTGTAGGCCTCCTTGCTCGCACACACTTTTTCAGTTCTGCCCACACATTTTCTATAGGATTGTGGTCAGGGATTTGTGATGGCCACTCCAATACCTTGACTTTGTTGTCCTTAAGCCATTTTGACACAAATTTGGAAGTATGCTTGGGGTCATTATCCATTTGGAAGACCCATTTGCGACCAAGCTTTAACTACCTGACTGATGTCTTGAGATGTTGCTTCAATATATCCACATAGTTTCCCTTCCTCATGATGCCATCTATTTTGTGAAGTGCACCAGTCCCGCCTGCAGCAAAGCACCCCCAAAACATGGTGCTGCCACCCTCGTGCTTCACAGTTGGGATGGTGTTTTTCGGCTTGCAATCCTCCCCCTTTTGCCTCTTAACATAACGATGGTAATTATGTTTCATCAGACCAGAGGACATTTCTCCAAAAAGTACGATCTTTGTCCCCATGTGCAGTTGCAAACCGTAGTCTGGCTTTTTTTATGGCGGTTTTGGAGCAGTGGCTTCTTCCTTGCTGAGCGGCCTTTCAGGCTATGTCGATACTGTGGATATAGATAGTTTTGTACTTGTTTCCTCCAACATC
This sequence comes from Thymallus thymallus, assembly GCA_023634145.1. Taxonomy (NCBI): domain Eukaryota; kingdom Metazoa; phylum Chordata; class Actinopteri; order Salmoniformes; family Salmonidae; genus Thymallus; species Thymallus thymallus. Next base: position 26,125,977 of record CM042382.1, on the reverse strand, counting down.
TTCACAAGGTCCTTTGCTGTTGTTCTGGGATTGATTTGCACTTTTTGCACCAAAGTATGTTAATCGCACCAAAGGCGTCTCATTCCTGAGCGGTATGACGGCTGCGTGGTCCCATGGTTTTATACTTGCCTACAATTGTTTGTACAAATTTACGTGGTACCTTCTTGTTTGAAGAATTACTTGTGTCATGCACAAAGTAGATGTCCTATCCGATTTGCCAAAACTATAGTTTGTTAACATGAAATCTGTGGTGTGGTTGAAAAATCAGTTTTAATGACTTCAACCTAAGTGTATGTAAACTTCCGACTTCAACTGTGTGTATATATATTTCCCACCCCCTCCCCCCAAAAATACTTTGTTTGCTTGCTGTTTGAGGTGGAGAAAACATTACTTTGAGAAGCTCCACAGGTCATTACTGGTGGTGCGTTAAGCCATTCAAAGATACTATCAGATCCCCAAATGGGCACATTTATATGCCTACATTTGCGCGCAAGCCAAGTAGCATAGACCTACCTCTATGCGTGGGCGTCCTTACTCAACATTGACAGGAAGCGCTCCAAACAAAAGACGATGACTAAATTGACAAAACTCGTAAATGGAATGAAATAAACCAAAACTTGTTTCTCACAAGTGTAGCATAGGTTGTGCGCTCTGTAAACAATGTGTCCACTCCGACAATGATAACAGGAAGACTGGAATAATAATATTGAATGCATTAACAGAAATTACCGTAACCAAAGTAACAAATATTGTAGATTAGAAATTATAGGAATTAATAGTAAAGGTACTACTGGTGATATATGTAATTGGGAATTGATATACAGTGGGGAGAACAAGTATTTGATACACTGCTGATTTTGCAGGTTTTCCTACTTACAAAGCATGTAGAGGTCTGTAATTTTTATCATAGGTACACTTCAACTGTGAGAGAGGGAATCTAAAACAAAAATCCAGAAAATCAGACGGACATCCCATGTGTCACACACCTGTCACCATCACGCCCCACCCTTACACAACCTCTCCTCGACTCTTATATCCCTCAGACAGCTGGGAGCACAGAGGAGGCTCCAGTCCAGACCAGAGTACCAGGAACCCAGTAACCCTAACCGCATACCTCTCAGTACTTTGTTTACTCACAGCTGCATTGGGCTGAACATGTGGGGTGATAGTAGAGTGGATAAGTGAAACAGATATGGGGGGACATTATCATCATTGACTAAAGTGGGTTTATTCTGTATGTATTGTACACATACTTTACATGTAGACTTGAATCAGTATAGGAATGATTTATAGTCTAAATATATCTTATGCACCTACAACTGTATTAATCAACAAATGAGATTTTTTTTGTTTTTTTTTACACAGATATAGTAGTGGCACAGCATGCTTTGCATTCTGGGAATTCTACTGCTGATGGGGCAGAGTACTATACTACAGAGCCAGAGGGAGAGCACACAGGCATGGGGGGTTGGAGTGGGGGTATATACAGTGGGGAGAACAAGTATTTGATACACTGACGATTTTGCAGGTTTTCCCACTTACAAAGCATGTAGAAGTCTGTAATTTTTATCATAGGTACTCTTCAACTGTGAGTGACGGAATCTAAATCCATTTTATTGCATGACATAAGTATTTGATACATCAGAAAAGCAGAACTTAATATTTGGTACAGAAACCTTTGTTTGCAATTACAGGGATCATACGTTTCCTGTAGTTCTTGACCAGGTTTGCACACACTGCAGCAGGGATTTTGGCCCACTCCTCCATACAGATCCTTCAGGTTTCGGGGCTGTCGCTGGGCAATACGGACTTTCAGCTCCCTCCAAAGATTTTCTATTGGGTTCAGGTCTGGAGACTGGCTAGGCCACTCCAGGACCTTGAGATGCTTCTTACGGAGCCACTCCTTAGTTGCCCTGGCTGTATGTTTCGGGTCGTTGTCATGCTGGAAGACCCAGCCACAACCCATCTTCAATGCTCTTACTGAGGGAAGGAGGTTGTTGGCCAAGATCTCGCGATACATGGCCCCATCCATCCCCCCCTCAATACGGTGCAGTCGTCCTGTCCCCTTTGCAGAAAAGCATCCCCAAAGAATGATGTTTCCACCTCCATGCTTCACGGTTGGGATGGTGTTCTTGGGGTTGTACTCATCCTTCTTCTTCCTCCAAACACGGCGAGTGGGGTTTAGACCAAAAAGCTCTATTTTTGTCTCATCAGACCACATGACCTTCTCCCATTCCTCCTCTGGATCATCCAGATGGTCATTGGCAAACTTCAGACGGGCCTGGACATGCGCTGGCTTGAGCAGGGGGACCTTGCGTGCGCTGCAGGATTTTAATCCATGACGGCGTAGTGTGTTACTAATGGTTTTCTTTGAGACTGTGGTCCCAGCTCTCTTCAGGTCATTGACCAGGTCCTGCCGTGTAGTTCTGGGCTGATCCCTCACCTTCCTCATGATCATTGATGCCCCACGAGGTGAGATCTTGCATGGTGCCCTAGACCGAGGGAGATTGCCGTCATCTTGAACTTCTTCCATTTTCTAATAATTGCGCCAACAGTTGTTGCCTTCTCACCAAGCTGCTTGCCTATTGTCCTGTAGCCCATCCCAGCCTTGTGCAGGTCTACAATTTTATCCCTGATGTCCTTACACAGCTCTCTGGCCTTGGCCATTGTGGAGAGGTTGGAGTCTGTTTGATTGAGTGTGTGGAAAGGTGTCTTTTATACAGGTAACGAGTTCAAACAGGTGCAGTTAATACAGGTAATGAGTGGAGAACAGGAGGGCTTCTTAAAGAAAAACTTACAGGTCTGTGAGAGCCGGAATTCTTACTGGTTGGTAGGTGATCAAATACTTATGTCATGCAATAAAATGCAAATTAATTATTTTAAAATCATACAATGTGATTTTCTGGATTTGTTTTAGATTCCGTCTCTCACAGTTGAAGTGTACCTATGATAAAAATTACAGACCTCTACATGCTTTGTAAGTAGGAAAACCTGCAAAATCGGCAGTGTATCAAATACTTGTTCTCCCCACTGTATATACAGCGGGTGAAATAAGTATTGAACACGTCACCATTTTTCTCAGTAAATATATTTCCAAAGGTGCTATTGACATTAAATTTTCACCCAAGTAATTCATAAATACAAAGAAACCAAAACAAATAAGTTCAGAAATTAAGTTCTGTGTAATAGTGTGAAATGACACTCGGAAAAAGTATTGAACACACTTAATGACAGCTTCAAGATGCCTCCTGTATGGAGAAACTAGTCGCATGCATTGCTCTGGTGTGATTTTGGCCCATTCTTCCACACAAACAGTCTTCAAATCTTGAAGGTTCCGTGGGCCTCTTCTATGAATCTTGATCTTCAGTTCTTTCCATAGATTTTCAATGGGATTTAAGTCAGATGATTGAGTTTTCTTGGCTGTGTGTTTGGGATCATTGTCTTGCTGAAATGTCCCCCCTCGTTTCATCTTCACCATCCTGGTAGATGGCAGCAGATATTTGTCAAGAATGTCTCGGTAAATTTGCCCATTCATCCTTCCTTCAATTATGTGAAGTTTGCCAGTACCATTTGCTGAAAAGCAGCCCACACCAGGATGTTCCCACCTCCAAACTTCACTGTTGGTATGGTGTTTTTAGGGTGATGTGCAGTGCCATTTCTCCTCCAAACATGGTGTGTATTATGACAACCAAACAGTTCAATTTTGCTCTCATCTGACCACACTATATTCTCCCAGTATTTCACTGGCTTTTCACTTTTCACTTTAAACGATCTTCAACATGCTTTTTTTTCAGCAATGGAGTCTTGCGTGGTGAGCGTGCATACAGGCCATGGCGTTGGAGTGCATTACTTACAGTTTTCTTTGAGACAACAGTACCTGCTAATTGCAGGTCTTTTTGAAGCTCTCCACAAGTGGTCCTTGGCTCTTGGACAACTCTTCTGATCATTCTTTTCCCTCCTCTGTCAGAAATCTTGCGAGGAGCACCTGGTCGAGGCAAATTTATGGTGAAATTATTGTCTTTCCACTTCCGTATTATGGCCCCAACAGTGCTCACTGGAACATTCAGAAGCGTAGATATGCCATCATTATGTTTTGCAACAATTAGGTTGCGAAGGTCTTGAGACAGCTCTTTGCTTTTACCCATCATGAGATGTGTCTTGTGTGACACCTTGGCAATGATACCTTTTTTTAGACCATCAGTTGGGACTGAACCAGCTGATATTAATTTGCACTGACAGGGGGCTGGATTGTTTTTTAATTACTGATAGTTTTCAGCTGTTGTCTTGGCTTTCCATGCCTTTTTGCACCTCTCTTTCTTCATGTGTTCAATACTTTTTCCCTGTGTCATTTCACATTATTACACATAACTTAATTTCTGAACTTATTTGTTTTGGTTTCTTTGTATGTATGGATTACTTGGGTTGTTACCAACATCTGGTGAAAATGTCATGTCAATAGCACCTTTGGAAATATATTTACTGAGAAAAATGGTGACGTGTTCAATAGTTATTTCACCCGCTGTGTGTATATATATATATATATATCATTATTGACTACACACAGAGGGCAATCTAGGCATTGGAAGGGGAAACTCTGCATAGTAGGCTACAGTACATTTACATGGTTGAACGCTTTTAATGGAGGCTTTAACTCAATGGTTATGGGTTTTGCTGAGTCTATCTTTATGTTTTAAGGCATTGTTAGCAAAGTGGGATGTCGGTTAGGGAAACTGGATGGAGGGGGTTTGCTGCTTGGTTCAAATCCAAAGAAAAAGCCATGTCTCAGACTGGCCAATAAAAAGAAAAGATTAAGATGGGCAAAAGAACAGACACTGGACAGAAGATATGTTTTTTCCTTTGCAACTCTGCCTAGAAGGATAGCATCCTGGAGTCGCCTCTTCACTGTTGATGTTGAGACTGGTGTTTTGCGGGTACTATTTAATGAAGCTGCCAGTTATGAGGCATCTGTTTCTCAAACTAGACACTTTAATGTACTGGTCCTCTTGCTCAGTTGTGCACCGGGGCCTCCCACTCCTCTTTCTGTTCTGGTTAGAGCCAGTTTGCACTGTTCTGTGAAGGGAGTAGTACACAGCGTTGTACGAGATCTTCAGTTTCTTGGCAATTTCTCGCATGGAATAGCCATCATTTCTCAGAACAAGAATAGACTGACGAGTTTCAGAAGAAAGTTCTTTGTTTCTGGCCATTTTGAGCCTGTAATTGAATCCACTCATGCTGATGCTCCAGATACTTAACTAGTCTAAAGAAGGCCAGTTTTAATGCTTCTTTAATCAGCACAACAGTTTTCAGCTGTGCTAACATAATTGCAAAAGCAAACCGTAGTCTAATGATCAATTAGCCTTTTAAAATGATAAACTTGGATTAGCTAACACAACGTGCCATTGGAACACAGGAGTGATGGTTGCTGATAATGGGCCTCTGTACGCCTATGTAGATATTCCATAAAAACATCAGCCATTTCCAGCTGCAATAGTCACACATTTATTTTAATGGACAAAAAAAAGTGACCCCAAACGTTTGAACGGTAGTGTGTATTGAGTAACACTCCGGCTGAGATCAGTCTGAATACAAAATGGCTGATATGAGTGGGTTGTTTCTCCCTATGCTGTAGTATGGCTGCCCTCTGTATGTTTGTTACTTTGTGTGAGAGTCTTTTAAAAGGAGTTGGGATAAAGCGTTTCCATTTGACATTTGTGTTTCATTAGACAATCCAATAACCTTCCTCTTTTCTTCTACATCTTCTACAGTGGAGTCTGGTGTGTGACTCGGCGTGGAAGGTCCACATCGCTAAGTTCTCTCTGCTGGTGGGATCCATATTCGGATACCTGGTCTTTGGGGTCCTGGCAGACTGGTGAGTTTTATTATTCACTATAACATAGTAGAGTTATTACATCATATCTTTATAACATAATACAATTGTTACATAATATATTTTCATAGACATTCTGTTCAGGAGTTTTCAGTGTTAATGTACTGAAACAATACCCTGAGGGGCAGACTTCAAAGGCTTTAGCTTGTATTGTTTATATATGGACAAGTAATGAAATATATTTCCTACTGTATTTGTGCTTCATTCTCTCTCTCTCTCTCTCTCTCTCTCTCTCTCTCTCCCGTCTCCCTCCCTCTCTCCCTCCATCCTCAGGTTTGGTCGCCACCCGGTCCTAATCATCTCGGTCCTGTTCATGCTGGTGTTTGGTCTGACCGTGGCTTTCTCGGTCAACGTTCCCATGTTCAGCACCCTGCGCTTTTTCGAGGGCTTCTGCTTGGCAGGCATCGCCCTCTCCCTCTACATCCTCAGTAAGTCCTCAGTAAGTCCAGCAGGCCTACTACACTATGCTATTCCGCATGCCTTTGCTATATGGAGCATTTCAATTAGCGCTTTAGCAATGGATGTACTGCTGTGTGGGCAGTAGTTGGTTCCCATAGCCTTGTCTTTGTAGATTGTGTTGTAGTTAGTAGACCCCCATGCCTTGAGTTAGAATTCACATTCTATGCATCATCAGATGGTGTTGCTGTATGACTAAGAGTAGGGAAATCCCCTAGTCATGAGGTGTGCGTTTGTAGCGAGGGCTGGGGTGTGTTCTTTCCAACAGATACTGTTAGTTCTAGTCGCCCGTCAACTTTTTAAAACAGGCCTCTGCATAACTGGAGATGACCGCAGGCGTTTCAGAAGGAGCTGTGAAAATCATCTGGAGCCTCGTAGAGAGATATACCTGGAATGCCTAGCCTTTCCTATGCATTTCATGTAGATGCTGTTGCTACAGCTACCATGGTTCCAAGCTAGTTGCCTGCGTTTTCACTTACTTTGGCCAGTGCTCTGTGTCAAAAGCATGTAGGGTATAGGGTGCCATTTCAGCCTTTGCCTTAGCCTTTCCAATGTGGGTCATGTTTGTGCAGGGTCAGCAGAGGGTCAGAGGCTGTTGAATATGTACTTAACACAGAGGGAGGCTGGAGAATGGCAAAGGCGTAGCAGCAATACTGGTCTACTACATGGATCACTGGCAGAGCAGTGTCAGGCTCACACTTTTGATAGGGGTCCGTCACAATAGGTTTGTTTTGGTCTGGGTTGTAGTTGTAGGAAAGTCGACATGGCATTGCTGGTAGACAGAGAGTGGAAAGTTATCAAGAGCGCGTGTGGAGTCAAATTCACTTGACCAATGAGCCTTTCAGTGTAAATGTAGCCTCTGATAGCATACAACTTATGAGGGAGGAGGTATCAACTGACAGAGAAGGGCTGACTTTCCACTTTAGGGTTATTCTTTGGAAGGCCCTCCCAAGCACAATCAAGCTCACTCAGCCAACTAAACGTTTTTCCTGGGTTTGTCCTCTTATTACTGCTAATCAATAGACTGGCTGACAGATACTGAGAGGGAACCGGAGGAGGGGGGATATTGATAACCTGTCCGCTCCACTCTACTCCTTGGCCTCGCCCACTGCAGTGGTACTGTGTGTACTGTACACTCCACAGAGAGATGAATCCTCATTGTCGTTGAATGGTGACCTTTTCTCTCCACAGTAAAGGTTTGATGAGCGATAATCTGCTTTAGACAGCCGTTCCAGTCGGTACTGCCGCTCGTTACCGTTGAAATGCATTTAACCAGCTAGCGAAGCGGGGGGAAGGGAGGGGTGGAGGAGGGGGGAGTTAATAGCTTCCTGATAACTAGCCTTGTCAGACTGATGAATCTTGATTGTAGTTGGCGTGTTAAGAATGCAGAGTTTTTGCCTGATTTCTGTCTCCTTAGCTCATTATAGCATACTGCAGGGTCTAATACCGTGTCCGAACTCTGTCTTGCCTACTACAATTACCAAAACTATACTGAACAAAAGTATAAACACAACATGCACTTTTCTTTTTCTTTTTTTACTGCATTACAGTTCATGTTAGGAAATAAAATAAATTCATTAGGTCCTAATCTATGGACTTCACATGACTGGGAATACAGATATGCATCTGTTGGTCACAGATACCTTAAAAAAGTTTAAATTATGGCCGTGGATCAGTAAACCAGTCAGTATCTGGTGTGACCACCGTTTGCCTCATGCAGCGCAACATATCTCCTTTGCATAGAGTTGATCAGGCTGTTGATTGTGGCCTGTGGAATGTTGTTCCACTCCTCTTCAAAGGCTGTGTGAAGTTGCTGGATATTGGCGGGAATGGGAACACGCTGTCGCACACGTCATTCCAGAGCATCCCGATGTCTGCAGGCCATGGAAGAACTGGGACATTTTCAGTTTCCACCTACACAACGCCATACACATGGTCTGTGGTTGTGAGGCCGGTTGGACGTACTGCCAAATTCTCTAAAACAACGTTGGAGGCGGCTTATGGTAGATAAATTAACATTGCATTCTCTGGCAACAGCTCTGGTGGACAGTCCTGCAGTCAGCATGCTAATTGTATGCTCCCTCAAAACGTGAGACGTCTGTGGTGTTGTGTGACAAAACTGCACATTTAAGAGTGGCCTTGTATTGTCCCCAGCACAAGGTGCACCTGTGTAATGATCATGCTGTTTAATCAGCTTCTTGATATACCACACCTAACAGGGACATAAACAAATGTGTGCACTACATTTGAGCAAAATAAAAGGTTTGTACGTATGGAACATTTCTGGGATCTTTTATTTCAGCTCATGTTGCATTTCTTTTTTTGTTCAGTGTACGAACTGTGTACTAATTATATACTGCATACTATTTAGTACGAAAAGTATGAAAATGTATGCACTCACTACTTACTGTAAGTCGCTCTGGATAAGAGTGTCTGCTAGATGACGAAAAATACAAATGTAGAACGTACTGTTTAGTAAAATGTATTGCAATAAGCAAAAAAAAACATACTAGGCTCACCCATACTGAGAATTCGTCATCCAATGTGCAATTGCGTTGTTTCCTGCCATTTGTTTATTTTGGTACACTGCGTCAGCTCATCTGATTATCAGCTGTAGTCAAACACACCTGGGTTTGATATGCTTCTCTTCCTCAATAGTGTACAGCAAATTCTACTTGATCAAAAGCCATAATAAGTATGACATTATACCATTTATAGCATACTCAATGTTCAAAATGTCACGTACTATGAAATGTTCTATTTTCGCATACCCTATTTAGAACACAAGTATGGGCATTCAGACACGGCCCCTGTGTTTAACCTCCACCTCTGTGTGTCTGTGTTTTGATAATTGCTTTGGTTGTTCACATACCTTTTGCAGAGTCATCCCACTGTTTGCTGACTAGATACTGTGTGTGTGTGTGGACACAATTCAATTGAGGCCCAGTCTCTCTCTGTCTCTCTCTCTGTCTGTCTGTCTGTCTGTCTGTCTGTCTGTCTGTCTGTCTGTCTGTCTGTCTGTCTGTCTGTCTGTCTGTCTGTCTGTCTGTCTGTCTGTCTGTCTGTCTGTGTTTCTGTCTTGCCAATTCTTTCTTCCTCTCCACCCTTCTCTTTCTCTCTGTCTAGTCTCCACCTCTCCGCCCTGTCTTTCTCTCTGTCTAGTCTCCACCTCTCCGCCCTGTCTTTCTCTCTGTCTAGTCTCCACCTCTCCGCCCTGTCTTTCTCTCTGTCTAGTCTCCACCTCTCCGCCCTGTCTTTCTCTCTGTCTAGTCTCCACCTCTCCGCCCTGTCTTTCTCTCTGTCTAGTCTCCACTCATTTTCAACTGCCATCCCAGGGATTGCTGAGTAAATACTGTAGAGAGTATGTACGCTTTAAGGTGTGCCACTAAATCACTTGGGCAACTCTCCTCAGGCAACAGTGATAAAAGACACTACATTTCAAAAGTTTGGGGTCACTTAGAAATGTCCTTGTTTTTTGTCCATTAAAATAACATCGAATTGATCAGAAATAGAGTGTAGACATTGTTAATGTTGTCATTGACTATTGTAGCTGGAAACGGCTGATTCTTAATGGAATATCTACATAGGCCCATTACCAGCAACCATCACTCCTGTGTTCCAATGGCACGTTGTGTTAGCTAATCCAAGTTTATCATTTTAAAAGGCTAATTGATCATTAGAAAACCCTTCTGCAATTATGTTAGCACAGCTGAAAATGGTTGTGCTTATTTAAAGAAGCAATAAAACTGGCCTTCTTTAGACTTGTTGAGTATCTGGAGAATCAGCATTTGTGGGTTCGATTACAGGCTCAAAATGGCCAGAAACAAGGAACTTTCTTCTGAAACTCGTCAGTCTATTCTTGTTCTGAGAAATTAAGGCTATTCCATGCGAGAAAATGTCAAGAAACTGAAGATCTCGTACAACGCTGTGTACTATTCCCTTCACAGAACAGAGCAAACTGGCTCTAACCAGAATAGAAAGAGGAGTGGGAGGCCCCGTGGGGACAGATGGGGAGAGAGGGATTATATAAGCATCACAGCTCACAATCTGTCTATGTAATGACTCATTAGTATGCTAATGATTTAATGTCTGTGTTAAGGTTTGCTGTGCATTTACCTGCAATGCCCAGGATGTGCTCTCCACTCAACAGAAGCAGGCCATTTTAAGACAGGCACATCCAACCTATCCACCCTATGTATCTACAGTATGTACATTGCAGAATAGCAAAGCAGACGCCTAAAGAGTCATCTGATACACTGCTATTTTTTTTTTTTACCTCAGGGTTCCATCACTGCAGTATGTTAGTGTTTTTAGCGCTGTAGCATCAGGAATTGCTCCAGTGCTTAGCCAGGGTCACGTTAATGCTAACGTCTGTAGCTTAGCGTGTAATTCCTGAGAGATATTTTTTTCATCAGCTTGTTTTCAGGGAGTGTTCTGCTCCCCACACGGCTTGGTCTGACTCATGCTAGCTGTGTGTGTGTGTGTGTGTGTGTGTGTGTGTGTGTGTGTGTGTGTGTGTGAGTGAGAGAGTTCATTGTGGTCTGTGATCAGTGTTTGCCAGGGTTATTGTGCTCTGGGGTAGGGTAGGCCTAGCTAGCTAGATTTATTTATCTCTGTATATGTTATTGTTAGCTCATGTTTTGCCCCACTTATGTAGATGATTACTTCTCTCCCAGCCCGTAATACGATTTAATTCAGCTTTTGAACTATTCCATTTGATAGTCTTAATTGGATAATTGTAGCTAGATAATCTGCTAATTTTAGTAATCTCTAATTTATTCCTTTAATTTAATGAATCATAAATGTTGACAACCATGCTCTTATTCATTAGTCTAATGACAAAAGTATATTTATTTTAATATTTTATTCAACCTTTATTTAACTAGGCAAGTAAGTTAAGAACAAATTCTTATTTACAATGACGGCCTACACCGGCCAAACTCGGACGACGCTGGGCCAATTGTGCGCCGCCCTACTGGACACCCAATCCCGGCCGGTTGTGATACAGTCTGGAGAGATCTCAGTATATTGTATATCTACAACCCGGACAACACAGTCATAGAAGACAAGCAAATCATATCAACCCTGTTAGTAGGCCTCTGCTTCATATACTGTATCGGGATGTTGGAACAGTGTCTCAACAGAAGCTACTTGATGTCACTCTGGCTGCAGTGTTCCAAAGTCTTGCCCCTGCCTGCCTTATGTGAGTGTGCGCCTGTGTGTGCGTGCGTGCGTGTGTGTGTTGCTTTAGGGCCCTTGTTGAGGGATGAGCTAGTAGAGCTGATGATGTCATCAGACATTTAACTAGATGTGCCCCAGCCCTGTGTACTAGGAGTCACGTGTTTGTAGGTAGGATTATCCAGATTTGACTACATGTTTTTGTTGTCAGCCACATGCCTACCACTAATCTAGTCTAGCGGATTTCATCAGGTTTCTTTATCTGTTTAAGGGATAAAGAAGCAGGGTTGAATCTTGATCTCTGTGAACCACTGACAGTAAATGAGATATACTACCTGTATGTGCTCAGTAAATTCATTGTGTTTTAGTCTTGATGTATCTCAACACTCACAAGGCTGCATTGATTATTCTATGTGGTTTCATCGTAGAGTCTGCACTCACTTCAACTTAATTACATACATAGGCCTGCTCCTACACTACATGACCAAAAATATGTGGACACCTGCTCGTCGAACATCTCATTCCAAAATCATGGGCATTAATATGGAGTTGGTCCCCCCTTTGCTGCTATAACAGCCTCCACTCTTCTGGAAAGGCTTTCTACTAGATGTTGGAACATTGCTGTGGGGACTTGCTTCCATTCATTCCAAAGGTGTTCGATGGGGTTAAGGTCAGGGCTCTGTGCAGGCAAGTCAAGTTCTTCCACATCGACCTCGAAAAACCATTTCTGTATGGACCTCACTTTGTGCATGGGGGCATTGTCATGCTGAAACAGGAAAGGGTCTTCCCCAAACTGTTGCCACAGAAATGTCTAGAATGTCATTGTATGCTGTAGCATTAAGATTTATTTTAACTGGAACGAAGGTGCCAACCTGAACTATGAAAAACAGCCCCAGACCATTAATCATACTACCTTCACTAGACATACAGGGCCTGTTGTGTTTATTCACATAATATTGGAGTTTGGAACTAACTGAGCAATCGGGGGAGAAGGGCCTTGGTCAGGCAGGTGACCAAGAACCCAATGATCACTCTGACACAGCTCCAGAGTTCCTTCCATCTCCACCAATCAGATGGAAGCCACCCTTCAGTAAAAGGCATATGACAGCCCGCTTGGAGTTTGCCAAAAGGCAGCTAAAGACTATCAGACCATGAGAAACAAGATTCTCTGGTCTGACTAAATCAAGATTGAAAGCTTTGGCCTGAATGCCAAGCATCACGTCTGGAGTAAACCGGACTTGAACCCGATGGAACATCTCTGGAGAGCCCTGAAAATAGCTGTGCAGCGATGCTCTTCATTGTCGTGGAAATTTTACCTTTAATCAATAATGAGGAGAGGCAAGGTCAGTAACCAATCAAGTTATTACTTTTATTAAAAAACGTATTGCAACAAGGGAGCTGGTCGCACAGCATACAAAGTATGGAGCAAGAAAGCCCGCACACTGAGTTTGCGGAAGCCTTATATAGTCAAGCTGTCTCATGGAAGCCTTATATAGTCAAGCTGTCTCATGGAAGCCTTATATAGTCAAGCTGTCTCATGGAAGCCTTATAAAGTCAAGCTGTCTCATGCAAGCATCTGCAAAACACGGAATCTTGGGGTGTGTGTGGGGAACAAGACATACAGGGGTAGAGGTACAGACCAACTGTAAATCTGGTCGTCCCGTTACATAGTAACACCTGATTTATTCTAGTCCTCCAGTGAGGTGCTAAACAACAGGAACTATGCTAGACACCGTTTCTCTGAAGTAGATCAACGGTTCCTTGAATTGGGTCGAGCAAGCTCCTTTCTCTATCTGCCCAGGTGGCGTGTGGTTACGCACACACACACACACACCACACACCACACACCACACACACACACACACACACACACACACACACACACACACACACACACACACACACACACACACACACACACACACAAGCATGAACTGCCTGGAAAGTAAATAAGCTATACAGCCTCAAAGGAACCTTTTCATTGTACCAGCACAGTAGATCATTTTATACACATTAAAAGTCATATCATGTTAGAAAAAGTCATTCCAAACATACGTTTTTCAACCTAAAGAGGTTTTTCCAATTTTCACGCACACTATCCAACCTGACAGAGCTTGAGAGGATCTGCAGAGAAGAATGGGAGAAAATACAGGTGTACCAAGCTTGTAGTGTCATACCCAAGAAGACTTGAGGCTGTAATCGCTGCCAAAGGGTCTGAATACTTATGTAAATGTGATATTTCCATTTTTTATTTATAATACATAATTGCAGGTTTTCAGAAAATCACATTGAATGATTTTTAAGTAATTAATTTGCATTTTATTGGATGACATAAGTATTTGATACATCAGAAAAGCAGAACTTAATATTTGATACAGAAACCTTTGTTTGCAATTACAGAGATCATACGTTTCCTGTAGTTCTTGACCAGGTTTGCACACACTGCAGCAGGGATTTTGGCCCACTCCTCCATACAGACCTTCTCCAGATCCTTCAGATTTCGGGGCTGTCGCTGGACAATACGGACTTTCAGCTCCCTCCAAAGATTTTCTATTGGGTTCAGGTCTGGAGACTGGCTAGGCCACTCCAGGACCTTGAGATGCTTCTTACGGAGCCACTCCTTAGTTGCCCTGGCTGTGTTTCGGGTCGTTGTCATGCTGGAAGACCCAGCCACGACCCATCTTCAATGCTCTTACTGAGGGAAGGAGGTTGTTGGCCAAGATCTCGCGATATATGGCCCCATCCATCCTCCCCTCAATACGGTGCAGTCGTCCTGTCCCCTTTGCAGAAAAGCATCCCCAAAGAATGATGTTTCCACCTCCATGCTTCACGATTGGGATGGTGTTCTTGGGGTTGTACTCATCCTTCTTCTTCCTCCAAACACGGCGAGTGGAGTTTAGACCAAAAAGCTCTATTTTTGTCTCATCAGACCACAGGACCTTCTCCCATTCCTCCTCTGGATCATCCAGATGGTCATTGGCAAACTTCAGACGGGCCTGGACATGCGCTGGCTTGAGCAGGGGGACCTTGCGTGCGCTGCAGGATTTTAATCCATGACGGCGTAGTGTGTTACTAATGGTTTTCTTTGAGACTGTGGTCCCAGCTCTCTTCAGGTCATTGACCAGGTCCTGCCGTGTAGTTCTGGGCTGATCCCTCACCTTCCTCATGATCATTGATGCCCCACGAGGTAAGATCTTGCATGGTGCCCCAGACCGAGGGAGATTGACCGTCATCTTGAACTTCTTCCATTTTCTAATAATTGCGCCAACAGTTGTTGCCTTCTCACCAAGCTGCTTGCCTATTGTCCTGTAGCCCATCCCAGCCTTGTGCAGGTCTACAATTGTATCCCTGATGTCCTTACACATCTCTCTGGTCTTGGCCATTGTGGAGAGGTTGGAGTCTGTTTGATTGAGTGTGTGGACAGGTGTCTTTTATACAGGTAACGAGTTCAAACAGGTGCAGTTAATACAGGTAATGAGTGGAGAACAGGAGGGCTTCTTAAAGAAAAACTAACAGGTCTGTGAGAGCCGGAATTCTTACTGGTTGGTAGGTGATCAAATACTTATGTCATGCAATAAAATGCTAATTAATTATTTAAAAATCATACAATGTGATTTTCTGGATTTTTGTTTTAGATTCCGTCTCTCACGGTTGAAGTGTACCTATGATAAAAATTACAGACCTCTACATGCTTTGTAAGTAGGAAAACCTGCAAAATTGGCAGTGTATCAAATACTTGTTCTCCCCACTGTATGTCTGCTGCAGAGAGACGAGAGAGCATGAACAAATTAGTTTTGATCAGTCAGGGAAATAAAATCGATACTTTGAGTCATATATAATATCGCCCAAAGATAATATTGCGTTATGTAACTGTTTTCTATTTTCACATGTACATCATCAACATTGCTATACATTTAGCACAGACACATTGCTGTATATTTAGCACAGACACATTGATATACAGTTAGCACAGACACATTGATATACATTTAGCACAGACACATTGCTGTACATTTAGCACAGACACATTGATATACATTTAGCACAGACACATTGATATACATTTAGCACAGAGACATGGATATACATTTAGCACAGACACATTGCTGTACATTTAGCACAGACACATTGATATACATTTAGCACAGACACATTGATATACAGTTAGCACAGAGACATTGATATACATTTAGCACAGAGACATTGATATACAGTTAGCACAGAGAAATTGATATACAGTTAGCACAGAGACATTGATATACATTTAGCACAGACACATTGATATACATTTAGCACAGACACATTGCTATACATTTAGCACAGAGACATTGCTATACATTTAGCACAGACACATTGCTCTACATTTAGCACAGAGACATTGCTATACATTTAGCACAGAGACATTGCTATACATTTATCACAGAGACATTGCTATACATTTATCACAGAGACATTGCTATACATTTAGCACAGACACATTGCTGTACATTTAGCAGACACATTGATATACATTTATCACAGACACATTGATATACATTTAGCACAGACACATTGATATACATTTAGCACAGACACATTGATATACATTTAGCACAGACACATTGATATACATTTAGCACAGACACATTGCTATACATTTAGCACAGAGACATTGCTATACATTTATCACAGAGACATTGCTATACATTTAGCACAGACACATTGCTGTACATTTAGCAGACACATTGATATACATTTATCACAGACACATTGATATACATTTAGCACAGACACATTGACATACATTTAGCACAGAGACATTGTTATACATTTAGCACAGAGACATTGCTATACATTTAGCACAGACACATTGCTATACATTTAGCACAGACACATTGATATACATTTAGCACAGAGACATTGCTATACATTTAGCGCAGAGATATTGATATACATTTAGCACAGACACATTGCTATACATTTAGCACAGACACATTGCTATACATTTAGCACAGACACATTGATATACATTTAGCACAGACACATTGATATACATTTAGCACAGACACATTGATATACATTTAGCACAGACACATTGATATACATTTAGCACAGACACATTGATATACATTTAGCACAGACACATTGATATACATTTAGCACAGACACATTGATATACATTTAGCACAGAGACATTGATATACATTTAGCACAGAGACATTGATATACATTTAGCATTGCACAGAGAAACGGTAGAGATTCTGTGTGTACTGAAAAACAGGAAAACACTAATCAACTCTAAAGAGTACATAGATGTATTATGTTATATCCGTTGCCCCTCTTCCGTGTGAGCCAGGGGACAGCGTGTTTTTCTTGCTTTTTCCTGGTCTGTTCCCCTCTGGTGATGGGGGAGTAAAGCTGGTTCATTCAGACAGCATTTGGGACCGCTCTGTTTCTCTTCCTGCTGCAGTGGATCCTTATAGCTTCAATGTCAGTTTACTGTTCTCTCTGTCTACCTGTCTACGTTTTAATTGATTGTCAATGGGTCTTTATCTGGGTGGATGTATCTCTCATGCCTGTTCACATTAGCAGACACTGTCCATCTCCCTGCTGTAGAGAATAGCTTTTAATTTCTCCTCATACACAATGGCAATGGCTTCCTGAGGACACCAGCCACAGCCTGATGCACTGTGTCTCACTCACCCTCAGTTAGAGACTTATGATGAAGGCATGTTGGACCCAGGCTTAACTGAACATGGATCACCTAGTGATATATTTGCCTCCCCACTACAGACAAATGTCTGCTGAGAGCAACCTGATTTCTCAGAGAGACAGAGAAGGATGTCTAGGCAGAAGAAATGGAGGAGTTTCTCCATTGAGAGGAGAGGAGAAAATCTGGGACTGGGTGGTGATTCACAGGCTGGGCTACCACAGAATCCCTTCTCTTCCTGTCCTCCCCCACTCACTCACTCGCTCTCTGTGTCTAGATAAATGAGCTAAGATGCACACTCAGTGCTTCCTCTGAGCAGGGTAAAGTTCACATTTGTGCTGAGTGTACATTCCCCGGCTGCTAGGCAAACTTCCTTTCCCTCCCCTATATCCCTCCATGCCTATCTCTCACCCCTAGCCCCCGTCCTATCTCTCACCCCTAGCCCCCGTCCTCTCTCTCACCCCTAGCCCCCGTCCTATCTCTCACCCCTAGCCCCCGTCCTATCTCTCACCCCTAGCCCCCGTCCTATCTCTCACCCCTAGCCCCCGTCCTCTCTCACCCCTAGCCCCCGTCCTATCTTGGGGCTCTATATCCCATCAGGAGTTAAGGTGGTGGATGGATGGGGACCTTCTATCCATAGATTGATATTGAAGTAGGCCCATTTTGCAGACTATGATATTCAAACCACTCACGCTTAATATAACCCCATGATCTCTCTCCCTTTGGATAAGTGACATTTACCCACAGTCCAAAGTAACAGAGCAGGACTGCATAGTGTCAGACTGCATTTTCTCTTTTTGCTCATCATGGTGTATGGAGTCAATGGTAGACCTAATCAGTCAACCTTTTGGACCAGGTTGATGGCTGTGGTTTTGTCGGCAGTATTTTGGTATTCTCTCTGTTTGTGTTACACTGACTGGATGTCTTTTATTTATGTCTGGGGTCCCATCTGGGACTAGTAGAGCTGGGGTGTAATCATTACTCCAAAAAGTTTTGCAATGAAAACTAGCGTTTCTATTGGACAGGTTAAGCAAACAGGGAAGGACCTACCTGAGTCTGTCCAATAGAAACGCTACTTTTCGTAGCAAAACTAGTTTTGCAACTGTTTGGAGTAGTGATTACACCCCAGATACATCCTTTTTGTGTTGATAGTAGTGTCTGTGCATGTCACATGTGCACACATTCATTTGTCCATCCACCTTCAGCAGGAAAAGGTATAAGTTGTAATTATTGTCATGCCATTTTGGAAGTAGGGATCAGAGTAGTATTACTGTGAAGTTGTTACCTAAAAAACCCTCTATTCCTCAGAGGCCTTGGACCCATAGCCTATTGGTCCTTACAGTTTAAGATAAGGTATTGATCAATGAGTGTGACCTCACTTAAAGTCCACAAATAGCGAGATAGGCCTACTACAGGCGCACACACACACACACACACACACACACACACACACACACACAGCACAGCACAGCACACAGTCTTGTATAACTAACCTTGTAGGGACACAAAATTCAGTCCCATTCAAAATCCTATTTTCCCTAACCCTAGCTCCTAACCCTAAACCTATTTCTAACCCTAAGACTAATTCTAACCTTAACCCTAAACCCCCTAGAAATAGCATTTGACCTTGTGGTGACTAACAAAATGTCCCCATTTGGTCTCAACCTTTCTGGATATTGAGCACATGGTTGCACACACATTCCATTAGGACTCTTTAAGAAAATTCGTAAAAAGATTGTAAATAAAGAGTTATCATTACACCACCACGTCTTTAATGTATTTAGAAGGAGCGGGCCCTGGAGGTGTTTACAGATTGGGAACACACAAATGTGTGACACACAAACCCAGTGGCCGGGAGCAGGGGAGGAGGCGGGGGTGACGACATGGCATGGGGCCATGAGGAGATCATGTGACTGCTGGGGAAAGGTCAGTGTGGTGTGTTACCCGCTGGTCACAGGGAAATAACATCACTGTGGGCCCCTAGTGGTCAGATACTGTAATGTTCTTAGAACAATGGAACCTCTTTGACTCACTGGACATTATGTTCTATTCCAGAATCCACACTGTATTGGACTACTTGGTAAACAGAGGCTGTAAACCAGATTATGGCTTTTGATGGTTAGGCTACTCCTTGATACCAATGCTGTCACCCACTATGGCTTTAGATAAGGCTTGTCAGTTGTCATCATGTGGGACGTGTGTTACCGAAGTCCTGTTTTAGTGCATTTGGTCACTCCTGTTTGGTCACCCGTGGGTCACCTCAGTATCACCCCCTGTGTCGTCCTGGCTTTCTGTGAGTGCTTTGTGTGTGACATCACCTGAGCGCTGGGATTTGTGTCAGCAGGCAGGGCAGGACTTGGGCTGACGGTTGGAAGTTGGGGCTGGTGCAGGGCAGGACCTGGGCTCACAGTTGGAGGTTGTGTGAGTGGACATGTTAGCCAGGGGATGTATGAGTTTGCATGTTAGTCAGGGGATGTATGTGTCTGTGGGAGAGTGCATGTTTCATATGTTTTAACTTATAGTAATTCTGTAGAATGTTCTGTAAGTACATGCGTATGTTCGATTCACAGAATCACAAAACCATATAACACCAACCCATGCCATTCCCAGTGACCCATGACTTTACTCACAAACTCTCAGAGTTTCAGGAAGAGGTTTCTCCAAAACCCAATGCTCCCTCTCCTCCCTCTCCTCTCACCCCTCTTCCCCTGTACTCCTCCTCCTCAGTCTTAGCTTCCAGCTGCGTTACTGTCAGTGTCGTGGTGAGGTTACACCAAACCCAACACTCCCTTCCCCCCCCCCCCCCCCTTCTCTCTCACCCCTTTCCACTCTCTTCTCCTCTCCTCGTTCTCCTCAGTCTTAGCTCTGTCGTTCCAGCTGCGTTACTATCCCGTGAACACAGAGCATTATTCATACTAGCTAGGAGGGGGGGCAGATCCTAATTGAAATTCCGGCCTTTTCCTCGGGGGTGGAGCGGAGCTGCAGTCTGCTGACACTGTATTATCCTGGCACTGTCACCTTGAAAGACCCAGTTGGAGCTGAGCTATGTACTCCAGCTGCAGAATGCAGCCACCCGAAAAATGAATAAACACAAGTAAAAAGAAAGATAGGAGGAGATATAAAGGGAGGACAAAAGACTGAGAAGGAGAAGGGAACTGTTGTTGCATCACAGTCCCACTCACCATCTTCTTAAGTTTGATATAGCCTGTTCTATGCTATGCTGCTGCAGTGTCTAGCTAGCTAAGGGGCTGAGTTCTGTGTGTTTCTGCCGGCTAGCGTGGTGGTGGCATGCATGCTAATGGCTGTATGAATGAATCAGGGCCTTTCTGATAGTGGCTGTGGCTGGGAAGAAATTAGTACAAGGAGACCCTCATTAGTTCACTGCAATAGGTTTGGTTCAGTCGGATGATGACAGAGACTGTGTTGTTTCCTAGCCATGGAAGAGTCCGTGCTCTTCAGTTGAAATAGACTACTAGTCCCATATTCTCTGCATGATAATGCAGATTTATGCAGTGGCATCAGTCATACATTTAGAATCAGTTCTAGACAAGGTAATTATTATATTTCTGTTTATTTAACCAGGCAAGTCAGTTAACAAATTCTTATTTACAATGATGGCCTACCTACAGGGTCAGCCCCTGGAGCAAATTAGCACAAGGGTTAAGTGCCTTGCTCAAGGACACACCGGCAGGTTTTTCACCTTGTCGGCTCGGGTATTCGAACCATAATGTTCACAATACTAGAGTGGCATTGGTATCAGGACCTTGTGTTCCCTCTGAACTGTTTCTGTGGTCAGAGTGTGTGTATCTATCTGTATTGTAGTTTCATTTAGGCTAACCTCTCTCTCCTCTCTCTCTACCAGGGATCGAGTTGTGCCTACCAGCCTGGCGTTTCTCCATGACCATGGTTGCCAGCTTTGTGGTGCTGGGAGGGCAGCTCCTGATGCCAGGGATGGCATACCTCTGTCAAGACTGGCATGTCCTGCAGGCTGTCATCATCTGCCCGCTGCTCCTCATGCTGTCTTATATCTGGTGAGGACAACACCTACTTTACTCCCCATCTCAGGCAAAGCGCAAAAGTATAGCCTGGTTCCTCCTGACAGAACTGTTGTAACCGAGTCAGGTTTGTAGGCCTCCTTGCTCGCACACACTTGTTCAGTTCTTCCCATACATTTTCTATAGGATTGAGGTCAGGGATTTGTGATTTGCCACTACAATAACTTTGGTGTCCTTAAGCCATTTTGACAGAACTTTGGAAGTATGCTTGGGGTCATTGTCCATTTGAAAGACCCATTTGCGACCAAGCTTTAACTTCCTGACTGATGTCTTGAGATGTTGCTTCATTATATCCACATAATTTTCCTTCCTCATGATGCCATCTATTTTGTGAAGAGCACCAGTCCCTCCTACAGAAAAGCACCCCCACAACATGATGCTGCCACCCCCGTGCTTCACGGTTGGGATGTGTTCTTCTGCTTGCAACCCTCACCCTTTTTCCTCCAAACATAATGATGGTCATTATGGCAAAAACAGTTCTATTTTTGTTTCATCAGACCAGAGGACATTTCTCCAAAAAGTACGATCTTTGTCCCCATGTGCAGTTGCAAACAGTAGTCTGGCGTTTTTATGGCGTTTTTGGAGCAGTGGCTTCTTCCTTGCTGAGCGGCCATTCAGGTTATGTCGATATAGGACTTGTTTTACTGTGGATATAGATACAGTACTTTTGTACCTGTGTCGTCTAGTATCTTCACAAGGTCCTTTGCTGTTGTTCTGGTATTGATTTGCTCTTTTTCGCACCAAAGTACATATATATATTGTGATATCCAATTACAATCTTGTCTTATCGCTGCTACTCCCCTACGGGCTTCGAGAGGCGAAGGTCGAGTCATGCATCCTCCGCCAAACCGCGCTCCTTAACACCCGCCCGCTTAACCCGGAAGTCAGCTGCATCAATGTGTTGGAGGAAACACTGTTCAACCGACGACCGAAGTCAGCCTGCAGGTGCCCGGCCCACCACAAGGAGTCGGTAGAGCTCGATCGGCCAAACCCTCCCCTAACCCGGATGACGCTGGCACAGCCTGGGATCGAACCCGGCCAGTTGTGACACAGCCTGGGATCGAACCTGGGTTTGTAGTGATGCCTCAAGCACTGTGATGCAGTGCCTTAGACCGCAGCGCCACTCGGGAGGCCCAACGTGGGTTCTATTTATCCAATGCTCATATTATGTATGACATGAGTATGGGGCAAGCGGGGCATGGGATAACATGGAAGTGAAGTATTATCTGTGTCGTTCCCAGGACACTGGAGGTTAATCAGAGATGTATAGAATCAGAGGGAAGTAATTCTTGGGATTACGTGTTTCCCTACGTAATAACAATACCTAATTGCCTATCATCTTTATAGTTTAAGAGCCTTCAAAGGACCTCTACTGTACATGTTAATACAGCTGGTATTTTTAAAGCCTGGGTAAATGATAATTAATTAACCACCATTTACCCTGTTCACATTGTATACATGATGGCTGGGAAAGCTGCCAACAGAACAATGCGAAGAAACTTAAGGGTTTTAGTTCATCCTAGAGAATCATAGCTCTTGTCATTTCCATTCCCATCAAATCACACACCTTAACAAAGGACTTATTATCCACAAGTTATGGAAGCATTTTTTGCTGATGGGACAGTTTTTTGCTTATTACTAATGAGTTTCAATCAGCCAGAAAGAAATCATGGACACACACACACACGCACATGGACACACACGCTTTTCAGACTCAGGGATTCCCACAGAGCCTGAGGAGGAGAATGATGTATTGAGATTCCTATCAGCCTCTCATTAAATCCCAGTGAAAAAAATAGGTACTAATTTCATTTTGATTCAGCGGTTCATATTTTATTGAGGAGAGAGTTAGTGAGTGTTCTGTCTTGTCTCCATGCAGGATCTTTCCCGAGTCTCTGCGGTGGCTGCTGGCCACTCAACAGTACAGCCGCTCCAAGTGGATCATGGGACACATCATCAAGAAGAACCAGGTCAACCTTGAGCTGGACAATGACCACATCCTTACAGGTAAAGATCTATAATTAACACTATCTAACAAGTGTTTCGTCTTTGGTTTAAAATAGTTTCTTTGCTCTGCTGTGGGTTTAATTTTGTTATTTGGAAGTGAAATGTTTGTTGATCCCTGAAGTGAAAGGTTCTTCTTGGACAATATCTCTAGCAAGGACAGTTAGGCTAGTCTCTAAATCCTTTTCGTTATTATTCACTATCTATTAACGTTGAACACTTTGAACAAAACTCTGGCTGTGTTTACACAGACAACCCAATTCAGATATTTCCTTTCACTAATTGGTCATTTGACCAATCAGATCAGCTCTGAAAAATATATGATGTGATTGGTCAAAAGACAAATTAGTGGAAAGAAATATCATAATTGGGCTGACTGTGTAAACGCAGCCATAAGCATACGGTATATAAGAATACCAATGTTAGATTCTCTCTGAAACAGAAATGCCTGGTCAGGCTCAGTAGAGTATAGGTCCCTGTTGTCCAGTCAACAGTCTATATGGATTATCTGACTGACGGGTGGGATATCCCCTTCCTTCCTCTCTGCCTGGTTACCATAGTAACAGCCCTCTCTTCTGGGGGAGGAGGGATATCGGCGGCAGGGTAGTAAACCTACATCGTGGCCTCATGGACCCGACCCTCCGGACCTTAATTAACTTTATTAGCATTGTTGGGGAGTAGTGAACTACAAGTAGTTCAACTAGTAATTTAACTTAATTTTGCAGTAGCTTGGTGGTGTTTTCAATAGTTACTTACTTTTTTGCCATGTAGAGGTGTAGCTAACTACTGCAACTACATTTTTGGAGAGAAAAAATCGGAAACATTGTTTAAGTGTTTAAATGGATAAATACACATTCTGTTAACATCTGACTAAATAAAGGTTAAATAGCATAAATAAATAAAAAACTGTTCTTGCAATTTGTAGTCTATGACTTTTCAGATTTAGATTTAATTTATCACAAAGTAGTTTGGATGTAGTGAAGTACTTTTTCAGTGTAACTTTAGTTAAGTTAAGGGTAGCTTTCTTCCAGTGGGAAGTATTGGGTAACTATTTTCAGAGTAGCTTCCCCAACACTTTTTTTTTTAGGGCCTTTAGAGGGAGGAGGGGAGAAGGAGATGGGGAGATTCATCGCTCACAGACAGATGGGACCAGGTCAATCCCTTAGACCTCTACCTTAGTGTCTGGATAGTGGTTAGGCAGGGCCATAAACAGGCCAGGCTAGATTCCTGTAGTTTGGACAAGCGATAACTGGGTGATTCCCATGAAACCTGTTTTAAAATGCCTCTAGCAAATTGAGTTACAAAACCATGATGCAAGATGTCTAGTTTTTGGGAAAGAGTCTTATTTTAAATACATTTTCGCCTGAATTTTGTACATTTTCAGTGTATATCCTCATGACCAAAATGTGTCCGGATAAAATTCACAGGTCATAAAAAATAAACTTATTTGAATAAAAGACTAAATATGTTGCTGTAATTTGTCCATGAATCATAAGAATGGTATACTAATTGAAGTTAACATTAAACTATAATATCTATTACGTACATAGTGTCTATGGAAATCTCATTACAGTATTACTTTTTCAAGTTCCTGTTAAAACTTCAATCAGTTTTGAAATAAAGTTTTATTCCCCCATGATGCGTCATCTAGAGGATTAGTCCTTAGATGAGCACAAGTTAAGTGAATTTATTTGCGTATATGCCTTCAGAATGAGGTTGTTATTCTCAAACACCCTCTTTATCCCACTTGGCCTTCTCATTACCGAAACAGCTAGAGCAGTGTTATGTTTAACTCAGACATTTTCATTTGGGGAGCATTGTTACAAAATATTAGAAATGTTGATTTGTTTATTACATTTTTGGACTTCGATAACTCTTACGGTAATGATAATTTTGTGAAAATGTATGTAGAAAAGATAATGAATCAATATATTTTTTAATAACATCATCTTTGAGAACTAACAATCACCCCAAAGAAATAACCAGACAGTCAGGGAGAATCAAAAATGCCATGGCATGGGCCCCCCATTGATTTTGTTAAAATGTTTGAGTCACTCAGGTAGCATAAGAACAAGACATAAGCCATGGCAAAATGTGTATAATTGAAGGAAATTAGCTTTAAAACTGAAATCTCTCTCAGCCCCATGGCAAAATGTGTAGAATTGCAGGAAATTAGTGTTGAAGCTGCAATTATTCTCTCAGCCCCATAACAAAATGTGTAGAATTGTAGGAAACTAACTTTTAAAACTGTAAAATGTTCTCTCAGTCCCATGGCAAACAAAAAAAGACACCAACATAGTGTCTTAATAGGGCGTTGGGCCACCACGAGCCGTCAGAACAGCTTCAATGTGCTTCAGCATAGATTCTACAAGTGTCTGGAACCTATTGGAGGGATCTTTAATGAGACATTCCATAATTTGGTGTTTTGTTGATGGTGGTGGATAACGCTGTCTCATTCAGTGACCACTCGTGCCCTGTGGATGGGGACATTATCGTCCTGGAAGAGACCACTGCCATCAGGATAGCAATTCAGTATAGGTTGAATGTTAGGCTCTGATCATAGGGAAGCGGTTGGCTCCTCTATTTGTCTATGGTCAGAGCGTCTTGGTCTGCCGCTCACCACGTTCGTGACATTGAAGGTGATCACTCAGAATGGCTGTGTATTTATTGGCGTTTACCTTGCCCTCTAAGGGGTTGAGTAGATCTAAACCATGCCAGGAAAATGCACCCCACACCAGAACCGAGCCGCCAGAACCCTCATTTACTCATTTATTTTGGCAGTTACCTGTAGCAGTGACCTTTAACCTAGGAGGTATTACAGGCAGAGTAAAATGTTAACCATTTACAAAGTCTTCTGGTACTGTGCTACGCAGAGTAACAGTGAGAATACATAGTATTCTTAATATGAAATCTACTGTTTTCTCAGCACCCAGAGATCCTCTAGAGCAGTGTGTACTGATGGCACGTAGATAGACAGTGTGTCTGTCAGCAGTCCTTTCCTGCACACACAGCTCTCTGTCCTCCTGTTGTCATCTGCATCTATGGGTGCAGCTAGCTAGAGCATTCTTTCTCTCTGCAGCGGTAGAGCTATGCTATCTTTCCATAGTGCCCCTGGCTCTCTTAGCTGTGAACGCGTCACAATAAAACCAGAAGCAGCCTATGGCTGTTTGTCAAATCCAATTAAAGTTTGTTTGTCACTAACACAGTTTAGTGCTGGTATAAACAGTGCAGCGAAATGCTTACTTGCGATCTCCCTCGACAATGCAGTACAAATATGATGTATCGGGCTGTCGGCACCACCTTCTGTAGAGACCTGCGGTTGAGGGCGGTGCAGTTGTGTGTGTTTTATGTGGCCTTCTGAATGTAACATAACTAGCCCCTGAAAAGGGCCTCCCGTTTAAGAGCCAATCATAGATAAAGGATTATGGCTATGCTACTATGCCAGACTTCAAAGCCCCATCATTTTACAGAGCGATAAACTTGGAAATGCTGCCTATCACGTGCAGAAAGTGGAGGTTTGTTTCCATAGCAACCCATTATATTCCAAAACATCCGTGCCCCATGCCATGATCCGTGCTGCGCTGGGGCGTTGTCCTCGTCTTCTTTTCCCCTAGACACCCACTCCTCCCCCCTGCCATACCTGTCTCCTAACAGGAAGAGATACGTCGCATTATGAAATGTATTGGTATGAATCACAGTGTGTGCAGCTGAAAGTGTCCTTAGACTGCTTCCCTCACCTAAACCCTAAGCGTCATGTGGAATTAGATGAAGCCCTGTGTTTGGCTGTACAACCTGCTACAAAACCTTGTGTGACTTATTTTCATTGTTTCAGAGCTGCAGGAAGCTCTTCACAAGAACCCCAAAAAGACATGTATCGTAAAGATGGTGGGGACAAGGAACCTGTGGAAAAACATTGTGGTCCTCTGTGTGAACTCGTAAGTATCTTCTTTGTGTGTCTGTCGGTGTGTGTCTGTGTGTGCGTGTGCATTTGTCCATGATGCAGCTGCCAGTAAGACGCCTCTGGGTGTTAAATGCGGTGGCCGGTGTGCCGTGATGATGGGACTATTGACCTGTCTGCTCGATGCCGCATCGACCTGCAGTGGCCCTCTGGGCTGTTAGCAGGCCTGTCTGTCCATCCAGCCGTCGGTCGGTCTGTCTGTCCATCCATCCGTCCGTCACTCTGTCTGTCTGGGCTGTTAGCAGGCCTGTCTATCCGTCCGTCTGTCTGTCTGTCTGCCCATCCGTCCGTCACTCTGTCTGTCTGTGCTGTTAGCAGGCCTGTCTGTTTGTCCAGTCATCTATCTGTCTGTCTATCTGCCTTCAGAATAAAGATTAACCTCTTCCCTCACCATGTAACCCAGTCATTTATAGACAGGCCTTGGCTATTTCAGTGCCCTGACCAGTCCGTCTCTCCACTCGTACGTCCCTCCATCTGTCTGTCTGTCTGTGCAGTTGGCAGGCCCGTCTCTCTCTGTCCATTTATCAGTTTGTTTGTCTGTCTGTCTGTATGCCTGCCAAATGGCCTTAAGAATAAAGCTTCACCTCCTCACTCACCTAACCCAGTCATTTATAGACATGCAGACATAGACACAGCCCTGGCTATTTCAGTGCGCGGTGCCCCTGACTCTAGTCTTACCATGAATTTTCCATGAGCTGTGTTCTTGTGAGAGAACTGGAGACGAGCAGGAGAGGGTGTGTGTGCGTGCTTTTGGTTTTGTTTCAGAGGAGAGATGAATGTTCCTCTTCTTGCTTCTCCCTCACTCTCTGTCCGGACTCATATCATCTTTCTGTCCCCTCTCTTCCCGTATCCCTCACTCTGTACACTCTCTCATTTACCTACTCCATTCTCCCTCTCTCTATCTCTCCCCCTATCCAGACTGACTGGCTATGGGATCCACCATTGCTTTGCCCGCAGTATGATGGACCACCACGAGACCCAAGAATCCACCATGTTCCACAACTTCTACGCTGACTACTACACCATGGCGGGCATCGCCGTGGCTTCATGCGTGGCACTGTGCCCGGCGGTGGGCCTGATGGGGAGGAGGGGAGGCCTGCTCATGTTCATGATCATCACTGCCCTCGCATCGCTGCTGCAGCTTGGCCTGCTCACCTGTGAGTAGCCTACAGTATTATACACATACTGTATAGTACACATACATTCACTAAAACCTGTGGTGTAACTAGTGTGTGTTTTGTGACTGGAAACTTCACTTGTGGTACTGTATGGCTGTGTCTTCTTTTTGTGTACACTATGCTCTGTGTGCTATGCTATATGTGAGTTAATTTGACTACATATTAACCTGTGTATGTTTCCTTCTCTCTCCCTATGGCTCCTGTAGTGCTGGGGAAATACAGTGTCCATCTGAATATAGGTACAGTACAACCATCAGTTTCTCTCTTATTCATTCTAGTGGGAACTCCAGTGTTTCCCTTGTTGCTGTTAGAAACACATTATGATAGCTGCAGATGTCCCCAGCGTGATTTGTTTGATATGATTAGAGAAAGATTGGAGGAACTGACATCTGTATAAGATTGAAGAACACTAAGTCAATGTCAGCATTACAAACTAACAGTTCTAAAACCAGGGCTTAAATGTAGCATTGTGTATGTTGCACAATGCTGCTGGTTCAAAGCGAAGGTTTTTTCACCTCAACCTAAATACTGTGGCTTTTCCTATCTCTCCCTTTCTCCCAATCCCTCCCACTCATTCCCACCCACTCTCTAAAAACACAAACTCAAACTCATTGCAGAGTTCGGTCAGGTCCCGATAGCGCAAACCATGACGTGTCATTTCTGTTTGACAGCTACGACAAATGACAGTTCAGAATGAATAAATAAATATCTCAAGGACTAGCTAGCTGCATTCTGTTTACTGCATGAATAAACATTCCGATCCAGCCTGCTTGTCCTTCACAGTGAAACTCAACAACAGACACATGGAAACGGCCGCTGTACAACCTTAGAAGATAGTACATTATACCTTTAAGAGATTTCCCCTCGGGGATCAATAAAGTACCTATCTATCTGGTATGAAATACATTATGCCGTCATTCATCTGAGCAATTTTTTATCTTGCTTGGTCTTCATGTATTTTAATAAGAGTAACTTCTTCTTTCATTAGAGGTGGAATTACAAGTCTTCATGTCTGTGTTCTAGTCCTCGTTCCTCCTTTGTAGTGAAAGAATGCTCCTCTATGTTTGGCTCTGTCTCATTGACCCTAACTAACCTCTAGCCCTCCTCTTCCCCTGTGTATTTATCCATCGCCTGTATTCTCTCCATTCTCTCTATCCCTTATCTTCCACCTGGTAGCAAACTGAGCCTGGCCTGTTGTCAGACAGCCAGAGGATTAGCGATTAGAGAGGAGCAGCAAACTGATCCAAGACCAGCCTCGGATTATCCTCTTTGGGCAACTTAAACATCTTTCATTTAGACACCAAACTGATCCGAGACCAGCCTCGGATGATCCACTTTGGGCAACTTAAACATCTTTCATTTAGACACCAAACTGATCTGAGACCAGCCTCGGATGATGTTTTGTTGTTGTTTAGCTGAGGATCAGAGAGATGGACGTCAGGGTAATTATTGAGTTAAATGGATAACATGGTCAGGGTGATGGACAACATAAAGTATGTTCAAGAACATACACGTCATGGTTATTATGTAACCATCTACATATGTTATTTATAAACCCATAGTTTTTTGTCAGGATGGCAGGAAATGTGTTGTTGAAGTAGTAGGATCATCACTCCTGCTCTTAGGAGAAAGCATAGGGCAATGAGTATTCTCTTAAGAGCGTCATTCATCTATCAGGGTTAGATATAGTATGTTCCTTTGAGCTTATCTAACCTTTTCTACATTAGAATGTATTCTCTCTGTATAATGGCTGGATAATTGTTATGTGTGTTTGCTTTCTAAGCAGAGTGCTCATATACACTAATCTCACTTTAATAATTTAGGCTGAATCGTGTTTAATGGCTGACTCGTGTGTTGTCTTTCTGTGCAGAACACTCGGATACACTTAATAAGAACTTCTCCATCGCCTTCTCCATCATCGGAATGTTCTCCTCCCACGCTGTCAGCAACCTGAGCATCTTCTTCTGCGCTGAGATCACCCCCACCGTCATCAGGTGAGCCCACCCACACACTGGGACCGGACCACTGGAGTATACCTTTGAGGGATAGGTTTCAGAGGGGGCTATGAGGATATGTGCAGCCCAGGGTTGAGGAGAACGATTGTTTGTCTGAAGGTTGCTGTCATCGCGTAGTGTGAAGGGAAATTACTGTGTGTTTTATGATGCTCGCTATCGTAATGAAATGTAGTCTCAGTCTTTTGATCTCAATAGAGAGGTTAATGACTTAAGGTTGCTCTGACCTGCTAGGATATCACCAGAATATTACAAGCCTACTGTTAGCACAGCACTCCCACCATTTGAACATATTGTTTGATCATGGATCTCTTCTTACACCCCCCCCCTATAACAAAGTAAGGATATAGTTCTATATCCACATATTAGCGTTTCCCTCTCTGGACAAACTATGACACAGCTTTGAATCGTCATGATGCTGTTGTATTATATATGGTACGGTGCCCTGCACTGCCTCAAGTGACTGTGGAGCACCACCTGGTGGACAGTCACAGACCAGAAAGGAGAGGAATTATGGTACAGCATTGGCAGAATAATCTTGAGAATTATTTTTTTTCTCACATGCACCGAATACAACAGGTGTAGTCTATACCATGAAATGCTTGGTTACGAGCCCTTCCCAACGAACAGAATAAAAAAATTAAAGTATTAGTAACAGATGAATTAAGCTATATCCAGGGAGTACCGGTATGAGGTAATTGAGGTAGATATTTATATGAAGGCAGGGTAAAGTGACTAATAATAATAAGAGTGAAAAAAATTTAAAGCCAGCATTGAATATTCCTTTGAGCATCATGAAGTTATTAATTACACTTTGGATGGTATATCAATACACTACACCCAGTCACAACAAAGATACAGGCGTCCTTCCTAACTCAGTTGCCAGAGAGGAAGAAAATCGCTCAGGGATTTCATCATGAGGCCAATGGTGAATTTTAAAACAGTTTTACAATAGAACAACCATAGGCGACTGATGTTTGATTTAGTAAATAAAAAAATATACTCCAAAAAATTGCTATGTCCTGCTACTTCCTTGACTTTTCCTAAATGTTTACATTTTACACTGCTCATTTGTCAGAATTTTGAAATCACAAACAAAGTATTTTCCCCTGTTTTTTTCCACACCTATTCATAACTTAAACCGCCAAGACAATGTGCTGTAGGGTGTTGGAACCCAGCCAGGAAATGAACTTTATATCCTGAATACGAAGTGTTATGTTTGGGGCAAATCCAACACAACACATCACTGAGTACCACTCTTCATATTTTCAAGCATGGTGGTAGCTGCATCATGTTATGGGTATCTTTGTCATCGGCAAGGACTAGGGAGTTTTTTAGGATAAAAATAAAGCGAATGGAGCTAAGCACAGAAAGAATCCTATAGGAAAACCTGGTTCAGTCTGCTTTCCAACAGACATTGGGAGAAAAATTCACCTTTCCGCAGGACAATAACCTAAAACACAAGGCCAAATATACACTGGAGTTGCTTACCAAGGCAACATTGAATGATGCTGAGTTACAGTTTTGACTTAAATCGGCTTGAAAATCTATAGCAATCAAAAGTTTGGACATACAGTGGGGAGAACAAGTATTTCATACACTGCCGATTTTGCAGGTTTTCCCACTTACAAAGCATGTAGAGGTCTGTAATTTTTATCATAGGTACACTTCAACTGTGAGAGACGGAATCTAAAACAAAAATACAGAAAATCACATTGTATAATTTTTAAATAATTAATTTGCATTTTATTGCATGACATAAGTATTTGATACATCAGAAAAGCAGAACTTAATATTTGGTACAGAAACCTTTGTTTGCAATTACAGAGATCATACGTTTCCTGTAGTTCTTGACCAGGTTTGCACACACTGCAGCAGGGATTTCGGCCCACTCCTCCATACAGACCTTCTCCAGATCCTTCAGGTTTCGGGGCTGTCGCTGGGCAATACGGACTTTCAGCTCCCTCCAAAGATTTTCTATTGGGTTCAGGTCTGGAGACTGGCTATGCCACTCCAGGACTTTGAGATGCTTCTTACGGAGCCACTCCTTAGTTGCCCTGGCTGTGTGTTTCGGGTCGATGGGTCGTGGCTGGAAGACCCAGCCACGACCCATCTTCAATGCTCTTACTGAGGGAAGGAGATTGTTGGCCAAGATCTCACGATACATGGCCCCATCCATCCTCCCCTCAATACGGTGCAGTCGTCCTGTCCCCTTTGCAGAAAAGCATCCCCAAAGAATGATGTTTCCACCTCCATGCTTCACGGTTGGGATGGTGTTCTTGGGGTTGTACTCATCCTTCTTCTTCCTCCAAACACGGCGAGTGGAGTTTAGACCAAAAAGCTCTATTTTTGTCTCATCAGACCACATGACCTTCTCCCATTCCTCCTCTGGATCATCCAGATGGTCATTGACAAACTTCAGAAGGGCCTGGAAATGTGCTGGCTTGAGCAGGGGGACCTTGCGTGCGCTGCAGGATTTTAATCCATGACGGAGTAGTGTTTTACTAATGGTTTTCTTTGAGACTGTGGTCCCAGCTCTCTTCAGGTCATTGACCAGGTCCTGCCGTGTAGTTCTGGGCTGATCCCTCACCTTCCTCATGATCATTGATGCCCCACGAGGTGAGATCTTGCATTATGCCCCAGACCGAGGGAGATTGACCGTCATCTAGAACTTCTTCCATTTTCTAATAATTGTGCCAACAGTTGTTGCCTTCTCACCAAGCTGCTTGCCTATTGTCCTGTAGCCCATCCCAGCCTTGTGCAGGTCTACAATTTTATCCCTGATGTCCTTACAC
Source organism: Thymallus thymallus (assembly GCA_023634145.1). Taxonomy (NCBI): domain Eukaryota; kingdom Metazoa; phylum Chordata; class Actinopteri; order Salmoniformes; family Salmonidae; genus Thymallus; species Thymallus thymallus. The sequence goes on along the minus strand of CM042382.1, from coordinate 26,092,765 downwards.
AGCTCTCTGGTCTTGGTGTGTGGACAGGTGTCTTTTATACAGGTAACAAGTTCAAACAGGTGCAGTTAATACAGGTAATGAGTGGAGAACAGGAGGGCTTCTTAAAGAAAAACTAACAGGTCTGTGAGAGCCGGAACTCTTACTGGTTGGTAGGTGATCAAATACTTATGTCATGCAATAAAATGCAATGTGATTTTCTGGATTTTTGTTTTAGATTCCGTCTCTCACAGTTGAAGTGTACCTATGATAAAAATTACAGACCTCTACATGCTTTTGTAAGTAGGAAATCGGCAGTGTATCAAATACTTGTTCTCCCCACTGTACCTACTCATTCCAGGATTTTTCTTTATTTTTACTATTTTCCACATTGTAGAATAATAGTGAAGACATCAACATTCTGAAATAACACATATGGATTCATGTAGTAGCCAGAAAACTGTTAAACAAATCAAATATATACAGTTGATGTCGGAGGTTTACATACACCTTAGCCAAATACATTTAAACTCAGTTTTTCACAATTCCTAACATTTAATCCTATAAAAAAGTCCCTATTTTAGGTCAGTTAGGATCACCACTTTATTTTAAGAATGTGAAATGTCAGAATAATAGTAGAGAGAGTGATTTATTTAAGCTTTTATTTCTTTCATCACATTCCCAGTGGGTCAGAAGTTTACATACACTCAATTAGTATTTGGCAGCATTGCCTTTAAATTGTTTAATTTGGGTCAAACGTTTTGGGTAGCCTTCCACAAGCTTCCCACAATAAGTTTGGTGAATTTTGGCCCATTCCTCCTGACAGAACTGGTATAACTGAGTCAGGTTTGTAGGCCTCCTTGCTCGCACACGCTTTTCAGTTCGGCCCACAAATGTTCAATAGGATTGAGGTCAAGGCTTTGGGATGGCCACTCCAATACCTTGACTTTGTTATCCTTAAGCCCCCGTGGATTGAGATGTAGCCAATGCAAAAAACTATATCTCTAGCTTAATATGTTGTGTTCTCACACTATTCAAACAGTTTATGAAGCTCTCTTCGCCTATAGATGACATGTTGCAAACAAATAATCTGTGCATCCTTGACAATCACTAATCAATATCCAAAAACAGCGATTTTTTTATGGCAGGGGAAACAGTGTTGCAGTAGTCTAGTGTGTGTTGCGGGAATAATGACAAGCGAACCTGGGAAGCTTCGTGTTCACATTGCCTTAAAAAAGGGAACTGAAACCGTGGAATTCAAGCGAACCAAATTCAGAACACCTCTCGAGATGATCTCAGTTTTGTTCGCTTTTGTGGGGTCTTAGTTTCCTTTGGAGCGTTCACATTGCACAAAAAAAATGAAGTGAACTGCACTGAGTTCACAAATATTGTCTGAAAGGGGCCAAGTGTGAAACACCCTTACTCACATTGACCATGTAGAGCGAGATCAAGGGCTTTCAAGGGCTTTCACGCAAGACTCTGTTGTATTTCTCGAAGTGAGCATAAAAGGCATTTAGCTCGTTTGATAGTTCTGTATCACTGGGCGTCTCATGTCTGGGTTTACCTTTGTAATCTGTAATCGTCTGCAAACCCTGCCACATAAGACGAGCGTGTACTAGGATTCCATCTTCCTCCTATATTGTCCTTTTGCATGCTTGATGTTGTGCCGGAGGTCGCAGCAGGCTTTGTTGTATGTGTCCGTGTCCCGTTTCTTGTAAGCAGTAGCTGTAGCCTTTAGCCCAGCGCGGATGTTGCCTGTAATCCATGGTTTTTGATTTGGAGACATTCGTGTAGTCACTGTAGGGGACGACGTCGTCTATGCACTTATTGATGAAGCCCGTGACTGATGTGGTGAACTCCTCAATGGTATCGGATGAATAATGGTATTGCAGCACTCTCTGCTGTTGTGGCCTTAAAATGGCTGATAGTATATGTCAATAACACAGTGATGACCAAGTGTGTCTCCATAAGGAAATGAGACTAGTAGGGGCTTGAATGTGGATTTAGAGAGAACCTTGAAATTGAATGAATTCAGACTGTAACTAAGCAGGTCGTTGCATTGGAAATGGCAGAGGTTACAGGGCACACCCTTTCTAAAGAATGGATCAGTGGGATGGTTTTGGGATCAGAAGTAGTCATGTGCTTCAGAGATGGTGACTTCCTAACTGACGTTCCATGTCTCCCTTCGTAGGGGTGGAAGTCTGTATCCTCTCCTCAAATCTACCCGAGAGCCGCCTTAGACAGTAAGGGGCCAGGGGTGGGTTTGAGATTGGGTGTAGTTGTGTAGACTTCAGAAGTGATGACTGACACTGTTCCTTGTCTCTCTTCGTAGGGGTGGGGGTCTGGGCCTGGTACTGGCCAGCGCTGGCTTCGGCATGCTGACCGCCCCCATCATGGAACTGCACAATCAGAAGGGTTACTTCCTCCACCACATAATCTTCGCCTGCTGCACTCTCATCTGTATCATCTGCATTCTCCTCCTCCCCGAGACGCGCTACCAGCCCCTGCCAGAGACCCTGGCCGACGGGGAGTGCTACACCCGCCAGCCCCTGCTGCCCCCCAGGAAGCCTGGCGAACAGCGCCTCCTCCTGGCCCAGTCGGAGAGCAGGAGGGACTACACCCGGGTCCACGACACGCCACTGCACGAGGCGACCACCACCGCCGTCTTCACCATGGACTCCACAGCGTCCTCCGCTGTTGACCTTGCGACGCCGTCGGCTATAGATATTTCGGCGCCCCCCGCCACAGAGTTGACGTCACTCCAGCCTGATCCTGATAGCGTGCCCCTGGTTAAGAAAGGCCTCAATGGGCGATTCGTTCCGCCCCCATCTGGTACTCCCATGGCGGCCCTAGATAAGGCAGGCGTCACACTGCCTAGTAAAGAGCACCTGTTATCTTCCACACCTAGAAATAGTGCCCCCACTGCCTCCAATCCCCTTCTGAAGTCCACTGAACATTCCACTGATATACGCATCATTCATTATGTGGCCCCTGAATCCATTTTCATAGTTGAGGATGAGACCGCTCCCTCCCCTACTAAGGACGTTACCACTGCCCCTGATACAGAAGACATCCCTACCTCCATCTTGGTCAACACCATTCCCTCTGTTATTGAAACCCATCCTCTCTCTTCATTGGACTCAACCACTCCACCAGTACTTGATTCATCCACTACGTCCACATTGGACTCTACCCCTCCCACTGTTGTAAAAAACACCCCTACATTGGAATCTATCATTCCCCCTGTTATAGAAACCACCCCTACATTGGACTCTACCATTCCTCCTGTCATAGAAACCACCCCTACATTGGACTCTACCATTCCCCCTGTTATAGAAACCACCCCTATATTGGACTCTACCATTCCCCCTGTTATAGAAACCACCCCTACATTGGACTCTACCATTCCCCCTGTCATAGAAACCACCCCAACATTGGACTCTACCATTCCCCCTGTTATAGAAACCACCCCTATATTGGACTCTACCATTCCCCCTGTTATAGAAACCACCCCTACATTGGACTCTACCATTCCCCCTGTCATAGAAACCACCCCTACATTGGACTCTACCATTCCCCCTGTCGTAAAAAATACCCCTACATTGGACTCTACCATTCCCCCTGCTATAGAAACCACCCCAACATTGGACTCTACCATTCCCCCTGTCATAGAAACCACCCCTACATTGGACTCTACCATTCCCCCTGTCATTGTCCCTATCCCCCCTACTCCTGTCATCAATGACATCGTTCCCCCTCCCCGCATGGCGGACTGTACCATTCCTATTGATTCTACTGACCCAATCACCACAGACTCAATCATTCCCAATCTAATAGACTCTGTAGATGACAAACTCCCCTCTCCTCTTCCCCCTACTTTAGACTGTACCATTCCCCTTGTCACAGACTATGTCCATACTCCAGAGTTGGACTCTTCATCTCCATGTGTTAATGATGTTGTTGTCTCTCCCTCTTCCACTGTCATAGCTCATTCCTCTGTTCATGCTCCCACCCCCCCACCACCACCACCCATTGACTCAGTTCATACACCCACTACAGTGGACTCTACCACTCTCCCCATCACAGACATTGTTCAACCCCTTACATTGGACTCTACCACTCCGCTTTTCATAGACTCACTACTCCCCAACACAACAGACTCTGAGACCACAGAAGCGGCCCCTGCTTCCACAATAAGGGACTGCACCATCTCCTCCCCAATAGACTCAGGTATCCTCCCCGTTATGGACTGTGCCATGTCAGAAAACAGCGCCGTCAACGGGGTGGCGTCGTCATGATCCAAGGCTCCAACTCTGGAACAAGGAGGTGGGCCCCTCCCTCAGAAGAAGAAGCCCTGGACACCCATGTCACATGACGGGGGTCACTAACTGGCCTATCAGGCCTATCAGACATTTTAGCTGCTCAGTAGGGAGACTGCCAGCGACAGACAGGAGTAGAGCAGCTTGAGCTGTTTTTCTGTGACACCTCTTACTGGGAGCAGCCACAGAACAAGACAGGGGGACCGGCTGAGGTGACAGTGATGAGTGGTTAGGGACAGTTGGAAATTTTCTGGTGGGGGGGGGGGGGGGTTGTTTTGATTTGGGGAGGGTTGTGTGTGTGTTTTTTTAAATTATGAACAGGAGGGTAGTGCTCTTATTTCCCTGGTTTACATTCACCCTTTTGCAGGTTTTACTATTTAATTAAACCCGAGCCAAATGTCCTCATCTGCTTGCATGTGCCTCCACTATATCAAGGCGTTTTGCTTGTGCCCTTCTGCACTACACTTTTCTGCGCGCTAACTATCCCACAGGCCAATACAGTCTAGCAGTCTAACTGTCTATCCTGCCCTCTATCCACCATTCATAGTGACATTAGTGGTAGGTGGATTGTTTGTCCAGATCATTCGACACATAAAATCATTCAAAGCTTCACCAGAGAGGCCAGGTGCGTCATGAAAGTGAAGACATGAGACATGCAGCTCAAAAAACTTCCCTATAAATCTTGTTTAGGGACAATACAATTATCCTACCTAGACTAGCCTAGGACACATTATTTCTATCAAGTGAGTACAACATTTGACTCTATGCTGTAAACGGCAGTGAACATGCCATTTGAATAACGGCGCCAAAGCCCTGTGATTTGAATATTTAATTCCATCCATTCCATTTGGCTCAGTTGTTGGTCTACTCTCGACATTTTCTAAGATCTAGAACCGGGGTCTCCAACAGGTCGATCGTGAATTACCAGTAGCTCGCAGCTGCCCTATGAGTAGCTCGCCAAGCAATTTTCACATGGTCCACTGCAAACTGTCATAAACAAATCTCTCGCTACCATCTAATCAACGCAGCATGGACATTATCCCACCCCTGGTTGGCCACTGTTGGCCTAAAAAGCCAAATGTAACACTATCTGCCAATTAATTTCCAGCAATATTGCCCCTTTGTCTGTGTGATGCACTCGTTTGTCTATCACTTTGTGTGTAGCCAGTTGATGTGATTACCGTCTTGTGGGTTGACAGAAATACCTTCTCAATTCAATGTTAACTGCAAAGTAGGCTTACCTGGTAGAAGTATATCATGAGTAAGTATATCATTTGTGTCTACACTGAACAAAAATATAAATACAACATGCAACAACTTAAGATTTTACTGAGTTACAGTTAATATAAGGAAATGAAACAATTGAAATACATTTGTTAGGCCCTAATCTATGGATTTCAGGACTGGAAATACAGATATGCATCTATTGGTCACAGATACCTTTAAAAAAAAAAAAAAAAGGGATCAGTCAATATCTGGTGTGACCACCATTTGCCTCATGCAGCACGACACATCTCCTTCGCATAGAGTTGATCAGGCTGTTGATTGTGGCCTGTGGAATGTTGTCACACTCTTCTTCAATGGCTGTACAAAGTTGCTGGATATTGATGGGAACTGGAACACGCTGTCGTACGCTTCGATTCCAGAGCATCCCAAACATGCTCAGTATGCAGGCCATGGAAGAACGGGGACATTTTCAACTTCCAGGAATTGTGCACAGATCCTTGCGACATGAGGCTGTGCATTATCATGCTGAAACATGAGGTGATGGCGGCGGATGAATGTGTCACGATCGTGGATGAAGACAGACCAAAGCACGGCGCAGTTATAGTTCGACATATTTTATTATAATGTGAACTTCAACTGAAAAAAACAATAAAGAGCGTAACACAACCATAAAGGCAGGTTGGCACACAGGCACCAAACCCAAAACAATAATCCACAACGCAGGTGGAAACAGTTACAACATAAATAGGTTCCCCCAATTAGAGACAACGATAAACAGCTACCTCTAATTGGGGACCAAACACAAAACACCATAGACTTAGCTAGATAGCCCTGACAATAACAACATAGAGATAAGCCAGAGGCTTCCCTATGGTCAAAGCCTGACAGAATGGCACCACAATGGGCCTCAGGATTTCATCACGTTATCTCTGTGCATTCAAATGGCCATCGATAAAATGCAATTGTGTTCGTTGTCCGTAGCTTATGCCTGCCCATACAATAACCTATCGTCACCATGGGGCATTCTGTTCACGATGTTGACATCAGCAAACCGCTCGCCCACACAACGTCATACAGGTAGCCTGCGGTTGTGAGGCCTCTTGGACGTACTGCCAAATTCTCTAAAACGCTGTTTGAGGCGGAAAATGGTAGAGAAATTAACATAAAATTCTGGCAACAGCTCTGGTGGACATTCCTGCAGTCAGCATGCCAATTGCCCGCTCCCTCAAAACTTGAGACAAATGTGCAATTTGTGGCATTGCACATTTTAGAGTGGCTTTTTATTATCCCCAGCACAAGGTGCACCTGTGTAATGATCATGCTGTTTAATCAGCTTCTTGATATGCCACACCTGTCAGGTGGATGGATTATCTTGGTAAAGGAGAAATGCTCACTAACAGGGAAGTAAACTAATTTGTGCGTAACATTTGAGAGAAATCAGCTTTTTGTTTTTATGAAAAATTTCTGGGACCTTTTTATTTCCGCTCATGAAACATGGGACCAGCAATTTACATGTTGCGTTTATATTTTTGTTCAGTATATTATTTGTTATTTGCAAACTTCGCCATGAAATGAGTAGCAGCAGTACAGATCTATCGCTATTAGACGACACATTCCTCACTTGCTAGATGCAGGATTAAAGGGCCAGATGTGGAACTAAAGGGTAATTACACTCAAAGATCAATCTGACAAAGTTGTCTTCTGATGTGATTTAAACATTGACATGGACTCAGAACATCCAATTTTGTTGTTTCTTAATGAACTTGTAATTATAAGTAAAATAAATAAATAATCTAAGCCCACAAAAAAATAAAACAGAACTTAATTTGGGAAAACATTAATCATCATTTGGGGAAAATTGTGATATTATAAGGGCCCCCTTAGAGTTGTTTATTAAATATTATTTTACCAGGTGTATTGACAGAAAACAGTGCACTGCTTTCTCTTGTACACTAAGGACCTGGGGAAGAGTTTCAGGGGTGAGGAGAAGAATGTGCCTATTTGAAATCTAGAAGAAATGATGAACTCGTGACACATTTCATTTTTTTTAAAGCTTTTCATGCTAGAAAAGGTTGTAGACCCCTGGTCTATAAAGACACAGTAGCAGGCCAGTCTGGCTGTATACTGTATTCTAAAGGTTGTAGACCCCTGGTCTATAAAGACACAGTAGCAGGCCAGTCTGGCTGTATTTTAAGTTCTGACTCTGAGATGCGCTGTCTGTTGCGGATCATCATTCTCCCAAGTCGTTCTATAATAATGTGGCCACATATGCTCCCTGCAGGCCCAGTTATTCAGGAATACTTAACACGCTCTGCCTCCTCTCCGATCCGAGCAGCTATTCCTTCCACACCTAAAACCTAACACTTCAATATAGCCTAACTTTTAAAATGTATTACCTTTTATGTTTGGCATAAACACAACCAGTCACAATGTTTTCATCTGATTAGGCTACTTCAAAAGTCTCCTGTAGGCTACCAGCGCACATATGTTCAAAATATTATTCAGGCATCCAAACTGTGCAGGTTGTGGTGTTGAAAACGCAAACCATGATGTAGAAGTGGCCGAAGTCGGTATGCTTTGCTTATTGGTTGTGGATTCATTGGCACAGAAACCTGTTGGTGGAACATTTGTTGCATATATTTTATATAATTATAAACCGTGTGGTTCGAACCATGAATGCTGATTGGCTAAAAGCTGTGGTATATCATACTGTATACCATGTGTATGACGAGAAAATATTTGTACTGTTCTAGTTAAGTTGGTAACCACTTTATAATAGCAATAACGCACCTCTTGGTTTGTGGTATATGGCCAATATACAACGTTTAATGGCTGTATCGAGGCACTCTCGATACAGCCAAGTGGCAAAGTCACGTTTATAAACACAGGGTCACTATTGTTATTTGTGGTCTTAAACATTATTTAGATTTCATTCTATGAGGGGAGACTGTGTGCAATTAGTTTTTACAGTACAAGGGGAGTGTCATGTGAAAATATGTTTTACTCAAGCATCCTCTGACACTTTATCCCAAAGGTTAGTTGGAGATGCCATAAATACTACAAAAAACATTTGACTGTACATTTGCCTCAATTGCAGACTTAGATGTATTCCCAATGTGTTTGATGAGGACGTACAACTCCCTTATCATGTAGAAAAAAATACTTTGAGAATAAAAAGCAGAATTTTGAATGTCAACCGTGCCAGATTTCTCCTAATGGTTCTTGTTGCTGAAATTAGCACTCAGAATCCGATTGGAATCTGTGTAGGGAAAATAGCAATTTGCCAAACATGAAAAACCAAAAGTATTTTTTGCTGCCCGAATGAATTGCCAAATTCGAAGGACAATAAAGACATTTTTCCCCAAGTATTGGAATTATTTTGATGTATTAGACAATGAGTTAAAAATCACAGGTGAAACATCTCAAGACTTCAGTCCTTAGTGTTATACAAGCATGTGTGTATGAAAGATGAGAGAGGGAGAGAATTACTTGAACTGAAGAGGCATGCTCCTATGTTAAAAGGACAATAGACTGTTTATGTCTGAAATGACAGTAGAAAAGGAGAGCTTTACCAGTGATGTGGTTTAAGTGAGAGGTCTGTTGGTCCTATAGGGCTATGTTGTTATTATTGACGGTGCGATCCTGAAAGTGAAGCATTTTAGATTTTTTTTTTTACTATTTCCCTGTTTCATGGGACTGAAGCGTAATCTTTTTATTTTTCCACTCTTTTCATAAATTAAATGAATTGTACTGAATGCAATTGGATCTTGTAAACGTGATATTGTAGGTAAAATTGCATACTTAATATTGTTGTGCTACTGATGTTGTGCTTGATTACAAAAAAGAAAAAATATTTTCACTATAATCTCAAGGGGAGTGTCCTTAGTGTATACAGCTAGCCGGCACTGTTACCATTATTTGTGTGAATGTAAGTGTTACTTTATCCTTTGCTATGGGGACAGAGCATGTAAACAAAAATGTGAACTTTTTCACGAAACAAAGAAGTGATATTCAAATGTTACCTAAAAGACCCAAGAGATATCGCTCTGAAATGGACACATGAATGACAAAAGTATGTTGACAAATATATCTGTCATTGCCACCATCTTGTGTGTATTGTATGTGTGTAATTTTCATATTTGTTGTAGTAAAAATATTTTTTGTATATTCCCTACAAAGATATACCAGAAAATATTTTCATTTCACAAAAGTATGCAAAATTGATTTTTTTGTGATATTGACAAAAATTCTGAAACATTTTGAAATGCTTACCCCTCTCTGTTTTTGTTTTAGTTTTTACTTCAAAATATTAACAATCATTAACATGAAGTACTTATTTAATTGTAATCAATACAGATATGATAGAGAAATGTTGTGATCTCTTGATTGGAAATAACAACAACCAACATCTTTTGATTATTTTTATTAAAACAGAAATATATGAGGAGCTTTCTTTTTCTTTTTAAAACCCAAATGGCAAGTGTCAACATCATGCTTTAGCGACATCTGTGATTGACTGACTGTTGACAATAGTACATACCGGACAAAATAGTGTCTATCAGTTCACTAAAAGGCTACTATATCCGATTGTGCAGAGATCTGTGTCAATTGGCCACTGTTTACAAATACATTCTTATACAGTGTGTTTATTAATATGTATTTAGCCAGGACAATACAATGGCTTTGGAGGTGTCCAAATTGTTGTGTATGATGCAATAGCAGCCAATCACTCTACTGTACACTAATCATACAGTAGTCAACACAACACGTACTGTCATGTATTTCTATGGATGTCAAAAAAACTATGTAAATACTTAAAAGTCTAACAACCTACTTTCCGTTAATTCTCTGGTTATTTCCTGGTAAATAAGCACACTGTTTAAGAATATATACTTTTCCTGTGAGGTTAATTCCTAATACTACATCCACCCTGTTCACAAGACTCCAGCATGGTGCAGAAGGGATATGTGAAACAAGTGAAACTTCAGAACCGCCCAGTCCTTATTATCCAATACACTCCAAGCCACAAAGCACAATGTATCCTGGTGTCCCCTAGGTACAGATCTAGGATCAGCTTCCCTTTCCCCTATCCTAAACTTAACCATTAGTGTGGAAAATGCTAAACTGACCCAAGATCAGTGTCTAGGGGCAACTTCACCCTAGTACGATTACCTTGTTTGGCTAGCAGTGATGTGAGGAGGCTGCTGTTATGAACACATTGTCTGTCTGAGCACTCTATCACTTCATTAAGAGACTCAACACCTTGTATATGTACAATACACTTCCTTTACTAAACTGTCTATTCACACTGGAACAACAAAATAGGTCAGTCTTACAGATGTTAAAGAGGATACAACGGGTGTAGACCATGCAGTCCTTACAAACCAACAATGCAGTTCAATAAATATTTGTATATATATATAATAATCAAAAAGTAACAAAGTTACATAACAATATTGAGGCTATATACAGGGGGTACCGGTACCGAGTCAATGTGCGGGGGTACAGGTTAGTCGAGGTAATTTGTAAAGTGACTATGCATAGATAATAAACATTGAGTAGCAGCAGTGTAAATGAGAGTTTGTTGCATTTGATTAATTGTTCAGCAGTCTTCTGGCTTGGGGGTAGAAGCTGTTAAGGAGCCTTTTGGTCCTAGACTTGGCGATCCGGTACTGCTTGCCGTGCGGTAGCAGAGAGAACAGTCTATGACTTGGGTGACTGGAGTTTGACAATATTTTGGGCCTTCCTCGGGAAGCTTGGCCCCAGTGATGTACTGGGTCGTACACACTACCCTCTGTAGCGCCTTATGGTCAGATGATGCAACCGGTGAACTTTTTGAGGGGGAAAAAGTGTTGTGCCCTCTTCACAACTGTAGGCCCTCCTTTTCCTATAGTTCATGATCAGCTCCTTTGTCTTGCTCATATTGAGGGAGAGGTTGTTGTCCTGGCACCACACTGCCAGGTCTCTGACCTTCCTATAAGCTATCTCATGATTGTCGGTGATCAGGCCTACCACTGTATGTCGTCAGCAAACTTAATGAACAAGGAGTACAGGAGGGGACTAAGCATGCACCCCTGAGGGGCCCCAGTGTTGAGGATTAGTGTGGCAGATGTGTTGTTGCCTACCCTTACCACTTGGGGGCGGCCCGTCAGGAAGTCCAGGATCCAGTTGCAGAGGGAGGTGTTTAGTTCCAGGGTCCTTAGCTTAGTGATGTAGTCAATAAACACCATTCTCACATAGGTGTTCCTTTTGTCCAGGTGGGAAAGGGCAGTGTGGAGTGCGATTGCGTCATCTGTGGATCTGTTGGGATCAGCTGTAGATAGTTCTCAACCCCCATTTCCTGAAATGCATCCTCACCATCGCATTAGTAAGCTGATTCACACATGAACTGATACACACAGTAAATGCAAAATTACATTTACATTTTCCATTTGCATTCTGGTCATTTAGCAGACACTTATCTTAAAATGTCACAATACCACACATTGCAATCTTACATTACAGTCTCAGATTGCATATGTAGAAGTAAAGTCAGCACCAGGTGATAGTGTATGGTATGATTAGGGTGATCGCTTGGAGAGTGCCTATGGTAAAACAATAAAAGTAGATAGACCATAAAATACATGCAGGTAAAGAAGATGCATTTAGAGATGGGAAAACAAACAGATGTCATGTAAAATGACAATGATTCTCTCTAGATTGATAGGTTGTGCCATCATACAATGGTTTGGAAAGGGTTTTCTACAGAAAAACTGTTTTCTACAGTTTAACTGATCAAATCTCCACTCAGCCTACATGCAACCAAACATCTCTGTTGGTGAAATAAAAAAGAAACCCAATATGGTGCAGAGTTTGTTGGTTCAAGATTTGAAAGAATGAATGTAAAAATCAGACTGTATGAGTTACTTTTTTTTGGGTGTGGGGTTGTTTTAACCTGAATAATGCACTTGTATATAAGCCATGTGTCGTTGTAATAAACTTCACTATTTATTGATCAATTATACATTCTTGGGTCTTTATTTAGTTAAATTGTTCCTCAGACTATTTTCAAGGCAGCTCTTGATACTGAATCTTGAGGTGTTTGAGTTTTCCCTTGTTTTACCAGTTGATGTCTTCTCTAACCCAAGATCATGACATGGGCAAAAATTGTGTTTATGCTATATGTTGTGGATCAGTTTTCAAGATATCACTTGCTTATTGAATTGAGTCTGAATGTTGCTACACTACTGTGCTAGACAGTCATCCCTTAAATATTGTTCAGTCATTTGTTTTATTGATCTTTAAATGATAAGACCATTCTACTAAACCAACTATTAACCCACTGATGCTGCAAATATATTTATCTGCTTGTAAAACTCAGATTTTAACCACTTCCTGTTGTATGATGTCATACCATACCTCAATAGTTAATACGGTACCTAGTTAAATAAAGGTTCAATTATTATTATTTTTAAACATTTAAAATACCCTGGAAAGTTACTCCTCTCTACTAAACAAGTGATTGATAACAACTAATATGTCTGTCTTTAGAATGGCATTGATAACATTGTGGATGATATAGCTGCAGAGCTCCAAACTGACCTCTAACGGACATAATGTACACTGAAGCAGATGCAGGAAGGCAAGCTAGAAGGTGGGCACAATGCCTAGGTTCCATTGAACAGGGGGATGTTTATCAACAAACAAGTTGCATTTCCTTAACTTGGAAAATAACCATGTGCCGGGCTTGTGTGTTAGATTCCCACGGGGGACCTGTACGGAATAAGTATGAACATGGATGCACTGGATAAGAGCGTCCGCTAAATGACTAAATGTAAAATGTAATGTAAATGCCATGTTTTATATTAAAACGGATTGGCAACAAGCCGCATTTGGCCGGGGTGATGTCACGGGGAGCGATGCAGCAGCATCCTCAACCGGTCCACTGGTCCACTGCATCAAACCGATGGCGGCTGATAGGCTGGTGCGGCAGATTGGGATGCAGCACCGGTGTGACGTCACCCAATCAGCATCAACATGACTCTTCCTGGGCTCACCGCTCACCCTAGGAATGTAAAAACTGCCGAGAGGCGACACATGCAGCCGTAGCAACGAGATTGAGGACATCGGTGTTAGCTGAGACAAAAGGTTGCTGTCTGCGTGCACCCACAAGGCATCATCATGAGGGAGATTGTTCATATCCAGGCCGGGCAATGTGGAAACCAGATTGGTGCGAAAGTAGGTGGCATGTTTACATTTGTATACTGACGCAGTAGTTTTTATAGAGCAATAACTTTTTTGTTAGATGTTTAAAATGTTGAGATGTTTAAAATGTTGAGACCTGCATGCTTTTTCTCCCATATAACTTTATTTAAAATCGACACGCACTGCATTTTCCATTAAATCAAATTCACAAATACCCATCCAGTATTTTGGCGTAATATTTGTGGCCTAATGTGTTATGGAAATGAGTATTTCATTGATTTAGAAATATTAGATGCTATTCGATTGATATGGGTGTTGTCCTCTTGGAGGCAAAGGGTCTGCAGTGGTGTGCATCTGCGGGGCCGGTGAGTCATACTATCACCATGCGCAATAGGGATAGGCCTACGCACATAAACCGTTCGGTATTTTTCGATGTGTCTTGAACAGGTTAGAGCCAGAGCAGAGAAAGTCCTATTTATCTCTTAGTTCAAACCATTAAACATCAAAGTTGCAGTGCCTACATCTCTGTCCCATTCTCAGTTCTGGGAGGTCATAAGTGACGAACACGGCATCGACCCCACCGGCAGTTACCAAGGTGACAGTGACCTGCAGCTGGAAAGGATAAACGTGTACTACAACGAAGCATCAGGTAAATATACAAATATCTGTCTGTACTGGGCATGAAGTAATCTCTGCATGCATCTGAACAATATATTAAATACAATAATAAACTATAAGCACACTGTAATATCACTTGGCTTTCCCCAAATGAAAACAGAAGTACATCAACATTCACTGGTGATGAAAACTGCAGACCTAATTTGATTTGAAAAGTCATGCTCTTAAGGGCTAATCCAAACTGAGTATCTGTCTGGGTGCAGTGGGCCCTGTGGCAGGGCAGGGGAAATGAGGACACCTCCCTCCCTCGTTCTTTATTTCTCTCCCTGTATCACCTCTCTGTCTGTCTCTCTCTCTCTCTCTCTCTCTCTCTCTCTCTCTCTCTCTCTCTCTCTCTCTGGCCAGCATAAGTTCTCTCTATTTCTCTCTCTCCCTCTACCCTCTCTCTCTCTATATTCAATTCAATGGACTTTATTGGCATGGGTAACATATGTTTACAATGCCAAAGCAAGTGAAAAAGATAATAAACATAAGTGAAATAAACAATTAAACCACAAACTCTTTATCTCTCTACATGGGGGGGGGGGGGGGGGGGGGGGGGGGGGTCAGGTATACTCAACATTCTCTGTAAAACCGACCCAATCCTTGTCTGCGTGTTTTATTAGCCAGGCATTTGAAGGTCATTGCCATGCAGCATCCCATCCAGTGTCTCTAGCTCTTTGCTATGCTGAGCAGTCAGTCTCCTTTGCCAAACCAACCAGGCTGCAGAACCTGAGGCCTATGAGGCCTACATGTCCTATGGTTAGCTCTGATCCTATTTCCAGTGCGTGCAAATGCTAGGCAGTATTGATCCCTCTCATTTCACTGTTGTCAGGCGTAAAGTGGGCTTGCATGTGTGTGAGCAACTCTGCCTCCATTATTGTGCATGCATTGTGCATTCATCAATAAAAGTTTCCTAAAATAACAAGGCAATGATTCAAACAGAGATGTGTATAGCAGCACGTTAACCCTCAAACTACCAACATATTTTACATGCATGGAAAAGAGGAAACTACTGGAAAAAGCAACTATCATAGCAAATATCAACTTAATTCTTATCAAAACATCATTAGTCATGTAAATAATATTATCTGAAAAAAACAACAGACTGTTATGTTTTGCTAAATTACATTTCATTTGCATATTCTTTAAAACGAAAATATGAATATTTTCCTTAAAAATGTGCAGCTTTTTTCCAAAGTACAAAGTACTAAAAAGCAGATTGACCATCATTTGATTGATTTGATTTGAAAGTTCTTTGTTTCTGGACATTTTGAGCCTGTAATCGAACCCACAAATTGGAACACAGGAGTGATGGTTGCTGA
Organism: Thymallus thymallus; assembly: GCA_023634145.1. Lineage (NCBI taxonomy): Eukaryota > Metazoa > Chordata > Actinopteri > Salmoniformes > Salmonidae > Thymallus > Thymallus thymallus. The sequence continues at coordinate 26,077,077 of CM042382.1, read as the reverse complement.
TAACGGGCCTCTGTATGCTTATGTAGATATTCCATCAAATATCTGCCGTTTCCAGCTACAATAGTAATTTACAACATTAACAATGTCTACACTGTATTTCTGATCACTTGATGTTATTTTAATGGGCAAAAAATTTGCTTTCAAAAACAAGGACATTTCTAAGTGCCCCCAAACTTTTGGACGGTAGTGTATATAAGTTTACATACACCTTATCCAAATACATTTAAACTCAGTTTTTTGCAATTCCTGACATTTAATCCTAGTAAAAATTCCCTGTTTTAGGTCAGTTAGGATCACCACTTTATTTTAAGAATGTGAAATTTCAGAATAATAGTAGAGAGAATGATTTATTTTAGCTTTCATTTCTTTCATCACATTCCCAGTGGGTCAGAAGTTTACATACACTCAATTAGTATTTGGTAGCATTGCCTTTAAATTGTTTAACTTGGGTCAAACGTTTTGGGTAGCCTTCCACAAGCTTCCCACAATAAGATGGGTGAATTTTGGCCCATTCCTCCTGACAGAACTGGTGTAACTGAATCAGGTTTGTAGGCCTCCTTGCTCACATGCCTTTTCAGTTCTGCCCACAAATTTGCTATAGGATTGAGATCAGGGCTTTGGGATGGCCACTCCAATACCTTGACTTTGTTGTCCTTAAGACATTTTGACACAACTTTGGAAGTATGCTTGCTTCAATATATTCACATAATTTTCTTTCCTCATCATGCCTTCTATTTTGTGAAGTGCACCAGTCCCTCCTGCAGCAAAGCACCCCCACAACATGATGCTGCCACCCCCATGCTTCATGGTTGGGATGGTGTTCTTCGGCTTGCAAGCCTCTCCCTTTTTCCTCCAAACATGACAATGGTAATTATGGCCAAACAGTTATATTTTAGTTTCATCAGACCAGAAGACATTTCTCCAAAAAGTACGATCTTTGTTCCCATGTGCAGTTGCAAACCATAGTCTGGCTTATGGCGGTATTGGAGCAGTGGCTTCTTCCTTGCTGAACAGCCTTTCAGGTTATGTCGATATGAGACTCGTTTTACTGTGGATATAGATACTTTTGTACCTGTTTCCTCCAGTATCTTCACAAGGTCCTTTGCTGTTGTTCTGGGATTGATTTGCACTTTTCGCACCAAAGTATGTTCATCTCTAGGAGACAGAGCGTGTCTCCTTCCTGAGCGGTATGACGGCTGCATGGTCCCATGGTGTTTATACTTGCGTACTATTGTTTGTACAGATGAACGTGGTACCTTCAGGCATTTGGAAATTGCTCCCAAGGATGAACCAGACTTGTGGAGGTCTAAATAAAGATTTCTGAGGTCTTGGCTGATTTGTTCTGATTTTCCCATGGTGTCGAGCAAAGACTCGTTACCTTTAGCCATCCTTAAAAACAATCTGTTATATTTTATCTTACTTTTTACCACATTTACATAGTCATTGGGTCCTATTGTTCAGTCTTCCAATGCTATTGGATCATACATTTGTTTATAAGTCCCGCCTTAGGGCCACAAACTCACACAACCTCTCAAGGTTTCTTTCGAACAACATCTCTTTGTTTCAATGGACAAGATTCATCAGATTCAAGTAAGTAAAATGTCTTTTATATATTTTTTGGTTGTTATTATAATGTCTAGAGCATGTACATATGTAGTTATTATGGAATAGATGCATCAAATTTAATTTAGAGCTTGTTATATATTTGTTGCAATTATACAACACTGGGTGATTGTGGTAGTCAAAATAGCAGGCTTGTTCCAGTGGGTTCAAACAGGTTGTATCCCCTCCACTCCACCACTGCCTGAAACAGAGTATTTTCTTTATACATGGACAGTATACATTCTACACTTGTGTTGAGTTCTGGTCAAATTTGACTGATTTAAAAGTTTATCTCAAGAAAATGTAGTTAATTTGATCAGAATGACCTAGAAATCCAGAGGATATCAACAGACAATTCAGTTCTGGGAAAGGTGAAAATGTTCCTGAATGTGGTGTGTGGATATAAGTGGGGGTGTTAATGTTTTCCTTTTAGTATGATAATTAGAGACCATAACAAGCAGTATTGTTATGTCCAGGCAGTATTGTGTGACTAAATGGCTGGTGATTGGGATACATTTACATTTAGGGCATTTAGCAGACGCTTTTGTCCTAAGCAACTTACAATAGGCAGACAGTTGGACTGTCCAGCTGATAATTACGAGGACATCGAGCCAAAAACGAGCAAACACACCATGCCCCGTGACAGGTATCGCTGGCTGAAAAAAGATTTCATCAGTCCCAACACTGATTTTTCTGGTCTGGATATCACAGGAGATGACATTTCCCTCCATACACCATTGGAATACTTCCAGAAGTTTGTGTCCGAAGACATGATTGAGGCTCTGACACAAAACACAAATGAGTACAGCTTTCAGACACATGGAACATCTGTAAACACCACGGCAAAGGAAATTGAAAAAATGTTTGGCATGTACCTGAAGATGGGCCTAGTACAAATGGCTGGAAACCGTATGTATTGGGAGACAGAGACACGGTACTCCCCTGTTGCTGATGTGATGCCACGCAACAGATTCCAATCCCTGTTGACGTCATTACATTTTTTAAACAACATGACAGTATCTGAGACGGAAAAGAAAGACAAACTATGGAAACTCAGACCATGGCTTGATTCATTCAGAGAGAAATGCCTGCAGGTGGTACCAGAAGAGCACAACTCTGTGGATGAGATGATGATTCCTTTCAAGGGGAAATTCAGCAGCATCAAGCAATATATGCGAGGCAAGCCAAACCCATGGGGATTCAAAGTGTGTGTGAGAACTGGAATCTCTGGCATGATGTGTGACTTCGATGTCTACCAAGGCAGTGTCAACGGAATACGAGCCAAATCTGAACTTGGATTGTCAGGTGATGTTGTGATAACTTGCTTCCACACTTCCAGAAGGTCATAACTACAAAATGTATGCAGACAACTACTTCACCTGTGTTCCATTATTAGTGAAGCTCCTCGATCGGGGAATTCATTATGTGGGAACAGCCAGGCAGGTGCGCCTACCTAACTGTAACCTTGAAGATGAGAAGAGCTTGAAGAAGAAGGGGAGAGGAAGCTATGACGTCAGAGTGGAGGGGAATCACAAAATCTGTGCTGTCAAATGGTATGACAACAGGGCCGTCACACTTGTGTCATCCTTTGCTGGACCTGAACCTGTACAGCAGATTCAACGCTGGGACAAAGCCAACAGAACCTACATTGAAGTTGAGAGGCCTTACATTGTTGGTGCCTACAACAAGTACATGGGAGGAGTGGATTTGTTGGACTCATTTACAGCCAAATATAAGTTCCCCATCAAATCCCGTCGCTGGTACATGTACATCTTCTGGCACACCATCATCCTCGCTGTGGTCAATGCCTAGATCCTCTACAAGCGGGACTGCCAAGCTCTCAAGATGTCTAGCAAAGAGACAATGAACAGGAGACAGTTTCAGGCACAGCTAGCATCCTCTCTCATCCTGGTAAACACAACACTTCAAACTCCAAAGAGAGGACGACCATCTCCAGGCAAAGGGAGCCCAGCAACACAGACAGTGACATCAAAAAGCCCTCTGAATGCTCAGAAGAGACCGTCCAAGAGATGTGCACACCTCCCATTGGATGTACGCAAGGACCAAGTTGCACATTTCCCACGTAAGACAGGGAGAGGACGCTGCAGACACTGCAATAAAGGATACACCAACACGCAATGCAGCAAGTGTGATGTTCGCCTTTGCTTTTCAGAGGACAAGAACTGTTTTTGGAACTTTCACAACCAATAAAAGTCAGTCATGAAAAGAAAAAAGGAATGAAGAAGATTCTAGAAAAAGCTAGAGTTTTATCTTGTTTAATAGTTTTTTTTTTAAATAAATGACTTCATAACAAAATGACTGATTATTATTAAAATCTTATATTAATATATTATTAATATATACCTTTATGGGGCAAAGTAAGCAATCAGACCTGCAAATTGTCACGCTGCGTCGTATACAAGGGACGATAGACGGAGCGCTGGTGAAGTGTCATCCTTATTATTTAATGAGGTGTTCTCACGAGGCATTAAATATAAAAAGAGACTATTACAAAAAAACACAAATACTAAACAAAACACAGTGACTTACTTCGTGGGCTGCTGGCAGTGCAGACAAACGAACAAATAATGATCCACGCACAGGTGGATGTGGAGGACATCTAAATACTCTCCCCAATCAGAGACAACTCTAGACAGCTGTCTCTGATTGGGGATCATTAATCCTCCCTCACTGATGTGAGGACTGGGTTGTGGCTCAACCACTCCCCTTGATGGGAGTATGCGGCTTCACCACTACCCAGCCCTTACAGTACCCCCCCCCCAAGGCGCGGACTCCCGACCGCGATACCTCCCCCCAACCAAGAACCACAAAGTCCAACATACAAAAAAAAACAAAGATGGGGGAACTTGCGGAATACTGGGGAGGTTGTTGTTGGTGGGGGCTCCGGCTCCGGCCTCGGGTGTGGCGTATGTATTGCCGGTAGCTTCCTCCTTGCCTCCCCTTTGTACGCCCGATCCTGTGGAGCGGATTGCCCTGGCATAGGATTGGTGCTGACGACCGGACCCGGACTGGGCCCCGGTGGAGCGGACTGCTCCGGCACGGGAGCGAAGCAGACGACCGGCCCCGGACTGGGCACCGGTGGAGCGGACTGCTCCGGCACTGGAGCGAAGCAGACGACCGGCCCCGGACTGGGCACCGGTGGAGCGGACTGCTCCGGCACTGGAGCGAAGCATACGACCGGCCCCGGACTGCTGACCTTCACTGGAGGTCTCGGGCTGCTGACATTCACTGGAGGTTTCGGGCTGCTGACATTCACTGGAGGTTTCGGGCTGCTGACCTTCACTGGAGGCTCAGGGTTGCTGTCCTTCACTGGAGGCTCAGGGCTGCTGACCTTCACTGGAGGCTCAGGGCTGCTGACCTTCACTGGAGGCTCAGGGTTGCTGACCTTCACTGGAGGCTCAGGGTTGCTGACCTTCACTGGAGGCTCAGGGTTGCTGTCCTTCACTGGAGGCTCAGGGTTGCTGTCCTTCACTGGAGGCTCAGGGCTGCTGACCTTCACTGGAGGCTCAGGGTTGCTGACCTTCACTGAAGGTCGAGTGCGTGGAGCAGGCACGGGCCGTATCAGGCTGTAGGAACACCCCACTGGTCTGGTGCGAGGAGCTGGGACTGGCTGTCCCTGGCTGGGAAAACGCACCATTGGCTAGTGCGCGTAGCAGGCGCGTGCCATTCTGGGCTGTTGTTGCGCACCGATGTTTGGGTGCGCTGAGTCGGTCTCCTCCTCCTCCGACTCTGGACCGGCGCTGAAGGCACTGGGCTGGGAACTGGCACTGGAGTAGGACTGTCCATGTCGTTATCTTTCCAGCGCCAATCCCCATCCTGTGAGGGCTCCTCCGGGAACCCCCACGAGTGCAGTGGTCGGGGCTCTTCTCTGTCGATCCCCGACCATCCCCATAGCCCCCCCCCAAAATCAGTTTTGGGGGTTTTCTGGGCTCCAGGCTGGTCCCTAGCCTTTTTGGACCGCCGACTCCTTCGCCGCCGACGGCACCGCTGCTCCGGACCCCAGCCTTCCTCCACCGCACGATAATGGGAGTATTCCTCCTCTGTAATTTTCCCCATACCGAGGAGGATATCTCCCAATGTCAGGCTCCGTTGCGTCCCGGACGGGTGGATCATTCTGTCACGCTGCGTCGTATATAAGGGACGATAGACGGAGCGCTGGTGAAGTGTCATCCTTTTTATTTAATGAGGTGTTCTCACGAGGCATTAAATATAAAAAGAGACTATTACAAAAAAACACGAATACTAAACAAAACACAGTGACTTACTTCGTGGGCTGCTGGCAGTGCAGACAAACGAACAAATAATGATCCACGCACAGGTGGATGTGGAGGACATCTAAATACTCTCCCCAATCAGAGACAACTCTAGACAGCTGTCTCTGATTGGGGATCATTAATCCTCCCTCACTGATGTGAGGACTGGGTTGTGGCTCAACCACTCCCCTTGATGGGAGTATGCGGCTTCACCACTACCCAGCCCTTACATAAATGAACCCTTAGTTGTTCTGAATTGTTGTTCAGACAACGTGAGTACAAATACCGAAATTCTGCTCCCAACTAAGCCCAATGTTGCAATATTGCAGAATTTCTCTAAAAAGGTACATAAACAATTTTTTTTTAAATTCTTTATTTTCTGCATCAAAGGCCTCCTACAACAACATCTAAAAGGTAAAATATTTTTTTAGGTTTTTCTATATTTGGGTCTTACAGGGTTAAAGGCACAGTCAACTAAGTGTATGTAAACTTCTGACCCACTGGAATTGTGATACAGTGAATTATAAGTGAAATAATCTGTCTGTAAACAATTGTTGGAAGAATTACTTGTGTCATGCACAAATGTCCAAACCGATTTGCCAAAACTATAGTTTTGTTAACATGAAATCTGTGGAGTGGTTTAAAAATGTGTTTTAATGACTTCAACCTAAGTGTATTTAAACGTCCGACTTCAACTGTACATATACAAATTACCTCGACTAACCTGTACCCCCACACCTTGACCTGGTACCGGTACCCCCTGTATATAGCCTCGTTTTATTTATTTCATTTAACTAGGCAAGTCAGTTAAGAACAGATTCTTATTTAGAATGACGGCCTATCCCGGTCAAACCCGGATGACACCGTGCCAATTGTGCACCGCCCTATGAGACACCCAATCATTGCCGGACTGTGATAAAGCCTGGAATCAAACCAGGGTCTGTAGTGGCGTCACTCTTAGACCGCTGCGCCACTCTGAAGCCCTCGTTATCGTTATTGGTATTTTATTGTCTTTTTATTTTATTTTAATTTCTACTTTATTTTATTTAGTAAATATATTCTTTACTCTATTTCTTGAACTGTATTTTTGGTTAAGGGCTTGTAAGTAAACATTTCACGGTAAGGTCTAAACCTGTTGTATTTTTGGTTAAGGGCTTGTAAGTAAGCATTTCACGGTAATGTCTAAACCTGTTGTATTTTTGGTTAAGGGCTTGTAAGTAAGCATTTCACGGTAAGGTCTACACCTGTTGTATTCGGTGCATGTGACAAATAACATTTGATTTGTTTTGAAGCTGTGCGGGAGAGCATGGTCAGGGGATGCCTAGTATTTGCCCTCTGTTTCCTTTGTAGAAAAAGGCAAACAGTTTGTATAAACACACTGCCCCTATTCCCAAATGCCAATTGGCAGCAAGATATTTCCACAAAGCTTTTTGGGTAAATTTTCTCAGAAGCAATGTTTACTGTATAGGTTGTGCCGTGCTGATGTGGCTTCACTATGCTACCCCACCCAGGGTAGTAAACTGTTTGGAGTAAACTGTTTCTGTTGCAAAACGCTTTGTAACAGACTAAATGCTTTGCAACAAAATCCAACTAATTAATACACCCCTGACGTACCTGCTTCTCCTCCCCCCACAGGTAACAAGTTTGTCCCCCGGGCCATCCTGGTGGATCTGGAGCCAGGCACCATGGACTCTGTACGCTCTGGGCCCTTCGGCCAGCTCTTCAGACCAGACAACTTTGTCTTTGGTAAGTAGTGGTTATCATCTAGCCGGATTCCAGATCTTTTTGTGCTATCTTGCCCAATTTGTCATCATCATGTCCTCGTCAGCACTTCCATCTTTGACCCAAAGCATGTCATGTCTGTGTCAGCATTCACTGTCATGTCCTTTGAAGCAAAGTTTACCTTTCACATAGATGTACAGTGTGTTCTATGTGCAACGTTGTGTCAGGCAGAAAAAGCCAGCATGGTGACTGCAGAACGCAGAATGTAGAGATAAATAAAATCCACCCCAGGACACCTTACCTATACTACTGCATAAAGTATAATAGGCCTACACTCACATCAGTACAATTAGATTAAAACAATACTTTTGTTAGATAAAAATTATTCAATGTTGTTTCAACGGACTGGAATTGTCTCTTTCACTGGAAACAAATAAATAATGTACACAATGTATATGCTTGTTATTGGTGACTTGTTTTTCATTCTCCTAGGTGTGTATGGCTAGATGTTTATTAGCTCAAAGATGCTATGTCTCTAACCCAGGTTCATCATGGGTCTTTCAGGTCAGAGTGGAGCTGGTAACAACTGGGCTAAAGGCCACTACACAGAGGGAGCCGAGCTGGTTGACTCTGTCCTGGACGTAGTCAGGAAGGAGTCTGAGAACTGTGACTGCCTCCAGGGCTTCCAGCTCACCCACTCCCTGGGAGGGGGCACCGGCTCTGGCATGGGCACCCTGCTCATCAGCAAGATCCGCGAGGAGTACCCCGACCGCATCATGAACACCTTCAGTGTCATGCCCTCACCCAAAGTGTCAGACACTGTGGTGGAACCCTACAACGCCACTCTCTCTGTGCATCAGCTGGTGGAGAACACAGATGAGACCTTCAGCATCGACAACGAGGCTCTCTATGACATCTGCTTCCGTACCCTCAAACTCACCACACCCACCTACGGAGACCTCAACCACTTGGTGTCGGCCACCATGAGTGGGGTCACCACCTGCCTGCGCTTCCCCGGTCAGCTCAACGCCGACCTCCGCAAACTGGCCGTCAACATGGTGCCCTTCCCCCGCCTCCACTTCTTCATGCCTGGCTTTGCCCCTCTGACCAGCAGGGGGAGCCAGCAGTACCGTGCCCTCTCCGTGCCCGAGCTGACCCAGCAGATGTTTGACGCCAAAAACATGATGGCCGCCTGCGACCCTCGCCACGGCCGCTACCTCACCGTGGCTGCCATCTTCCGCGGGCGCATGTCCATGAAGGAGGTGGACGAGCAGATGTTGAGCGTGCAGAACAAGAACAGCAGCTACTTCGTCGAGTGGATCCCCAACAACGTGAAGACTGCCGTCTGCGACATCCCGCCCCGCGGCCTTAAGATGTCCGCCACCTTTATTGGCAACAGCACGGCCATCCAGGAGCTGTTTAGAAGGATCTCTGAGCAGTTCACCGCCATGTTCCGTCGTAAGGCCTTCCTTCACTGGTACACCGGAGAGGGTATGGACGAGATGGAGTTCACTGAGGCAGAGAGCAACATGAACGATCTGGTGTCTGAGTACCAGCAATACCAGGACGCCACTGCTGACGAAGTGGGCGAGTACGAGGAAGACGAGTTGGAGGATGCGGATCAGGATGTCCAGCAGCACCATGATGTCCGCCACTGAGGGATGCTGGGTAGAAGCAGCATAGCAGTCTGTAGATTATATCCACCAGTCACTTTAAATGATCAATAGGTATGGAAGGATAGAGGTGCAGAATGAGTTATTGTCGCTTCAACATACTGTATTTTGTAGCTGTTTAGCCTAAAGACTACTACTATTGCGTTTCATTGTTGTTCAAATACGTCCTGAAGACCATAAGTGATATTAGAAACATAACAACTATGTGAGTATTATAAATGATGTCATTGGTTTTCCAATTCATGCTGTGTCAATGTCAATAAAAACAACATCATTACGCTATTGTCAAAACCGATTTTTGTAACATTTACCTCAGAATGCATTTTCTGTCGCAAAATAAAATGGTCCTGTCCTATGAATATCAGTCTCATTAGCCTTATTTTCATGGGAGTGCTCATTGTATTCAGCAGGTGAGACACAATGAACACTCCAGACTTTTCATGCTGTAACGAAGATAAATAGATACGATAAAATAAATAAAGATATGTTTTCCGGTTTTAAGTAAGCATTTCACGGTAAGGTCAACACCTGTTGTATTCGGCGCATGTGACAAATAACATTTTATTTGATTCGATTTGATTTGAAAGATGCTCTTGTCAAATACATCATACCTTGAAAGAAGGTGTGGTTACCCAGGAGGACATAGACAAACAGGAGGACTCAAAACTACTGGTTAGGCCAGTTTTAGGGTATGGCTAGGGTTGAGACGGGGTGTGGACAGGAAGTTAGAGTTAGGTTTATGGCTGGGTTATGCCGGGGTGTGGACGAAGCAAGAGTTAGGGCCACTTTCTTACTAATGTTAATCTGTTCCAGGTACATCAAAAGTGACTTTGTGTTATGTGCAGATGTGTCCCCAGAGTAGCTATAATGTGTCTGAATTTACTCAGACTATAGCTGCCGCAACCCCAGTGGTGATTATGCACATTACTACCGTTTACCTCTCACCATCAGTCTCCTGTCTTTTACATCAGACCATAGCAATAATACTGTATGTGTTACCTGTCTGTCATATTAGCTTAGAAGAGAAAATCTGAGGTCAGGTCACCTATCTGACACATTATGTGAGGTCTCCTGCTTATATCACCAGTTTCCATATATAACACTGTACTGCATAGATTTTTCATATGCATTTTAGCATATGCCATGGTATTATACACCGTTTATTAGGTACACCCATCTAGTACGGGATCGAAGTGGATGGATTACCAGGGCTTGTACTCAAAGCATGCGCTGACCAACTGGAAAGTGTCTTCACTGACATTATCAACCTGTCCCTGACCGAGTCTCTAATACCAACATGTTTCAAGCAGACCACCATAGTCCCTGTGCCCAAGAACATTAAGGTAAGCTGCCTAAATGACTACCGACCCGTAACACTCACGTCTGTAGTCATGAAGTGCTTTGAAAAGCTGGTCATTGCTCACATCAACATCATCATCCCAGCAACCCTAGACCCACTCGGATTTGCATACCACCCCAACAAATCCAAATCTCTATTGCACTCAACACTGCCCTTTCCCACGTGGACAAAAGGAACACCTATGTGAGAATGCTATTCATTGACTACAGCTCAGCGTTCAACACCATAATGTTGACTAAACACCTCCCTTTGCAACTGGATCTTGAACTTCTTGACTTATTTTGACCAGCTTTGTGTATTCTCAAATTTAAAAAAGTGAGGGAGTGTGCTCCGTCATCGCTAAATCCCTGCCCATTGCAAACAGCAACAGTGAAGACAGAAGGCTCCCCCCCCACTTCTTATTCCATTGTTCTGAATTGTGAGTCCAGCACCATATCTGGCACTTTAGAGTTCAGAGTAGCAAGTCAGCTGGTTTCAACATCCTTATAGAATCAAATACTCCTTTAACATTCCTCTGGTACTTCATCTGTAACAATATTGTTTCTGTCAGACATCAGTGAAACAACTCTGAAAATCAACAGATTTCTAAATGAATTCTGGGATTGGGAGGTGAGTCAGTGTGATGTTTGAAAATTGTCGAACACTTGTAAAGTCCTCTTTTGTAGAGTCATCTTTAGCTTTTTGGTTGAGCAGTGACAACATTTGAGAGAACTACAGTATGTAAAGGTGTCAAGGTGTGATATGAGAGTGGGACATCCTCTATAAAACAGGATGTCCCACTCTTTATCCCCAGAAGAACCACTTACTGTACATTACAGGGGTAGAGCTCTTTCCAGTCAAACTAGCTAGAACATATGGTAAATATTTAAACACCACTGAAACACTACAGGAGTGAGATTTTAAGGAAGATATGACATGAAACCATAACGCATGACTAACAGAATGTGTATGGTATACACTCAAGTTGTATTGTTCTCTCAAAATTAGAAAACATTGAATCAAACTTTTTGATACAAAATGAGACTGCACACGCATGCCATATCTCACCTACAGTATAATGTATTAGACAAGAAAGCTTGTGAAGGTTAGTATCGGCAAACACACCAGTAGTCTCATACTTTAATTCAGGGGTGTCTAAAATACGGCCTGCGGGTTTGTTTGAGTAAAAGAAAAAGACAATCAGGGAGCATTGAAAATTCCCAAAACTATGGATAGAGACTATGTTTTGCTAATTTTGACGGCGAGAAAATAAAACACATTTTCAGTGAGGCTTTCCGAACCTCGTTGAATACCGAAGGCGGCCCCAGGGGCAAAATTAACTTGTCACCCCTCCTTTAAAGCATATCAGTGTATAATAAGCCAAGCCCTAGGTAACAATTTTACATAATCGCTATTTTGAATATCATAGGATAAATTAATGCTTATGAGACCCAACAGCAAAAACAAGGCACTCTTTGGCTTAAAATGTAAACTGTCTTTTTGACAGGTCCCACACTTCTCTGGTACAATCATTTTGTATGTACCGTTTGGAAACCTTGACCTACTCAACTATGAACTAGATCAAGAATTGACCATCCCAGTAAAAAAAAGCTTCATCAAAGATAGACACATTTTCTCACTTGAACAATGAATACAACACCCACCACAACGTTTGAATGTTTTGAAAAGTATTTCACTCCTTTCAAATACTGATTAGATTACATGATTTCATTCATTTTATTCTGTAATCAAGTATATTCAACTCAATCATTAATTCGCAGATGTATCAATTAATTCAAATGTAGGATTAAATACCAACTGATAATCATAATAATGAAAACTTAAAGCGTTATAAAACACTGTTGTTAACAAAAAATTGGTAGAATTCCTGTCACTCATCTATCATTTAATTTCAGACCAGCAGAGAACATCAGTACTTCTGTCTCTCTATATCTTTCCCTCTCCCTAGATTGTTGTTTATTTTACTAAAAAGAAAACATCACATTTAACCCACAGTGTACAGTATGTTCTCAAGCTGATGTGAGGTTGTTTTTCTACGCCATAGTACTGTTTTCTTGCACCACGGTGGTGTGGCTGATGCTACAGGGTGCAGCTGTGGGTGTGGTGGTGACTGTGATAGCAGTAGCAGAGGAACCACTTTGACCTCTCACTTCTACACTATCTTTGACTTCTAATCCCTGGCCTCTCTGCATGGTGACCTGGGTAGCCCCTAAGCCTGCACTGCCCCCTGCTGCCGAAGCTGACCCGGACCTACGCTAAACAACCAGTACTTTCCTGGACCTGGACAGGCTTCCCTGTGAGAAGCTTCCTCCTGGCGATAGATGGCCTTTTCCAATCATGGTCTGCCCTGCCCCCTGTAGAACCTGGCCTCCCTGTGTAATGGTTTGGTTCGTCTCTGTAATAACATGACCTCCCCCGGTAATAGTGTGGCCCGCTCCCTGTATGACCTGGTTTGTGCCCATAACAACATGACAATGGCCTTTCCCACTACCACCCACTCCTACCTGCCTCTCCACTAACATCATGCCCTGAGAACCATGGAGCCCTCCTACCGGCACCATCCCCTGACCCATGCCTACCCCCACCTGGCTTACCGCCTGCTGGGCACGGACATAACCAACTCCCCCTTTCTGCTCTACCAGCACTAACTGGGGCTGGGGCTCCACTACGTACATGGTGGGGGCAGCAGCGTAGTACATAGGGGGCTGCTGGATGAGCAGCATGATGGCAGATGCTCCTAATGTGACGTCCTGGCCCGTCTCCCGGGCCAAGCAGATCTTATTGACCTGATCACAGCTGCACACAACCACGTTCAGAATCTGGACGTCAGCACAGGCCTTCCCCTGCTGGTCACTGATCTCCATAGCAACCTTGTAGTGACCTGGCCACAGGTGGGCAAGGTCTCGTAAAATGTTAGTGGTAGCTAAAAAAAAGATGAGAGAGACAAAACAAACATGAATTGTACAAATCTAGAAATTAAGTCTATCAATCAATTCCATTCAAACACACCACAAGATATAATTTAAGTTCAGTTAAAGACTGCTCTTTCTAAAGCACGTTCTATCAGGCTCAACAAAATAACACCAAAACAGCCCCTTGGTGAAGCTTGTCATTCTGTCTATCTACTTCCTAAACCCCAAAGTCCCAGACTAGGCCTGTTACCATTGAGGTGCTCCACTGTCCACTTCTGTTTGCTGTCCTTATGAATCACTCTGAACTTGAAAAGAGCACACAATTAGGATAAACTAAATGATCCTTTAGTAAAATGGAGATTAACATAACATAAAATCACATCACATAATCTACATAATCTACAAACAATATGAAAGTATCTGGGACCTCACCTAACATTGGTAGCGGTCAGTAGTGTGTCACTGTCGATGGCTGCGTAGGTGGTGATGACCTTGTTAATGGTGACTGTGGTGGAGTCCTCAGAGATGCTCACCACTTTAACCATTGGCTGGAATTCGGGGCCCTCTTTCTGATTGACCACGTTGTTCTTGATGGGGTAGGTCTTACCACCGCCTGTGATACGCCCGCCTATAACCCCTCCTCCTCCTATCCATCCACTCGTAGAGGAGGAGCCAAAGTAGTACTCTGCTTTGTTGGAAATACTTATGGCAAGGTTGAGCACTTTCAGCTCCTCGTAGTCCAGTGCCTTTAAACTCAAACATCAGGGATAAACTGTATAATTAGTCAAGTGATACAAACAATGTTGGAATAATATGATAATTGAGAAGACTAGTAGTTACAAGACACTGAGGCTGGAATTAAAAGTAAAATGAAATGTTCCATATGCTATCGATTAAATTGCAGCCTGAGTCATTCTCCAATCATAGCCCGTACCTTGGTTATCATAATAATGCCTTCGTTGGTCTTGGAGTCAGTAGTGATAGTGAAGTAGCCGGCTTCGTTGCCTGTGACGATGGTGAACACAGCCAGCCAGTTCTCAGTGTACCTCAGATCCAGATCAACTGCTTTGATTCTCAGCACCTCCACATTGACCGTGTTCTCCTCCACACTGCCCTCGTACTGCAAACACACATACACACACCATAAACATATTGCAGTGAATTTGGGGTGTCCAGCAACTGTCAAGACAACACGTTGGCCATTGCGCCAACGTCTTGACGAGACGTCTAGGTGTTGGGTTAAGGTCGCCACACTATAATAAATAGAATAGAGAATGGAAAGTAGTGAGAGGTTTTGTTCTTACAGATTCTTTCTCCAGGGTGGGGATGTTGTCGTTGATGTCCAGGATTTTAATCACCACCTCTCCTGTTCCTGAGTTACCTCCCAATGCTCCGTTCATGTCTGAGCCTTTTACAGTCAGGGTGTAGGTGTCTTGTGTCTAGACAACCCCAAAATATAATAGAGCTTACAGTTAGTTACTCATTATTTTAGATATCAACATTATTGGCTCTGAAAGTGTCAATGCATACAGTGCTGTGGTCACATAGATGCACAGTATACTGTAAAACGTTTTTTACTTAGCCATCTCTCTCACCTCTCTGTCCAGCGTAGTCTGGCTAACCATGATCTCTCCAGTCTGGTAGTTGATGGCGAACATGCTATCTGAAGAACTCTTATGCACTATCTGTAGTAAATCTGAGAGTGTAGCGTGTTCACTTCATCCGCATCTGTGGCTATCACTTTCATGACAAAGGTTTCTGGAATTGACCAAGGGAAGAGTTACTTGTGCAGTACACCAGTACTACTACTATTACTACTACTATTACTATTGCCACTACCACTACTACTATAGCTACTACTACTACCACTATAACTACTACTACTTCTACTGCTACTACCACTACTACTATAATTACTGCTACTACTACTACTAATGCTGTTACTAATACTACTACTATAACTACTACTACTACTACTACTACAGATGTAGTCTTCTACAGCAGGAACATAATCCTGCAACAACAGGAAAGGTTAATTATTATGTGGATTATAATGAATGCACATTTTTGTAGGGGTTGATACAATTTTCATTAGGTCAAATAGAGTCTGACATTTCTATGTGGAAATTACAAACTTTAGAAGCCTTATTAAAACTCAAATACACTCAGTTTGAATTTCCTGCTGTGAAGGTAAAATTCTACATCTGTACTACGACGACAAAGACGACAACGACTACTACTGTATCACTACTGTCACTATTTTACTGATTCCAATGGTACTAGCACTACTACTACAACAGGTACAGTACAACTTCAACCATTACCACTACTCTGGCTGCTAATTCTTATTAAGTTTGATAGAAACATTTAAAATAATTGGAACATGCCTGCAGCACTGGACTCATTAACAGATCCAGATTGTCCAAAAATGAAGACTGGTTGACAGTCATTCTGGTCCTCAACAAAAATACGCAGGTCAATGTCCTGCTCTGCTTTGCTTCCATTGTTGTATCTCGCTACTCCAAGTAACTAAAAGAGAGACCATGTTAGAACGTCAGACATTCATTAATTTCTTACATTTTGACCACAAGCATTCCATTCCTTGGATTAGGTTTTAGTGGGTAGCTTACGTGGTAGGAAGCGGTCTTCTCTCTGTCCAGAGTTCCATTGATTCTGACCAGGCCTGTATCTGAGTTGACAGTGAATAGGCCATTGGGGTTTTGGTCTACACTGATCCCAGTCAGTGAGTACGTCACCCTTGACGTGTACTGCTTATCAGAGCGAATCTGTCACAAACACACATACCAATCAGCCTTGAGATTAAAATACTATTATTATTGTAAAAGTATTGATGTAATAATGGTAAGCATCGGTGAATAGCTAGGTTAGAACAACAAAAGCCTTCTTTTTTATGGAACCTATTTGAGCATAGCCTAAACGTCAAATATACATCTGGAGACGTAGCTGCACACATACTTTCATATCAAGGTATACTGTAGGTATGAAACTATTGATAGATGAACGGTATGTTTGAGTTGTAGAAAAGAGATACAGGCATACAACAGAATACGCTGTTGAAAGACTTGTTGTTTTTTTCTAGACTAACTCTGTTCCTCAGTGACTGTAGATGTGACCGCACATTGGGCTGTATCTCTGAGCAGCTTGCTCCTAACACATAAATCACAAACATAACGATTACACAGGCATTCCTTCACTGTAATGCACAACATGTGGTGGACACAGCTATACCGTATGCAATCAACCTGATCAGTAGAAAGCAAGACAACGTCAAGGTACAGACATCGACAAACGTTCAAAGTGCTAATTTTGACTAAACCCTAAAGCCCTGTCTCTTCATGGTTCTCATACCCTTGCGATGTACTCTTGTCTGGTGTAATCTACATTCTCTATCAACCTCTTAGAAGGAATAACCCATTCTCTCTTCGGTCTTCTCAGCTTCAGCCCACCGCCTTCTGCTGCCACCACACAAAATAGAAAATCTAATATTGACTCACCACGAAAGCCTATGGGTTTTTATGATAATGTTATAATAACACCGTAATAACACTGCATCGCTTCTAAATCACTCACAAATGTAGACTACAAGTTATAAGTACAATAGCTTATACAATGAGTGTACAAAACATTAGCAACATATTCTTAAAATTGGGTTACACCCCCCTTTCCAGCTTTAATTCGTAGGAGCCTGGACTCTACAAGGTGTCGAAAGCATTCCATCCATGTTGACCAATAAATTCCACAGACATTTGTGTCAAGTTGTCTGGATGTCCTTTGGGTGGTGGACCATTCTAGATACACACGGGAAACTGTTGAGCGTGAAAAACCCAGTGGCGTTGCAGTTCTTGACACACTCAAACCGGTGCGCCTGGCACCTACTACCACACCCCGTTCAATGTCTGTGTAGCAATGATCAATAAACAACTTGACAGAGCTTGAATAATTTTTTAAAGAATAATGTGTAAATGTTTTACAATAAAACCCAGAAAGACTCACAGATGTAATCACAGCCAATAGTGATTATAACATGTATTGACTCAGGGTGTGAATACTTGTGTAAATGCAATTTTCATTACATTTGCAAAAATGTCTAAAAGAATGTTTTCACTTTGTAATTATGGGGTATTGTGTGTAGATGGGTAAGATTTTTTATTTATTTAATCCATTTTGAATTCAGGCTGTAACACAATAAGTCAAGCAAGGGTGTGGTTTCTTGCCAAGGCAAATTATAATTGCATGTTTATGCCAATTCATAATCACAGACATATGACAGGCATACTTAGAACTGAAAACTATATAGGTTTAAGCTAGCCTGTTAATTAGTTGATTAAACTAGTTAATAACCTAGTTTATATATATATATATATATATATATATCTATATATATATATACAGTTGAAGTCGGAAGTTTACATACAGTCGTGGCCAAAAGGTTGGTCTCCACAAAGTTTGCTGCTTCAGTGTTCTTAGATCTTTATGTCAGTAGTTACTATGGTACACTGAAGTATAATAACAAGTATTCCATAAGTATCAAAGGCTTTCATTGACAATGACATTCAGTTTATGCAAAGAGTCAATATTTGCAGTGTTGACCCTTCTTTTTCAAGACCTCTGCAATCCGCCCTGGCATGCTGTCAATTAACTTCTGGGCCACATCTTGACTGATGGCAGGCCATTCTTGCATAATCAATGCTTTGTTTGTCAGAAGTTGTGGGTTTTTGTTTGTCCACCCGCCTCTTGAGGATCGACCACAAGTTCTCAAAGGGATTAAGGTCTGGGGAGTTTCCTGGCCATGGACCCAAAATGTCGATGTTTTGTTCCCCGAGCCACATAGTTATCACTTTTGCATTATGGCAAGGTGCTCCATCATGCTGGAAAAGGCATTGGTCGTCACCAAACTGTTCTTGGATGGTTGGGAGAAGATGCTCTCTGAGGATGTGTTGGTATCATTCTTTATTCATGGCTGTGTTCTTAGGCAGAATTGTGAGTGAGCCCACTCCCTTGGCTGAGAAGCAACCCCACACATGAATGGTCTGAGGATGCTTTATTGTTGGCATGACACAGGACTGATGGAAGCGCTCACCTTGTCTTTTCCAAACAAGGTGTTTTCCGGATGGCCCAAACAATCGGAAAGGGGATTCATCAGAGAAAATGACTCTATCCCAGTCCCCAGCAGTCCAATCCCTGTACCTTTTGCAGAATATCAGTCTGTCCCTGATGTTTATCCTGGAGAGAAGTGGCTTCTTTGCTGCCCTTCTTGACACCAGGCCATCCTCCAAAAGTCTTCACCTCACTGTGCGTGCAGATGCACTCACACCTGCCTGCTGCCATTCCTGAGCAAGCTCTGCACTGGTGGTGCCCCGGTCCCGCAGCTGAATCAACTTTAGGAGACGGTCCTGGCGCTTGCTCGACTTTCTTGGGCACCCTGACACCTTCTTCACAACAATTGAACCTCTCTCCTTGAAGTTCTTGATGATCCGATAAATGGTTGATTTAGGTGCAATCTTACCAGCAGCAATATCCTTGCCTATGAAGCCCTTTTTGTGCAAAGCAATGATGACAGCACATGTTTCCTTGCAGGTAACCATGGTTGACAGAGGAAGAACAATGATTTCAAGCACCACCTTCCTTTTAAAGATTCCAGTCTGTTATTCTGACTCAATCAGCATGACAGAGTGATCTCCAGCCTTGTCCTCGTCAACACTCTCACCTGTATTAATGAGACAATCACTGACATGATGGCAGCTGGTCCTTTTGTGGCAGGGCTGAAATGCAGTGGACATTTTTGGGGGGGATTAAGTTCATTTTCATGGCAAAGAAGGACTTTGCAATTAATTGCAATTCATCTGATCACTCTTCATGACCTTCTGGAGTATATGCAAATTGCCATCATCAACACTGAGGCAGCAAACTTTGTGGGGATCAATACCTGTGTCATTCTCAAAACATTTGGCCACGACTGTACACTTAGGTTGAAGTCATTAAAACTCATTTTTCAACCACTCCACAGATTTCATGTTAACAAACTATAGTTTTGGTAAGTCGGTTTGTACATCTACTTTGTGCATGACACAAGTAATTCTTCCAACAATTGTTTACAGACAGATTATTTCACTTATAATTCACTATATCACAATTCCAGTGGGTCAGAAGTTTACATACACTAAGTTGACTGTGCCTTTTAAGAGCTTGGAAAATTCCAAAAAATGATATCATGGCTGTAATGAAGCGTCAGCGGAGTGAGGATCCATCTGCAGTTTATTGCAAGTCAGACTCACAAGCAGTAACAGATGCAATAGAGACAGCGTAAGCTGGAACAGGCCGAGGTCAGGGTAGGCAGCAAACATGCAAAAATTCCAAAGACAGGCAGAGTTCTGGGGAGGCAGCAAACTAACAGAGTCCAAAAGGCAGGCAAGGTCTGGGCAGGTAGCAAACTTACAGAGTCCAAAAGGTAGGCAAAGATCAGGGCAGGCAGAAAACAAACAGAGTCCAAGGGCAGGCAAAGGTCAGGGCAGGCAGCAAACAAATCCAAGGGTATGAGAAACAGTCCAAGTCAAAACACGGGAAAAATACTAGCAAAAGGAATAAACGCTCAGAAAAGTTCACCGGAGCAAAACAAGACTTCGCACTGATACTGTGTAAATGGAGTGCTTAAGTAGTGTGTGTAATGAACTGCAGGTGTGTGTAATTAGTCCCAGGAATGAGGGCCTATGGGAGATGAAGTCCAAAAGGTAACCAGTTAGTATTCGGGTGATGTCTCCCTCTGGTGGTGTGAGAGAAGTGGTGCGGAACCCTCATTCGTTACAATGCTTTAGGAGCTTCTGATAGCCTAATTGACATCATTTGAGTCAATTGGAGGTGTACCTGTGGATGTATTTCAAGGCTTCCTTCAATCTCAATGCTTCTTTGCTCAGCATCATGGGAAAATCTGCCAAGACCTCAGAAAAATTATTGTAGACCTCCACAAGTCTGGTTCATCCCTGGGAGCCATTTCCAAATGCCTGAAGGTATCACGTTCATCTGTACAAACAATAGTACGCAAGTATAAACACCATGGGACCACGCAGCCGTCATATCGCTCAGAGAGGAGATGCGTTCTGTTTCCTAGAGATTAATGTACTTTGGTGCGAAAAGTGCAAATCAATCCCAGAACAACAGCAAAGGACCTTGTGAAGATGCTGGAGGAAACAGGTACAAAAGTATCTATATCCACAGTAAAACGAGTCCTATATCGACATAACCTAAAAGGCCACTCAGCAAGGAAGAAGCCACTGCTCGAAAACCGCCATAAAAAAGCCAGACTACGGTTTGCAACTGCACATGGGGACAAAGATTGTACTTTTTGGAGAAATGTCCTCTGGTCTGATGAATCAAAAATATAACTGTTTGGCCAAAATTACCATTGTTATGTTTGGAAGAAAAAGGGGGAGCACACCGAAGAACACCATCCCAACCATGAAGCACGGTGGTGGCAGGACGGACTGGTGCACTTCACAAAATAGATGGCATCATGAGGAAGGAAAATGATGTGGATATATTGAAGCAACATCTCAAGACATCAGTCAGGAAGTTAAAGCTTGGTCGCAAATGGGTCTTCCAAATGGACAATGACCCCAAGCATACTTCCAAAGTTGTGGCAAAATGGCTTAAGTACAACAAAGTCAAGGTATTGGACTGGGAGACTAGTCAGTATCGAGGGAAAGATTAACAGAGCAAAGGACAGAGAGATCCTTGATGAAAACCTACTCCAGAGTGCTCAGGACCTCAGACTGGAGGGGAAGGTTTACTTTCCAACAGGACAACGACCCTAAGCACACAGCTAAGACAACATGTCCTTGAGTGGCTCAGCAAGAGCCTGGACTTGAGCCTGATCAAACATTTCTGAAGAGACCTGAAAATAGTATCCAGCCTGACAGAGCTTGAGAGGATCTTCAGAGAAGAATGTGAGAAATGCCACAAATACAGGTGTGCCAAGATTGTAGCGTCATACCCAAGAAGACTCGAGGCTGTAATTGCTGTCAAAGGTGCTTCAACAAAGTACTGAGTAAGTGGTCTTAATACTTATGTAAATTTCCTGTTTTTATTTTTAATACATTCGCAAACAATTCAAAAAACCTTTTTTTTTTTTTTGTGTGCAGATTGATGAAGGAAAACACAATTTAATACATTTTAGAATTAATGGGGTGCATCAGCTTTAATATTGCAAATAAATTCTGGCTTCTATCAATGTAATTGTCTGCATAATTTCTAATACCCCATATATAACCTAGTTAAAATTCACTGCAGTGCACCTGTCTCAGTCTCTCGCTCTGTGTGAGGGTTACAGTGTGAGAGAGACAGAGAGAGACAAAGCAAAGTTATTATCTCTCTCTCTCGCATTTCAGTAGTTTGAGAAGACCACAGTGAGTATTTCTTTATGTTACCGCGTGTTCCAGTAACATTGCTAGCAAGAAACACAGATTGGGTTGAACGTGAGACGTCATAAGTAAACCCGTCCCTGAATTGAAAGGAACCTGTTGTGCTTGAAAGTGTACATTCTGTTACAAGAACGGCTAGCTTTGCATTAGAAGCTAAACTAAACTAACAAACAGAGAAGCCTTCTCTCCTTTGTTACAGAAAAATCCAGCGCCTTGGGCGACGAAAGCCCTGCCTTTGCGGGAATCCCTTGTGATTTCAGCTTTCAGGGGTAAGTGAAGAATCGCCATTATTAAAAAAAATGTTTTATAATAAATTCAATGTGAGGGCAAACGTCTTCTAACTGGTTACACTTTATGATATCCAACCAATCTCAACTGATTGGATATCGTTGTCTCATTCGATTTAACAAGGGTGTTAAATTGCCAAACAAAACTTTTTACCAGGTGGATCATTGTGATAAGGACCAAATTAATTTGTTCCAACCAATGAGACATTTTAAACTTGCCAATCTTAACCTAGATAATTTAGGTTAATTTAAGTATAATTCCCAGATAGCCTATACAGGTATGATTCATCATTAACATTGCTTAATCAATTAAATTTGCTTTTGCAAGTTCATGGAAGTCCAACTCCCACGTTACTGATCCAGTATTGATGATTCATTAACATCTATAAATGGATTAAAATCGTTTTTGCAGCTTCCAACGACTCAAAATCCAAACCTGAAAAAATAATAACAATACTAATAATAATGTGCAAGCTATCAGAGGGGGTGGCCCCTATTCCCTCGCTAATTTGCTAATTTATATACCCAAACTATGCCATAAGCGAAAAAACTGGAGAAATGGCTACAAACAGCCTCCAAAATAAGGCCTTGTAAAGGTTCTCTCCAGTTTAGCCCTGATGTATGGCCGCCAGGTTTCAGACATTACCTCTATCAGGGTTCCCTCAGTCTTTTCCTGTTGGCCATTCGGCACAGAGTAATATGGCGCCACCTCGCCAACAAAGCCAAAACTTGTCTTCTCCTCTTGGCCTTTAGGCCCATACTTCCCCACAGGATGAAGCAAACCCTCCCTGCGCACTTGGCATGGAACGCCTTGACAAAATCGTCAAAACCTTCCACACCTTTGACCCCGTTCCAGGGAAACCAAACGACACTGAGACGTTCTTAGCAGGACGCCTTGGCTACCCGAACGCTACGGGTACTGACAGGCTTTACCTGTTGAAGCGAACGTCAAATAGACACGTGACAAGGTTCATTTGTGTGAAAAACGACTGCGCTACACTTGCCACGGCTTTGAAAATAGAATTCAGTGGTTCTGCAACTCGCAAACGTGACAGCTCGCTGGCTAACACTGTCAAACAAGTGCAGAATGAACACCCACAAGCATACTATCTCAGGCTTCGTTCAGCTTACTTTTTTCCCTGGAACAGGAATGGAAGAGCTACTGTATTACCATTCAAACAAATGTTTCTGTCAAACATGTATCCTAACTTCATTAACTACTTGGGCCTACAGCCCATGAGCTTGTGAGCACAGCTTTTGAGGCATCAAAAAGCCGCGCTAAGAACCCTGACGATACCAATAAACACCATGGTTCAAATAACTATAAAAAACGTTGAAACGTCGAAACAGTGAAACGACTATCGCTGCAATCAACCTGATCGCTACGTTCCTGCACCCAACCCACACAAAGTGTCAGGGCACAAGTGTAACAAAGGGTTCAATGGCAATCAAAGCGTAGACCGATGCCCTCTAGAAGATCTGCTAAAAGAAGTACAGAAAATTTGAGCAGCTGGTCCGAGTCTGCTGGGTCAGTCATGGCCAGTTCGTACTATCATGTTCGAAGGTAAGACCCAGGCGCAAACAACGTCGGAATAACAAATGTTTATTATCACAACATGGGCAGGTAAAGAGAGGTCAGGGGCAAGCAGATTTCGGTAACCCAGAGTAGTGGGGTAAAGGTACAAGACGGCAGGCAGGCTCGGGTCAGGGCAGGCAGAGTTCAGTAATCCAGAGTAGTGGGGCAACGGTACAAGACGGCAGGCAGGCTCGGGGTCAGGGCAGGCAGGAGGGTCAAAATCTAGGAGATAATAACAATAGCAAGGCAGGAGCAAAGGGGAAAAACTATGGTAGGCTTGAACAAGCAAAACGAACTGGCAACAGCCAAACAAGGAACACAGGTTAAAGTACCCAGGGGATAATAAGGAAGATGGGCGACACCTGGAGGGGGGTGGAGACAAGTTACTGCCTAGAACCACCAGCCTGGACAACCGGACGACAGGTCCGGAACGGCGATCCACAATCAGGACATCCCCTGGCCATTCTTGTGGTGGCCATTCTTGTGGCAGCTTGCAGTAATCCTACCAGGTTAAACCACCAGATGGGGACTGCTACAATGATCAACCAACCAGGACATCCCTTGGTAATTTTTGTGGTGGGTTGCAACTTGCAGAATCCTTCCAAGATTGAACCCACTACAGGGGAACTGGCATGACTGTCCTTCTGTGATCCAAATGGGCAGATCAGGTTTGCAATGAATAAACTTCCACCAGACCCCCTCTCACCCGCAGAGGGGGGGAGGGAACTGGTGTGGGGGTTTTGACACCTTACGCCCTGTCGTAAATGAAGGTAGAAGAAGACTCTCTCCCTCCCTCTTCAAATGCACATAGGAATGTGCCTTTGTTTCACAGACGTTTTCCCGCAGAAACTCTAACACGTTCAAAAAGTGAATACTGGAACAATATTTCTAACACAAGAACGTGGGGAATTGTCAGAGACGATCTATAGAAAACTAATGTCATATGGGTTGTTATTCTGTGATGTCATTAAAAACGTTATAGAGGAAATACTGTAACTTGAAAAGTATACACACTATATGTAAGAAGTTTTCATCCGATGCGTTGTGAATGACATATGTAAGGGCTGATACATGCTTAGCTAATTAATATGTTAATCTGCAACAAGAGTTACAACTGCTTCCGTCAACTGGATTGCGTCACGAGGCTGGGACCAGCCTGCACGACAACGAAAGGCTGAGTAAGTTTAAACCACACTCAGCCTCTACTCTGACAGGCCAGCAAGGAGCGGGAACTATTCTGTCTGAGTATTTAAGGAAGAACAAAGGATAGGACGGTCTCTTTTTTACGCTCTCTCTCTTTTTGGTGATTGCTCATACTCTCTCTCGCTCTCTCTTTTTCTTTCTTTCTCTCTCTCTCTTTCTCTCTCTCTCTTTCTCTCTCTCTCTTTCTCTCTCTCTCTCTCTCTTCTATAGCCCTGCTAGCTGTTTGCCCTGCGTGGTGTCACAGTGAGCCTGTATATATGAACTTCATACTTACCATTTAAGGGTTTGCTAGAATAAAATACATAGATGATTTAAACTGTGTAGTAATCCTTTTGTTCCAATACCAGATTTGAATTGACGCAACCTTAACACATATTACAATTTTTTTAATGTGTTTTTGTTAAGAGAGTGACATGATTTTGGGAGCCATAAGAGATAATAGTTTTACATAACTTTGACCAGAGTGCATAAAGGCTTGGGAAAGAAATCAACCTTCAGACCAGGAAGACAGCGAGCTGCAGCTCACGTCTAAAGTGGTTTGAACACGAGGAATATCAACACGAGGTAGAGAACAAAACTCCCCTCTCAGACAATCACTGGTACAGCTGATTAGCCGTCCTGAGCCAAGTATCTAGAAAAGCGAACTTAAGTGGGACCGTTCTACAACTCTCTTCAAACCATTGTATACTACGCTACTCTCATCACCCCGTTTGGGACCATCGACACGACTGGCTAGATCTTCGAAACGCCACTTCAAGAGCGACGGGAAGAAGAATCTATTCTGTAGTTCTGTTTAAGGCGCCAAGGACAACTAATAAGAAGGACATTGTGAGCTCTTGTGGACAATCAGAGCCTTACAAGCGGGCCGCGGAAATGCCCAGCCAACCCCCTTTCCAAGAAGGCTTGGTTCTGACAGAAATAAACGAAGAACAAAGGCATTCTCACGCAAATACATTCATGATTTCTTGAAAGTATCCTGATGTTGTCACAGGTAGGCCTACCATCCACCATACTAACCGATCAAAGCACACCATTAATGTCACGTCTGATGAAGGATTTATGCACCCTGTATAAAGTTGAACATTTATGCACCAGCATGTACCACCCTCAAACCGTTGGACTGTGTGAGAGACTGAACAAAACCATAAAAAGTATGTTAAGGCGTGTAGTGGACAGAGACGGGAGGAATTGGAATATGTTGCTACCCCACCTCATGTTCGCGCTGCGGGAAGTCCCCCAGGCGTCTACCGGTTTCTCACCCTTCAAGCTTCTCTACGGGAGGCCATGCCGAGGGATCCTAGGCCTGGCTAAGGAGGCTTGGGAACAGCAGCCCTGCACCTACCGGTCCCTGATAGAACACATCACCTTCATGCGGGACCAGATGGCAGCAATGTGGCCGGTGGTCCGAGAGCATAAGCTGCTGGCACAATGGAAGGGTCCTTACACCATCAAGGAATGGACATCGCCGGTGAACTACAGGGTGAGTCAGCCAGGGAGAAGGGTAGGGGAACAGATCTACCATGTTAACTTGCTTAAGCCCTATACAGCCTGAGTGGCCCAGGCCCTGATGGGTGCCACCTCCAGTCAGAAGGATGTACAGAAAGTGCAGGAACCCCGAGGAAATAACCTAACCTCTAAACAACACAAAGACTTGGATAAACTTGTATTGCAGTTTGGTTGTGTGTTCTCCTCTCTCCCTGGACAGACCACCCTGTTGGAACACCGGATCCAAACGGAGGCAGGGAAGCATGTACACCTGAGACCGTACCAGATACCTGAAGCCAGGAAGAAGGTAGTGAGGGAGGAGGTGAAGGAGATGCTACGGCTAGACGTCATCGAGCCGTCAACGAGCGATTGGTCACGTCTTGGTCCCCAAGCCAGACGGGTCGGTGCGGTTCTGCGGTTCTGTTCTCCAGGTTTGACACCCACCCCATGCCCAGGGTGGATGAGCTGATCGAGTGCCTGGGAAAGGCCTGGTTCATAACCACCCTAGACCTCACTGGCAGGTACCCCTAGCCAAGGAGGACCGACACAAGACCGCCTTCACCACCCCGGATGGGCTGTTCCAGTACGTGTGCCTTCCCTGCCCCGTTTCAGCGTCTGATGGACACCCTACTCCGCCTCCACCAAGCATCTTGGCCAGTTTGGAACAAGCGGGGCTGACGGCCAACCCGAAATAAATGCAGTTTAGCCCTAGATGAAGCAGAGTATTTGGGGTACACCATAGACAAGACTGCCGCCATCCGGGAGTGGTCGGTCCCTACCCCTACTACTACCGGCGGTTCATCCCTGGGTATGCGTCCCTGGCGGCCCCGCCGTCAGACCTGACGAAGAAGGACCGCTCGACCCGGGTACAGCTGACGTGCTATCCCAACGTGACCCTGATTCCGCGTCTGGTGCTCGACCCTCTGGGTTGCTCTTGAGGGGGAGGCATGTGGTGGATCGACATGTGTGCCTGTGTAACCTACCTTTCTAGGGAAACACCTACTGCCCGGGATGGGTATCGTAGATGCTCTAATGAAGGCAAATTAACAATAACCTGTTGTCCGTACTGATTGCCTACCTCCCTATATAAGCAGGAAACGGGCCACACTCGGGGAGGGGGATTGGAAGCACGACACGAGGCAGATCCAGCCAGAGAGACGAATACGAGGAACCCTTCTGAAGGAGAAGATAATTGATTCATAGAAAGAATAGATAACCAGTGTCTAGGATAGACAGATTGGCTGAGGAACGCCCTCGACCATGTTTGATTAATTTTGTTAGGGAAATGTTTATTTGATTTATCGTTTACGGAAGGGTTTCCAATACAAACCATGCGACAGATACGGGACTGGGAGCTGTGCATGCACATGTTCGTATTCCAGATCTAGTTAACCCCTTATGAACTTTAAAGTGAAATAATTCACCATCACTACAGGCTTGTGCAGTGCTAGAGGGAGGTGTATTGTGGTTGTGTTAACTCCTGCAGGTGTCAACTAGCATGTATTGGACACACCTACATACAGCATGCTCTAAATGACTATCAGTAAATGGATGACTAGCGTGAGAGAAAGAAGAGATAGTGCTGGTGCTACAACACAGAAACTCAACAGCAGAGACCGAGCTCCCTGTCATCCAGGACCTCTATATCAGGCGGTAATTGATTGTACAACAATAAAGACTGAGATGAGTTGTAGACACAAGACCTCTGACTTAAACATCCCAATACTGACAGTGCAGTAGTTTGTTAGCTCTTCTGTCAAAGACTTAATCATCATTATGAATAGTGTCTACGTTTTCTAGGCCTGAAATGCAACTTCTCTCACCCAGACAATGAATCCTCCTCACACATAACGGCAGTGCCCCTCCCTGGTTTCAACCCAGTCTACAAAACTGTGCAGTATTAAGGATAACCCTTAACTTAACTTTCTCCCACTATGTTCTTCATGCACATGTTCGTATTCCAGATCTGGTTAAGTATTGGTGTTTTCTACTTAAAAGAACACTCCCACAAAAGATTACTATCACAGGTAAGGTAGATTTCTTTGTAGTTTTGGCTGAGCCTATGTTGACAATAACTGACATCACTATAAACCCTTATGAACTTCAAAATGAAATGATTCATCATCACTACAGGCCTGTGCAGTGCTAGAGGGAGGTGTGTTGTGGTTGTGTTAACTCCTGCAGGTGTCAACTAGCATATAGTGGACACACCTACAGTATGACTAGCGTGAGAGAAAGAAGAGATAGTGCTGGTGTCACAACACAGAAACTCAACAACAGAGGCTTAATTGTTCATCACAGGGACCGAGCTCCCTGCCATCCAGGACCTCTATATCAGGCGGTGTCAGAGGAAGGCCTGAAATATTGCCAAATACTCCAGCTACTCAAGTCATAGACTGTTCACTCTGCTACCATCCGGCAAACAGTAACCGGAACATTGGCTCTTGGACAAACAGTGTAATGAATGAGTCAGAGAGGAGGTTGGTTCCAGACGCGGAGCGTGATTTTATTTGGGAGCCAACAATTCCAGACAAGGGCAAGGCAATAGGCAAAATCAAAAGGTTCAAATCCGGAATATCCAAAAACGAGAGACAAAAGTACAAAATCACTGGGCTAGGACGGAGTAGATAAGTACAAGGCAAAAGTCAAAAACACAGACAATCAAACTACGAATAAGTCTACACACAAGGCTCAGTACGAATGGCAGAAGACAATCAATACCTCACAACGGGCCAACAAAACAGAACTGAACTAAATAGGCATAATAGGAACAGGTGAACAGAAAACACAGGTGAAACTCATTACTACAAAACAGGAGAAGGCTATGTTCAAAACCAATACTGAAAACATGGTTACAAAACGAAACCCAAAACAGTACAACCCAAATCAAGAAAACAAAGAAGCTAAGGAAACAAAATCCTGACTAAAACATAAGAATGATTAAAACAAAACCCAAAGACCACCCCAGACAGGCACCAAGACAGCTTCTACCCCCAAGCCATAAGACTGCTGAATAGTTAATTCAGGAGCGTTTGTTTATGCTCTTCACTTGTCAGTGTTCCAAACATTACATTATTTGTCTTTTTACCTAATCATGCAAACACCATCATATATAAGTCATAGCAAGCAGTGCACTGGGTTAGTCAGATTTGATTAAATATAACAGAACAGATGAACTGGAATGATATTCAATCTCACGGGATGGTTTGCCAAAAATAACTAACTGAAAGCCACACCCCCAATAAGAAAACGATATGACTGCATTGAAGCATAATGTCACTTTGCTTCTATGGCTATATGTACCATGCCACTGCCATTTGTTCATTTAGAAAACAAGACAGTTCATAATCCAGAGCCTTTATCACAGTCAACACACCTACAGTTAGCTAAATTGCTAAATTTTTCTAAATTGCTAAATTGTCTGTCAGCCTCATGGCAAAATGTGTAGAGTAATATGAGATTTGCTACAAAACTGCACCATGGCAAATTTCTGAAGGCCCACCCACCAACAGATTTCTGGCTACGCCACTGAGCTAATTATTGGTTTCCTGGACTATCTGCACTGACCCTATCTTGCACACTCAAAAGGCTATACAGTAAATACACTACCGTTGCACAACTGAGCTGGATACGGCACATTTTTTATGGAATATCTACATAGGTGTACAGAGGCCGATTATCAGCGACCATCACTCCTGTGTTCCAATGGCACGTTGTGTTAGCCTTCATTTCTCAGAACAAGAATAGACTGACGAGTTTCAGAAGAAAGTTATTTGTTTCTGGCCAATTCTAGCCTGTAATCTAACCCACAAATGCTGATGCTCCAGATACTCAACTAGTCTAAAGAAGGTCAGTTTTATTGCTTCTTTAATCAGCACAACAGTTTTCAGCGGTGCTAACATAATTGCAAAAGGTTTTTCTAATGATCAATTAGCCAATTTGATGTTATTTTAATGGACAGAAAATGTGCTTTTCTTTCAAAAACAAGGACATTTCTAAGTGACCCCAAACTTTTGAACGATAGTGTATATACTGTATATATTTATGTGTATACATACACACATACACACACACACACACACACACACACACACACACACACACACACACACACACACACACACACACACACACACACACACACACACACACATACACAATAACACACATACACACACATATACACACACATACACATACACACACACACACACACACACACACACACACACACACACACACACACGTACACACGTACACACACACACACACACACACACACACACACACAAACATACACACCCCCCCACACACATATACACACACACACACACACACACACACATACACACACACACACATACAAACATACACATACACACACACACACACACACACACACATACACCTACACGTACACACACACACATACACATACACACACACAAACATACACATCCCCCCACACACACATACACACACACACACACACACACACACATACACACACGCATACACACATACACACATACATACACACACATACAAACATACACATACACACACACACACACACACATACACACACACATACAAACATACACATACACACACACACACACACATACACACACATACACATATACACACATACACACATACACACACACACATACACATACACACATACACACATACACACATACACACATACACACATACACACACACACACATACACATACACACACATACACACACATACACACACACACACATACATACACACACACATACAAACATACACATACACACACACACACACACACATACACACACACATACAAACATACACATACACACACACACACACACACACACACATACACACACACACATACACATACACACATACACACATACACACATACACACACACATACACACACACATATACAAACATACACATACACACACATACACACACATACACACACATACACACATACACATACATACACACATACACACATACACACATACACACACACACATACACACACATACACACATACACACATATACACACACATACACACATACACACACATACACACACATACACACATACACACATACACACATATACACACACACACATACACACATACACACACACATACACACACATACACACATACACACATACACACACATACACACACTTTTACTCTCATCATTTGCTAAAACCCAGGCTACTCTGTTCTTTACTTTACTCTTATTATTATCTATCCTGATGCCTAGTCACTTTACACTGCCTTCATGTACATACAGCGGGTGAGATAAGTATTGAACACTTAGGTCGCGAAGGTCTTGAGACAGCTCTTTGCTTTTACCCATCATGAGATGTGTCTTGTGTGACACCTTGGCAATGAGACCTTTTTGCAGGCCATCAGTTGGGACTGAACCAGCTGATATTAATTTGCACTGACAGGGGGCTGGATTGCTTTTTAATTACTGATAGTTTTCAGCTGTTGTCTTGGCTTTCCATGCCTTTTTGCACCTCCCTTTCTTCATGTGTTCAATACTTTTTCCCTGTGTCATTTCACATTATTACACATAACTTAATTTCTGAACTTATTTGTTTTGGTTTCTTTGTATGTATGGATTACTTGGGTTGTTACCAACATCTGGTGAAAATGTCATGTCAATAGCCCCTTTGGAAATATACTTACTGAGAAAAATGGTGACTTGTTCAATACTTATTTCACCCGCTGTATCTACCTCAAATACATCATACCTCTCCACATTGATCTGGTACTGGTACTCCCTGTATATAGCTCCACATTGATCTGGTACTGGTACTCCCTGTATATAGCTCCACATTGATCTGGTACTGATACTCCCTGTATATAGCTCCACATTGATCTGGTACTGGTACTCCCTGTATATATCTCCACATTGATCTGGTACTGGTACTCCCTGTATATAGCTCCACATTGATCTGGTACTGGTACTCCCTGTATATAGCTCCACATTGATCTGGTACTGGTACTCCCTGTATATAGCTCCACATTGATCTGGTACTGGTACTCCCTGTATATAGCTCCACATTGATCTGGTACTGGTACTCCCTGTATATAGCTCCACATTGATCTGGTACTGGTACTCCCTGTATACAGCTCCATTCTTGTGTATTTTATTCCTCTTGTGTTACTATTTTTAATTTTCTTTCTTTTCTTTATTTTTTAACTGCATCGTTGGGAAGGGCTCATAAGCAAGCATTTCACGGTTAAGTGTACACATGTTGTATTGTGATAAACACAATTTGATTTGATTTGATTTGTGAGGATGAGGTTGCTTTGTTTATGTCTTTACTCATATTAACACCTGCACACAGTGAATAATAATAAGTTATGCTTCGCACACACAGCATTGTTGGACCATCACTTTCACTTAGAAGAGAGAGAGTGGAGTTGTCAGTTGACGTCGCTTTAGGGGAATTTGCAGAGTGTGTGTGTTTGTGTGTGTGTACATGTGTGTGCGTGTGTATCTGGTTTGGATTATGGTGTTACATTCTCCCTCAAGGCCTCTCATTACGTCCACACCCATGACCCAGACCCACGGGTGAAAACAATTGTTTCACTGCAAGTGCGCTCGTTGTCTGTTCTTTTCCTGTTCTGATTCTTTGTGTGGATTCTGAAACCAAGAAAAACAATGCTCAATGGAGTGTGATACTCTAATGTTGGCCTATCACTCTTATGTTGGCCTATCACTCTAATGTTGGCCTATCACTGGGAAATCTGAACATCTGATATCTGCTCTAAAATGTTAGTGAAAATGTAATAGAGGCAATTAGGTTTACCATAAACTCTCTCTCTCTCTCTCTCTCTCTCTCTCTCTCTCTCTCTCTCTCTCTCTCTCTCTCTCTCTCTGTACTGAACACAAAACCCAGCCTCCCCCAGCAAGCGGGGCAGAGATAGGGGATGTATATTCCAGTACATGATCAGGGAAGGTTTTAAATATCCTGCTATTCATAATAATGACACAGCATACAGTGCATTTGGAAACTTTTCAGACCCCTTAAATTTTCCACATTTTGTTACGTTACAGCCTTATTCTAAAATTGATTAAATCGTTTTTTCCCCTCATCAATCTACACACAATACCCCATAATGACAAAGCAAAAACTGTTTTTTTTCTTCACATAAAAAATAAAAAAACGGAAATATCAGATTTACATAAGTATTCAGACCCTTTACTAAGTACTTTGTTGATGCACATTTGGTATCGATAAAAGCCTTGAGTCTTCTTGGGTATGACGCTACAAGCTTGGCACACCTGTACACCTGTATTTGGGAAGTTTCCCCCATTCTTCTCTGCAGATCCTCTCAAGCTATGTCAGGTTGAGTGGGGAGCATTGCTGCACAGCTATTTTCAGGTTCTCCAGAGATGTTTGATCAGGTTCAAGTCTGGGCTCTTGCTGGACCACTCAAGGACATTCAAAGACTTGTCCCGAAGCCACTCTGGCATTGTCTTGGCTGTGTGCTTAGGGTCATTGTCCTGTTGGAAGGTGAACCTTCGCCCGAGTCTGAGATCCTGAGCCCTTTGGAGCAGGTGAAGATGGCGCCGATGGAGATGGCCGCCTCGCGACAATGTATTATTTTTTACATTATTAGCTCAGGAAATGTTTTGTGTCATTACATACAGCCGGGAAGAACTATTGGAAATCAGATCGGCGGTAACTCACCAGAACTACCAGCATTACGTCCAGGAATACGACTTCCCCAAATCATATCCTTTGTTTGCTCTCCCCACAGCAATTGAACTGATTCCAGAGGCCGACCCAAAACATCGCCGGCGTAGGAGAGGCACTTGAGGCGGCCTGCTGGTTCAACTTAGGAGGCGCGCACACCAACGCTTCAGAGTATATTACTTGCTAATGTTCAGTCTTTGGATAACAAAGTTGACGAGCTCAGGGCAAGGATTTCTTTCCAGAGAGACATCAGGGCATGTACTATGTTTCACGGAAACATGGCTCTCTCGGGATACTCTGTCGAAATCGGTCCAGCCAGAGGGATTCTCAGTTCATCGCGTAGACAGGAATAAATATCTCTCTGGGAAGCAGAAGGGCGGAGGTGTGTGTTTCATGATTAACGACTCATGGTATAATTGTATTAACATACAGGAACTCAAGTCCTTTTGTTCACCCGACCTAGAATACCTCACAATCAAATGCCGACCGTATTATCGGCCAAGATAATTATCCTCCGTTATAGCCACGGCCATTTATATCCCACCTCAAGCCGATACAACGACGGCCCTCAAAGAACTTCACAGTGAAATGCTAACTTTCAATCCCTAACCAAGTAGCAGAGAGAACAGTCTATGACTAGGCTGGCTGGAGTCTTTGACAATTTTTAGGGCCTGCCTCTGACACCGCCTGGTATAGAGGTCCAGGACGGCAGGAAGCTTGGCCCCGATGATGTACTGGGCCATACACATTACCCTCTGTAGCGCCAGAGGCCGGTCAGTTGCCATACCAGGCAGTGGTGCAGCTGTAGAACTTTTTGAGGATCTGGGGACCCATGCCAAATCCTTTCAGTCTCCTGAAGGGGAAAAGGTGTTGTCTTGCCCTCTTCACGACTGTCTTGGTGTGTTTGGACCATTATAGTTTATTGGTGATGTGGACACCAAGGAACTTGAAGCTCTCAACCTGCTCCAATACAGCCCCGTCGATGAGAATGGAATATGTCAGAATACAAACAGTGTAGTTATTCACTCTGCAAGGCAATCAATCAAGCAAAACATCAGTATAGAGACAAAGTGGAGTCACAATTCAACGGCTCAGACACGAGATCGATGTGGCAGGGTCTACTGATAGTCGCAGACAACAAAAGGAAAACCTGCCACGTCACCGAGACCGCCGTTTTGCTTCCGGACAGGCTAAACGCCCTCTTTGAGGACAACACAGAGCCACCGATGTGACACGATACCAAGGACGTGTTAAACCTTGCAAGGCTGCCGGCCCAGACGTCATCCCTAGCCGCGTCCTCAGAGCATGCGCAGACCAGCTGGCTGGTGTGTTTACGGGCATATTCAATCTCTCCCTATCCAAGTCTAGTGTCCCCACATGCTTCAAGATGGCCACCATTATTCCTGTACCCAAGAAAGCAAAAGTAACTAAATGACTATCGCCCCGTAGCACTCATCTCTGTCATCATGAATTGCTTTGAGAGACTAGTCAAGGATCCTATCACCTCTACCTTACTTGCCACCCTAGGCCCACTTCAATTTGCTTACCGCCCAAAATAGATCAACAGACGATGCAATCGCCATCACTCTGCACACTGCCCTATCCCATCTGGACAAGAGGAATACCTATGTAGGAATGCTGTTATAGCTCAGCATTCAAGATTATAGTACCCTCTAAGCTCATCATTGAGCTCGAGGCCCTGAGACTGAACCCCGCCCTGTGCAACTGGACTTCCTGACGTGCCGCCCCCAGGTGGTGGAGGTAGGAAACTCCACTTCGCTGATCCTCAACACCAGGGCCCCACAAGGGTGTGTGTTCAGCCCACTAATGTACTCCCTGTTCACCCATGACTGTGTGGCCAAGCACGCCTCCAACTCAATCATCAAGTTTGCAGACAACACAACAGTAGTAGACTTGATTACCAACAATGATGAGACAGCCTACAGGGAGGAGGTGAGAGCTCTGGAAGTGTGGTGCCAGGAAAATAACCTCTCACTCAACGTCAACAAAACAAAGGAGATGATTGTGGATTTCAGGAATCAGCAGAGGGTGCACCCCCCTATCCACATCATCGGGACTGCAGTGGAGAAGGTGGAAAACTTTAAGTTCCTTGGCGTACACATCACTGACAAACTGAAATGGACCACCCACACAGACAGTGTGGTGAAGAAGGTGCAACAGAGCCTCTTCAACCTCAGGAGGCAAAATAAATTTGTCTTGGCACCTAAAACCCTCACAAACTTTTACAGATGCAAAATTTAGAGCATTCTGTTGCGCACCCTCAACTGCAAGGCTCTCCAGAGGGTGATGCGGTCTGACCAACACATTACGGGGGGCAAACTACCGGCCCTCCAGGACACCTACAGAAACCGATGTCACAGGAAGGCCAAAAAGATCCTCAAGGAGATTAACAACCCGAGCCACTACCTGTTCACCCCTCTATCATCCAGAAGGCAAAGGTGCATCAAAGCTGGGACAGAGAGAATGAAAAACAGCTTCTATCTCAAGTCTATCAGACTGTTAAACAGCCATCACTAGCACATTAGAGGCTGCTGCCTATAGACATAGATTAGAAATCACTGGCCACTTTAAGAAATGGAACACTAGTCACTTTAATGGTTGCATATCTTGCATTACTCATCTCATATGTATATACTGTATTCTATACTATTCTACTGCATCTTAGTCCATGCCGCTCTGAATTCGCTCGTCCATATATGTATATATTCTTAATTCATTCCTTACTTCGATTTTATGTGTATTGGGTATATGTTGTGTATATTGTTGATATTACTGCACTGTCGGACCTAGAAGCACAAGCATTTTCCTACACCCGCAATAACATCTGCTAAACACGTGTATGTGACCAATAACATTTGATTTGAACAAGGATCTCTCTGTACTTTGCTCCATTAATCTTTGCCTCAATTCTGACCAGTCTCCCAGTCCCTGCCGCTGAAAAACATCCCCACAGTATGATGCTGCCACCACCATGCTTTACCGTAGGGATGGTGCCAGGTTTCCTCCAGACGTAACACTTGGCATTCAGGCCAAAGCTTTCAATCTTGCTTTCATCAGA
Source organism: Thymallus thymallus (assembly GCA_023634145.1). NCBI lineage: Eukaryota > Metazoa > Chordata > Actinopteri > Salmoniformes > Salmonidae > Thymallus > Thymallus thymallus. The sequence continues at coordinate 26,039,714 of CM042382.1, read as the reverse complement.
CCAGTTGAATCTTGTTTCTCATGGTCTGAGAGTCTTTAGGTGCCTTTTGGCAAACTCCAAGCGGACTGTAATGTGCCTTTTACTGAGGAGTGGCTTCCGTCTGGTCACGCTACCATAAAGGCCTGATTGGTGGAGTGCTGCAGAGATGGTTGTCCTTCTGGAAGGTTCTCCCATCTCCACAGAGGAACTCTAGAGCTCTGTCAGAGTGAGCATCAGGTTCTTGTTCACCTCCCTGACCAAGGCCCTTCTCCCCCGATTGCTCAGTTTGTCCGGGTGGTCAACTCCACGAAGTGTCTTGATGGTTCCAAACTTCTTCCATTTAAGAATAGATAGGTACTTTATTGATCCCAGAGGGAAAATGAATTTGTCAAGCAGCTACGAAAAACACAGGACAGGTGCAAAATGCCAAAATGAAATACACAAAGGACAGATACATGATACATGATACATGATACATAGTGCGGCAGTATGAAAAAGTATAAAAATACAAGAAAGTCTGGAGTGCAAAAAGCTATAAAAAGTAATTGCATAGTATGAGTGAATGGCTGAATATGTACACTATACATTCTTATGGCGTTAGGTGAAATATAATTATACAATTATTGCAAGTTGATATAAATAACAAATATTTACATAGTTAACTATACAGGTATATGGCAGAAAAATATACTTAAATAGCTAAATGAGCTTATGATATAAATGAGGGTAATAATAGTTTACTTAATATACAGTCTGGTTAAATGTCCAGCTAAATTAATATTTGCATGGTTAAATTAAATGTACAGGAAGAGCTACTTAAATAGCTAAATGTGCGTATGATATAAATTATGGTCATAATAATAATTCCTTTAAAATACAGTCCTTAGTACAGGGTTTAATTACAGATAAATGCTCGTATTGCACATTCGATATACATGCAATGTATATATTCGATATATATGCAATGAAAAAAACGCTGGAGGCCACTGTGTTCTTGGTGACCTTCACTGCTGCAGAAATGTTTTGGTACCCTTCCCCAGATCTGTGCCTCGATACAATCCTGTCTCAGAGCTCTACGGACAATTCCTTCGACCTCATGGCTTGGTTTTTACTCTTACATGCACTGTCAACAGTGGGACCTTATAGAATGTTCAGAGTTCTAAACAGAATGGAGTTATAAAATACTTTGCATGATAACTGCACTAAGGATTAAATTAACATTACAAAATAAAATATCCGTCCTCTTGCTTACATTTTTGTAGATATAGAAAATAATTAAATAACATTCATTTCATTTTAAACCTTTATTTAACTAGGCAAGTCAGTTAAGAACCAAGTCTTATTTACAATGACCGCCTACCTACAAGGTCAGCAATAGTAGTCCCGCACCCTTGGAGCAAATTATGGTTAAGTGCCTTACCCAAGAACAACTTGTCAGCCCAGTTACTGGTCCAACGCTCTAACCACTAGGTTACCTGCAGCCCCTTTAAAATCCACTGCATGGGACCAGTGGTGTAAAGTACTCAAGTAAAAATATGTTAAAGTACTACTTAAGTAGTTGTTTGGGGTATCTGTACTTTACTTTAATATTTATATTTTTGACAACTTTTACTTTTACTTCACTACATTCCCAAAGAAAAGAATGTACTTCTTACTCCATACATTTCCCCTGACACCCAAAAGTACCCTTTACATTTTTAATGTCTAGCAGGACATGAAAATGGTCAAATTCATACACTTATCCAGAGAACATCCCTGGGAATCCCACAACCATTACCAATACAACGTTTCCCCCTGTCGGTACCATTTGTTCACTGTGCTTTTTTTTTTTTTAAACGTCCCAAAGTATCTGCTCAGCACCAAACCACAAGCTTCGAGCAGCTGATCAAGTGTGCATATAGCATAAATCACACCCGTGTACTTTTTTTTGTTCCCACACCTAAAAGAGGGTGGAGTACTGGACGAGCAATACGTTACCGACGTCGAGGTGAGTCATCGCGGGCGGGGTACTTGCTACGGTCGTAGGTCATAAATAAAACCTTCATTCCGTTACCGGCAATGGAAGACGCATACTGATACAATTAGGTTACTGTTATTTGATTTTATGTAAGGATATCCCTCCCTCTAATCCCTGCTCTTGAAAGAAACACTTTTACTTGTTCTGGCGTGTGGTGTCTCTATAGTCTGATGTTCCAAATGGTGGTAACAAAAATGTCACGGAACTTAAATGTGAATTTATGCATCTTTCTGGTAAGTACATATGCAATTAAAGTTTTTCTGTAATTTTCACATTTGATGTCAACTGCCTTCGAGTCTATGAATGTAATTGAATTGGCAAACGTTGTAACTTTTACTCTGTGCAGTTTTGAAATATTAGACTATATCACTGGCAAGGTGCGGCTTGTTGATACATCTACCTACAGTACATGCAGACTATGTTCTTAAAAATGTAAATGTCTCATTCTTTCGGTTCGAACAATAGACAATACAAATAATTGCAGTACGATATTTGTAACACAGCTATTTAATGATATGCAAGTTAGAATGACGAATATCGCTCTTACATGTGTTAACTCCAGATCATCTCATGTGTGGACTCCTGCTTTATCCCCGTCTCCATACAAGCAACAGTACCTCAGACAGTACCAGTTGGACATGTTATTTCAAAAGGTAACTAAACATTCACAAATGTTTCTATCCTGTCAAACGTTGTATGTAATTGATACGGAATGAAACAATCAATATAGTCATACACTTTTTATAACCAGTTGACATCCTTAATCATAATCGCCTTGTTTTGTTGTTGTTTTTTGTAATTGTATAGTTGATAACGTTTCTTTCTCTCGCATTGTTCAGTTGATGTCGACCACTGTGACACCAAGACATTGCACTTTACCACTAGTGACCCGGACTTCACAGTACAGGCAGATGGAACTATAGTAACAGCCCACATCACTATGGTACCAGCCAATGGCAGGACATTCTCAGTGCATTTTCAGGACCCCAATGGTCAGAAGAGAGACATGGATGTTTACCTTGTCCAGAACTCTAGAAAAGTAAGGTGGATTCCACATTGGCATAGAATCAAATATGTTGAAGATGCTAGTCCCATACTTTTAAAAGAAGTACTGTATTATGTTTGTAGTGTCGTGACTTTTTGTGACTTTCCCCCCCGCATGTTTCAGGTATTGAAAGATGGCCTACTAAAGCGCTCCAAAAGACGTTGGAGCCCAATGCCCTTCAACATCATAGAAAACGATACGCCTCCATTTCCAAAGGATGTCGATCTGGTAATGTCCTTAAAATGTCAACCCATTCTGTCTATTTCGAATATGGACAATAAACCTTAGCCTTGTCCATATTTCATGTAATGTAGTCATAACACACTTTCATTTCTCCATACCCATGTTCCACTTTTATTGTGTCACTCTTTCTCACTTGTGGTTAAGGCACATTCTGTTCCCTTATGCTCCACGCCCTCACCAGATTGTACACACCCAACCACACACATGTATACACCGGATTAGTGGAAACTTTTTGCTTAGTTTTTTTCCTCTTCTTCCTTTTAACCCCTCCCCTCCCTTTCTAACTACAAGGCTGCTGGATTAACCTACCTAGGGACTTCATATTAATACAACATAACTGTTGGGCTGTGTCTACTGGGGATGAACACGGTTAATCTATGAATCTAATATCCAAATGGATGTTGGTATTGGATTACTTGTGTGAGCATTCATTTTTTTTTTTTTAGGCCTTTTTTAAACATTGAAAAAGCTTTGTCTGAGTTAAATAAAATGAACGATGTGACATTTCTACACACAGGTATATAACATGACATTTGCCATTGTTCATTTAATAAAACAACACCATTTTGAATGTAGTTTTTCTGATTTGTGCCCCATAACAACGACATACCGGTAGCCTACACACGTTTCACACGTAGCTTGTCGTTATTGTCTGGCAATTAATGTGGCTTAGGCTCCATGTAAACCTAGCAGGTGAAGTGGGATATTTCTGATCAATGCAAAATGGAACAAAAATGACAGAAAGAAGTAACCTTAATGAGAAGGAGTAGACTACAATGAGCAACCAACAGGTAGACTGTTTTATCTGAATGGAGTTGTTGTAGTCAAGAAACTGTGCAGAAGGGAGTTACATCTTTAATCGAGCCTCTCATTCTATTTGATTGCCACCTCAAAATGTTACGGAAAGAGATTAACTGTATAGGAAACTCTGGGGAGAGGTCGTCTGGATACTGGAAAGACAATAAATTGGCAGATGCCAACAGACGTAATGCTTTAAATCCTTTCTGTACAAATTTCTAAACAGAATGATATGATTATCCCACCGCTTGTTGAAGCTTGACCCCAGATAATATTTGGTTGTTTTCTGGTCCAGGTTGGATCTGATTCGTCTGCCGTATACAATGTGTACTACACCCTCAGTGGGCCTGGTGTGACAGAGGACCCTGTGGGTGTGTTCAGTGTGGTAAAAGAAACTGGGATGCTGAAGGTCAACAGAGCTGTCGACCGCGAGATTACCCCTCAGTTTGTAGTGAGTAGTAGACAACAATTATTGATTTATTGCTTGATTTAATTATTGTACTCTTTATGCATAGCACAGACAACACAATAAACCGTGTAAGATGTTACTGACCTCCGTCAATCTCTCTCTTTCTCCAGTTTCGAGCCAGAGTGTTTGACAGATACACCAACAAGGAGACAGACTTACCATTACCCATCACAGTGAATGTTGAAGATGTGAATGACAATAAACCAACTTTCACTGGCCAACAGCAGTGTACTGTGCTGGAGCAAAGCAAAGCAGGTGAGAAACCAACAGCGGAAATAAGAAATACCAGATTGCCTTTAGCCTCTATAATACAGTACATAGAAAAAGTGTCATACGTTTCACAAATGAGTCAATGTACAGATACATTTGTCACACATCCGAACATTGATTTGAAACAGGAACTTGTGGATGTGAACTAATAGCCTGTGTGTTGTGATTTGTTCCATTGCAGGTACCATAGTGGGGATGGTGAATGCCACAGACCTAGACAAGCCTGGTACAGACCACACTAAGATCAGGTACTCCCTCCTATCTGGGACCGACATGTTCAACATCAACCCAGAGACAGGAGTCATCAGCACCAAAACAGACACTCTTGACAGAGAGGTGAGACTTTCAAAATATCTCACTTAGTTTTCCAGGGTTCCACATTGTTTACAACTAATATAATTGTTTGAATTATTCATTTTGAATATACACTGAGTGTACAAAACATGCTCTTCCATGACATAGACTGACCAGGTGAAAGCTATGATCCCTTATTGATGTCACCTGTTAAATCCACTTCAATCAGTGTAGATGAAGGGGAGGAGACAGGTTAAAGAAGGATTGTTAAGTCTTGAGACATGGATTGTGTGTGTGTAAGTGCCTTTTGAACAGGGTATGGTAGCAGGTGCCAGGCGCATCAGTTTGAATGTGTCAAGAACTGCAACACTGCTGGATTTTTCACACCCAACAGTTTCCCGTGTGTATAAAGAATGGTCCACCACCCAAAGGACATCCAGCCAACTTGACACAAATGTGGGAAGCATTGGAGGCAAAAGGGGGTGCAACTCAATATTAGGAAGGTGCTCCTAATGTTTTGTACACTCAGTTGATCTAAATGTATATTTTGGGTGTTTTTCAGGTGATAAGCAAGTATTTGGTGACAGTGGAAATCAAAGACATGAATGGAGCTCCGAATGGTCTATCCAACACGGGTACAGCCACCATAGTGTTGGGAGATATCAACGACAACCCTCCCACTTTTACAAAGACGTCTGTAAGTAAAAAAAACAATAGTTATGGTGAAAATGTTTTCTATACACTATGAATATTCAATACACCTCAGATAATTGAACATGCTGCTTTCCTCTTGAAGTATAATGTGAGCGTTATGGAGAACCAAGCGGAAGGCCTCGTCCTCCGAATCCCTATTGAAGACAGGGACTTATTGAACACACCAAACTGGAACTCAGAGTTTATCATCACCAAGGGGAATGAAAATGGAAACTTCAGGATTGAAAGAGACCCAAAAACAAATGAAGGACTCATTTATATAGCAAAGGTGAGTTGGTAGTCACAATGAACCTATATTTTTGATCTGATCTTGACTTTCATATTTATTTACAAAATAAGGCAAACATATAATTTCAGTGAACTATCCCATAACACAAAGACAGTAAAAATATTGAACCAAAATACTTATTTACTCTTGTACAATGACATTGTTATTTATGGCTGATAGACCAATAATAATGCAGTAAAATAACACTCCATGTCCTCGCTGTGTCTCCAGCCTCTAGACTACGAGAAGACCAAAAACCTAAATCTGGTGGTGTTAGCCCGTAACCAGGCTGAGCTGAGTGGGACCAATGCCAAGTGGGTGTCCATCCCTGTGGGTGTCGCAGTGGGGGACGTGGACGAGGGACCAGAGTTCACTGCCCCCACCGTACTCTTCACTGTCCAGGAGAATACTCCAAACGACACCCTGATCGGAACATACACAGCCGTAGACCCAGAGACCAAGAGCAGCGCCGGCATCAAGTAAGATCCCAGTTTACCTCAATGTCATACTTCATTAGCCTGGTACCAGATTTGTTGGTGCGGTCTTGTCATATGGCATATTGTGTGACCATATGGATAATGGTCATAGTATTAATATGTTTTTATAACAAGTAAGGTCAGATTCTGTTTCAATAGAAAATAGAGGTACTGTGAAATACGGAATACCATGTGTTTTTTCTCTCCAGCACTTGATGGCAGAATTGCACCATTATGCTCATGATTGCTGTAATACCGTCTTCTCTCTCTCTGTTCCCTCTCAGGTATTACAAGGTCTCAGACCCGGCTTCATGGATCAATGTCGATGAAAGCACTGGACAGCTGACAATCGCCAACACAATCGACAGGGAGTCCCACTTTGTTGTGAACGGCGTTTACAACGTCACTATGAAAGCTGTAGATGCCAGTAAGTAGATATTGTTACACAGTGTCTCGCATGTCTTTATTAAATATCTGTGTAGTCAGATATAAACCACTATTAGGATGATCTTAACTCATCTATTGCTAGGACAAACTCTGGGCCTGGTGGCATAAAACATCTTAAGTGTTTCCTTTGAGGATTTACCCTTACCGATTTAAGTGAAAACTGTAACTTAGCCACTCAGGAACATTCAATGTCGTCTTGATAAGCAACTCCAGTGAATATTTGGCATTGTGTTATAGGCAAAATATGAAGAGTGGTACTCAGTGATGTGTTGTGTTTGATTTGTTCCAAACATAACACTTTGTATTCAGAACAAAAAGTGAATTGCTTTGCCACATTTTTTGCAGTTTTACTTTAGTGCCTTATTGCTGACAGGATGTAATATTTGGAATATGTTTTTGTTCTGTACAGGCTTTTTTCTTTTCACTCTGTCATTTAGGTTAGTATTGTGGAGTAACTACAAAGTTGTTGATCCATCCTCAGTTCTCCTATCACAGCCATTAAACTCTGTAACTGTTTTAAAGTCACCATTGGCCTTATGGTGAAATCCCTGAGCGGTTTCCTTCCTCTCCGGCAACTGAGTTGGGAAGGACGCCTGTATCTTTGTAGTGACTGGGTGTATTGATACACCATCCAAAGTGTAGTTAATAACTTCACCATGCTCAAAGGGATATTCAATGTCTGCTAGTTTTAGGTTTACCCATCTACCAATCGGTACCCTTTTCTTCATTTTTAATTAACTTGTAAAAAATTCTAAAAACATAATTGCACTTTGCGTTATGGGGCATTGTGTGTAGGCCAGTGACACACAATCTCAATTTAATCTATTTCAGGCTGTAACACAACAAAATGTGGAAAAAGACAAGGGGTGTGAATACTTTCTCATGAAATTAGCTAGCTAGATATATAGCTAGCAGGCTGGTTGATGTTTTCCTTCTGCAACCAGGCAATCGTTTCGTTCTGAACAGAGCCATTCTTTTTTCCCATTCCGTTCCATTGTTCCAGTTCCAACCCCCCAAAAAGTAATGGCTTATATTGTTCCTTTCTGTTCCTTTTTAAACCTCTGAAATCATATTTTATCTCAACATTAAATTACTTCACCAATCAGTACAGATAGAGCAGCTAGCTGGCAAGCTATTGTTTACATACATTGGACAGACAAGTGTAGGGCGCAAGATGCGACTGACATTTTGCGGGTGGGGAGAGAGCGAGAGAGGGTGGAGGAGGAGGCTTGGCTTGAAGCGCTGGGCATCTTGTTATGACATGCATTATCTGAATTAGGGCCACTTTGAATGTCTTTCATCTTCCGAGAGTTGGCTTAATGTTGGATCAAAGCTTGTGTGTGCAGAGCAGCACCAGATTTAAAATAAAAACATGTCTTAAGAGAGTAGCTTTGTAGCATTTTTTTGTGGCACTGGAAAAAAATGCCCAGAACATATAATTAAGTTATTAACCGGTTCCCATGGTTTCATTTTCATTCCCGGTTCTGTTTTCTGGTCATTCCCGGTTCTGTTTTCTGGAACCAGTTCCCTTAACTGGTTCCAACCACTGGAGGAAAGCAACATTCAGCTCAAAAGATTGAATGCTGTTTACATTGATATCCATACTGAATGAAGCACGCATGGAACCTCATGTCTGCTTCCCCCTTTTTCTCTTAATTTAAGTGGAAATTTACCTCAAAACATGTTGTGCAACTGACTTAACATTAAATCAACTTTTTAAGGGAAAAGATAAGAGGGAAAATACCTTAAGATGTTTTATGCAACCGGCCCCAGGACCCTAGTTGTAGCCTTCCAGCTAATAGTGTGCTAATCCTGCATTTGCTCTCTCCCACTGCTTCTCTCAACACTCTATAACAAGGAAGAGACTGAGAATCGTAGTTATAGCTGACAACACCACTGTGCCCTGTTCCATCTCCTCAAGGCCTCCTTTTACTGATATATTGGAACTCTCTCTCTGATATAGGAGTGTGTCTGCATACCTTGAATTACACCACAGAGGATGAGAGGTTGTTGCCGTGTTTACGCCTAGGCTGATGTTACCTAATACCTAACACATTCTGGTGTTAGCGTCAACCAACCCCCTCAACCCTCGTCAATGTTCGTTTTATGTTCACACACACAATACAATACCTCTTTGTGTGTTGTTTAAGAGACAGGAGGAGTAGTAATCACTCTGTAACACCTGGTGTGATCACGTCATTGAGGTCCATGACATTGTGTTACTCAGTTCTATTCCAGATGTGATGATGATGGGGGTTTTGGTCATATGCTATTTACTGGCCCTTATTTCTGGTTTGCATTTACACTCACTGGCCACTTCATTACGTTTCAACTGCTCGTTAACGCAAATATCTAATCAGCCAATCACGTGGCAGCAACTCAATGCATTTAGGCATGTAGACACGGTCAAGACGATCTGCTGAAGTTCAAACCAAGCATCAGAATGGGGAAGAAAGGTGATTTAAGTGACTTTGAACGTGGCATGGTTGTTGGTGCCAGACGGGCTGGTTTGAGTATTTCAAAAAGTGCTGATCTACTGGGATTTTCCCGCACAACCATCTCTAGGGTTTACAGAGAATGGTCCGAAAATGAGAAAATATCCAGTGAGCGGCAGTTCTCTGGGTGAAAATGCCTTGTTGATGGCAGAGGTCAGAGGAGAATGGCCAGACTGGTTCGAGCTGATTGAAAGGCAACAGTAACTCAAATAACCACTCGTTACAACCAAGGTATGCAGAAGAGCATCTCTGAACGCACAGCACGTCGAACCTTGAAGCAGATGGCCTACAGCAGCAGAAGACCACACCGGGTGCCACTCCTGTCAGCTAAGAACAGGAAACTGAGGCTATAATGTCAATATGGACCAAAATCTCTGAGGAATGTTTCCAGCACCTTGTCACAAAGAGTTAAGGCAGTTCTGAAGGCGAAAGGGGGTCCAACCCAGTACTAATAAGGTGTACCTAATGAGCGTGTAACAGGGAGTGACTGGGAAAATATCAGTACTGTATGCCATCTGCAACTGAACTTTCAGGTTTTCCTGTTTTATTACCATGGACTCACTCAAGCTCTCACAATGAAAACCCAATAAAAAAACAGGTATTTTTCATAGATATGTTGTGTTTCTTACATATATCTCCTTTCTCCTAGGTCAGAAGACAGGTACAGGGACGGTGATTATTAAAGTGGAAGACATGAACGACAACGTCCCAGACATCCCCTCTAAAGACCTGGTGGTGTGTGAAAAGGATGGGGGACAGTTGGGCTCTGTGCTGGTGGTAGCAGAAGACAAGGACCAAGCTCCCTTCTCTGCTCCCTTCAGCTTCGAACTGGTAGATGAGAAATGGGCTGTGAAGCCACTTAACGGTATGAAAAGGATTCCTACCTCCTGACTCCATTGCATCTCTATATTAATTGATGTCTTGCAAATGTGATTTAAAAAGTGAAGCAGTTATTTAATGGGGATGAAGTCCATAAATGTTAAATTTGCATCTTATAATGAATAGTCAGTGTCATACATTCTTGAATACAACTTTAAAGCCGAAATACTCTCTAGAATGCAACCTCAACAGAGCCACCTTACACAGCACCTGACATTAACTGACATTCTTTAGTGAGCCAGGAGTTTTAGTCCTTCCACTGTAATCTCACCAGGAAAACTAGTGCCCAAACTCCTGTTCCTAATAGTGTAATTCCTCCTCAGACACTGCAGTGATGTTGGCACAAACCAAGGAGCTCCCCACTGGCCTGTACACTGTCCCCCTGATGGTGAAGGACCTGCAGGGCTTTGGAAAGACCCAGACTGTGACGGTCCGGATCTGCCGCTGCAGGAACGGAGCTTGTCTGGCCCAACAGAACTCCAAATCTCTGGGGGTGTGGGCCATCTTGGCTATGCTGCTGGGTCTGGCTCTGCTACTTCTACTCTGTGAGTATCCACCGGGCAATTATGGACATTCATATTATTTATGTAGGCCTGGCAGGTTAGTGTCAAGGCAGTAATAAGATAGGACAACATATAAAACTGATGAGATATTAGAAATTGTATGGTGAAGTCTTAAACAGCTGATAAGAGCTAGTATAGCTGTTTCCTTAAATGGCTTGTGCTTCTTGTGTCACTCACACACTTTGTTGGTTCTTTATTGCAGGTATCCTCTGTGCATTCATCTGTGTGACAAAGAATGAGAAAATGGAGCTGGAGGATATGGGAGACAGTGGTGGTATCCTGCTACAGTCTAACATCGAGGCTCCAGGGGATGCAGTGGTAAGGCCATCATAATGAAAGCATTACAAACACATTGCTCATGGTCATGGAATCAGAGCAGATTTCAGTGTTACATAATCATTTATATTCTTGTGTTTTTCTTCTCTCTGATATGTCTCCTCCTCAGGATTCAAATCTCATCATCGTTCCAAAGTCTGGGATCGACCATTCAGTGAAGGGATCCATGATTGACATGGGGTGGGTGGGAGCTAAGGACTCGAGTAAGATTGGAGGAGGCCTGGGCACTCAACAGAACCTGCTACAGCAGTCCGGCGGTGTCATTGTGACCGATATGCTGAACGGCTTCTCTGACCAATACGACGGCAGTCAATACGGTGGACAAAATGGCGGTGGACAATATGGTGGAGGTCAATATGGGGGCGGACAATATGCCAGTGGCAATATGACTTTTGACAACACACGTTCCATGAAGTTCAACAACTCTGCAGCCTGGAACAACTGGCAAACCAACAGGCTGTTTCTACAACAGGTAAAACAACTCTAACAATGTCAATGTGTTATACTTTAGTCTGAGTAAAACACAGTAAATGGATAATATCATCAGGATCACATTTTCTGCCTTTTCTCTAAGGTTTAATATAGTTCTTACTAAAAGGTTAAAGCCTAGACAATTCCGATGTGTAATGTTGGCTTGTTTATTGGCTAAACCCTGGGCTTCTGTATCAGCTTTCATGTATCTCGTCTGGTCGGTGAAATGTTTGTCTGTTCTCAGTGTAATATCCGTCAGTAATATCCTGTGGAAGGATGTAATATCACCTACTGTAATATCTTCCCTCCCATTAGGCTAGTCCTTGTCTGCTCTCTATGGACTAATAAAAACATGAATTCTCCTCTCTCCACCTCATCATTTACCTTGTCTGCTACCATGTCTATCCTGTCACTTAACATATTTACCTGGTCTACCTTTTCTTTGCAGAAGTTGGCTTACCTAGGGACGGAAGAGGAGGGACGGTACGCTGATGACATCATCCACGCGTACGGCTTCGAGGGGGTGGGATCTCAAGCCGGCTCAGTGGGCTGCTGCAGTGACCAAGGCAACCAGGAAGACCTGGACTTCCTAAACACACTGGGGCCAAAGTTCAAGACGTTAGCTGAGGTCTGCACTAACAAATGAACCAGGAACATCTATTGCAATATTGTTTTTACTACTGAAAGTGTTCTCTCATGTTTGTTTTTGTTGATAATTATTATGAATTATCAGAGGGTTGGCATGCTATCATTATCAAGGGTGATACAAAACATTGAGTTAGAGCCTTTTTGCACTGGAAAGTATGATGTATTTACTTGTAAATAGTGTACATTTAATGATTTAAGTGCCAAAGATAAGATTTTTTATGTTTTTTACTTGGTCATGTTCTCGTATTTGTATATTGTGGTAAAAGTTTCAGCGTTGGGCCTCCCGAGTGGTGCAGCGGTCTAAGGCACTGCATCGCAGTGCTAGTTGCGTTACTACAGATCCTGGTTCGATACCGGGCTGTGTCGCAGCCGGCTGTGACCATGAGACGATGCACAACTGGCCCAACGTCGTCCGGGTTAGGGGAGGGTTTGGCCTGCCGGGATGAAAAATGGGTGAATATAATAAGTTTCAGTGTTGTAGAATCATTGTTTATGAGATGCTGTAAAAACAGTACTTGAATGTTAGATTAGATTTTTCTAGTTACTTATGAACTGAATGGGGTACAAACATTACTTAATAAATTCTATATTTGTCTTTCAATGTTGGATAACCTGAATAATTACGCCTTTGCACTTATTGTCCTAGTTATATTTTGTACCTCTGTACAAGTCAACACAAGATAATGAAATAAGTAGAGTGAATGTGACCATCTAAAGCATACTGATTGTATGTAATCCCCAAAAGCTTTTTGTGTGGTGAGATTCTAAATGGCACTTCTCATCACTTTTTTAGCATGCCATCAAAGTGTTGATTAGGCTACATTGGAGCTTCCATGTTGAATTTGTCACACACTACAATTGTCTGTCCAATGAATTTTATTCTTATGGTTGATTGGCTGCAGAAAAAGCCTTGTGTTTAGGCTAGAATAGAATGTTCTCTGTGCTTCTGTTTTCAATAGGTTTAGATTAGAAGGTTCTGGGTGCTTCTGTTTAGACTATAATATTTTTGGTGCTTCTGTTTAGAATAGAAGGTTCCATCCCATACGAAAAAATTAAATACATTTAAAATATACGTATTTGTAGGTACATTTTTTAGGAGACGTGAAATATAAAAAATGGACCAAATATACATTTAGACACACCTACTCATTCAAGGGTTTTTCTTTATTTGTACTATTTTCTACTTAGGAGAATAATAGTGAACAATATATTAAAACTATGAAATAACACATATGTAATCATGTAGTAACCAAAAAAGTGTTCAACAAAAATATATTTTATATTTGAGATTCTTCAAAGTAGCTTTACCTTGACAGCTTTGCAAACTCTTGGCATTCTCTCAACCAGCTTCATGAGGAATGCTTTTCCAACAGTCTTGAATGAGTTCCCACATATGCTGAGCACTTGTTGGTGGCTTTTTTCTTCACTCTGTGGTCCAACTCATTCCAAACCATCTCAATTGGGTTGAGGTCAGGTGACTGTGGAGGCCAGGTCATCTGATGCAGCACTCCGTCACTCTCCTTGGTCAAATAGCCCTTACACAGCCTGGAGGTGTGTGTTGGGTCATTGTCCTGTTGAAAACAAATGATAGTCCCTCTAAGCATAAACCAGATCAGATGGCGTATCGCTGTAGAATGCTGTGGTAGCCATGCTGGTTAAGTGTGCCTTGAATTCTAAATAAATCACTGACAGTGTCACCGGCAAAGCACCATCACACCTCCGCATGTAACCACACATGCAGAGATCATCCGTTCACCTACTCGTTCACCAAAGACACAGCGGTTACAACCAAACATCTCAAATTTGAACTTATCAGACCAAAGGACAGATTTCCACCGGTCTAATGTCAATTTCTTGTCCCAAACAAGTCTCTTCTTCTTATTACAATGTAGAAAATAGTTAAAATAAAGAAAAAACCTTGAATGAGTAGGTGGGTCAACTTTTGACTGGTACTGTATATATTTTTTCTGAAATACATTTCAACATATATTACAGAATGTATTTAAAATGTGTACAAAACTCTTTCTGTGACATAGACTGACCAGGTGAATCCAGGTGATCCTTTATTGATGTCACTTGTTAAATCTACTTCAATCAGTGTAGACGAAGGGGAGGAGACAGGTTAAAGGATTTGTAATGGGCAAGACAAAATATTTAAGTGCCTTTGAATGGTGTATGGTAATAGGAGAGCTGCAACACTGCTGGGTTTTTCACTCTCAACAGTATTCCCGTGTGTATCAAGAATGGTCCACCACCCAAAGCCAAGAAGGTATTCCTAAAGTTATGTACAGTCAGTGTATACATATATACAACTCTTTAGTATGATACACACTTACTAAGACTGCAGATCTGACAGCATACAATCTCAATATTTCATCAGAACACAAAATATGAGATTAACTGGCATGACAATCCGCTTCATGGGAGCGTGTACTGGGTCGTTACAACGGGCAGAACATATCGTGTACTGGGTCGTTCCAACGGGCAGAACATATCGTGTACTGGGTCGTTCCAACGGGCAGAACATATCGTGTACTGGGTCATTGCAACGGGCAGAACATATCGTGTACTGGGTCGTTCCAACGGGCAGAACATATCGTGTACTGGGTCGTTCCAACTGGCAGAACATATCGTGTACTGGGTCGTTCCAACTGGCAGAACATATCGTGTACTGGGTCGTTCCAACGGGCAGAACATATCGTGTACTGGGTCGTTCCAACTGGCAGAACATATCGTGTACTGGGTCGTTCCAACGGGCAGAACATATCGTGTACTGGGTCGTTCCAACTGGCAGAACATATCGTGTACTGGGTCGTTCCAACTGGCAGAACATATCGTGCATTTCGTTCCACGAAATGAGTGTCTTTTGCTTCCCTTTGATATGCAGAAATGAATCACCCATATTGAATTTTAAAAGCGTGTTATATGAAATTAATTGTCCTATTAACTATTAACTCTCGTTTTAATATGGTGAAACTATTTCAATTTAAATGTTAATAATTTTTGTGGGTCAAGCATAACACGTCAACCCTGTTACCCATAGACAGACCAGCTAGAAATGTTTTAACAATGTAAAACCTTTTGTGAATCTTGCCCCTCCCTGTTGCACACACACTAGCATGTGAACGCGGCATAATTAATGGCTGATTTAACTAGTTATTACCAGTTGGAAGGCCCGCTCAAGTGGGTTTTTCCCAGTTGTGGTAAATTCCCACTTCCCACTTGGTTGTGAACGCACCATAACACCTTTAACCATCCACTGTAGAGCTGTATAATAACACTTATTGGAATTGGCAGCACAAGACTTAGACTTAGACTTAGACTTAGACTTAGCTTTGGCTTAGTGGCCAAAATAAAAAAGTTCTGCATTGATCAATATGTAAAGAGTCTTTTAAGAAGACACATTAGGAACCACTTTGGCCACCCTGTACACTAAATGTCATAGCCATGCATTTCTGGAATATTCTCAGGCATTACATGCATTTGAGCAAAGATGCAACAGGGAGGGGTTATAACTTAGAAACATACATGATACATCTCTGTATGTTCCTAGGTTCTAACCCCCTCAGCCTCAGGCTGAATTCCACAGTATGACACGTCTCATCAACAACCTCTACAATCCTATTAGAAATGTATATTCTCAACAGAAGCACCCAGAACCTTCTCTTCCTAGGTTAGAACCAGACAGCCTGTGAGTGTGTGTAGTCATAACAACGTGTGATTGATTGATTCAACAGCAGTGTCATAATAAACTTTGATCTTATTTTATATATAGTATGTTTACCAGAGACAATGATGACTAGATAAAGTGTATTTTTATCTGGAGATTTTCCTTATTGTAGGCTACTACTTTCACCCCTTGTTTACTACTCTACCTTAATCACTCAGTTTAGCACATGGCCTCATATGAATACTTAAATACTCATCACTAAGCTAAGGACCGTGGGACTAAACACCTCCAACTGCATCTGCATCCTGGACTTCCTGACGGGCCCTCCCAGGTGGTAAGGGTAGGTAACAACACATCTACCACGCGGATCCTCAACACTGGGGACCCTCAGGAGTGTGTGCTTTGTCCCCTCTTGTACTCACTGTTCACCCACGACTGCGTGGCCATGCACGACTCCAACACCATCATTAAGTTTGCTGACGACACAACAGTGGTAGGCCTGACCACAGACAGCGTTGAGACAGCCTATAGGGAGCTCACCTTAGGCAATGTGATCCACTGGTGTAGAAAGGGATCGTATTGCACAATCAAACCCTAATCCTAAATATTCACACTGCACAGCAAGAGGAACCATTGAAATTATTAATCACTATGAAACAACGCACGCATGCACTCACGCACGCACAGACTCGGCAGTGGTGCCAGGATAACAACCTCTCCCTCAATGTGAGCAAGACAAAGGAGCTGATCATGGACTACAGGAAAAGGAGGGCCAAACACGCCCCCATTAACATCTGCGGGGCTGTAGTGGAGCGAGTCAAGAGTTTCAAGTTCCTTGGTGTCCACATCACCAACAAACTGTCATGGTCCAAACACACCAAGACAGTCGTGAAGAGGTCACGACAACACCTTTTCCCCCTCTGGAGACTGAAAAGATTTGTCATGGATCCCCAGATCCTCAAAATGTTCTACAGCTGCACCATCGAGAGCATCCTCACCGGTTGCATCACTGCCTGGTATGGCAACTGCTCGGCATCCGACCGTAAGGTGCTACAGAGGGTAGTGAGTACGGCCCAATACATCACTAGGGCCAAGCTTCCTGACATCCAGGACTTCCTGCCATCCCCAACTGCAGTATATGATATACTATTTTTAAGTTCTGAGTGTACTTTTATAAAATGTACAAAAAGCCAATCTTGGAAATGGTACATGAGACTCAAATGGGAAATGCAGTCACGTGTTCTTATTATTAATTTGGAATTGCGCTTCCAAAATGACCCATTTTGTAAACTAATCGTGTTGCCTATTTTGTCAAAGTTTGCTAATATGACTTTTAAAGTAAATAACATAAAATACATTGGTTGTGTCATGCACTTTGATCATGCTGTTTTACTGCAAACCCTTCATTTTTAGTAGAGAGAGAGAGAGACAGAGGACTAGCTGTAACTGGATAAGCCTAGTACATGATACACAGGGTGTGGTTCATTGTACAGTACAGTACACCCATAAGCAAAGTCTTGCACAATAACTGTAAGATCATGAGGGAACTAAGGACAAATATTCAGCTCCACCAACTGGCAACAGAGTGATATTGCATATCTGACGAGGATTAGTATGCGTCTGTCAAAGGGTACCATCTCAATCATTGATGACTGCATTCATGTGATCAAGACCAAATAAAAATAAAAGTATTTAACAAGAAAATAGCCTTTCACTCAGTGTAACTTTGCAATTAGCAATATAAATTGACCCAAACTTTACATAGCATAGAACAGAGCTTAATATCATGGAGAGCACCCCCAAACAAGATACTGTACATAAGATGATCTCAAAGTATAATACAAATATTGCCAACCCTACTAATAAAATGTGTCTCCCTTACCATAACTGTTTTGAAAAAGGCCCATTTTTATGGGAGGTTTCAATCTAACAGTGATTCAAAGTATAGGCATATTTACAGAAAATAGTGCTATGTTTAAATGGTGTGTTTCAGCATAGAAAATAATAAGTTATCAATTCTCCATTTGATTCTAATTACTCTGAGGATGTCTTTGAGATATATAATTAGAAGGTCCATATTGGAACGTCTGTCAAGCAATTTTGGTTGATTAATATCAAAGATGGCAGTGGACAGTAAAAAGGTAATGGAAATGAATGTAAAAACTATGAGCTAGTCCCTTGTAATGATCAAACAGTGACGTGTGTTAAAAAATACAACAACGTTATCTGGTAAGATTACAATTACTGTCATAATTATGAGAGAATTACGAAAATAAAAAGGACTCTTTCTTTCATGTGAAAGAGCCTTGCTAGAGAGTTGTGAGGAGAGCAGTCACGTCAAGGATTTCTGCTCAAATTCCCACAGGAGCCAATTAGTTGTATCTTGAAAAGTTACTTGACTCTGTATTTTTTTTTTTATCCACAAAAATGACTTCACCAGTTCATCTGTGTTTAGAAATAATATGCTGTTATGCATTAAAACTATGCTTAGATAAGACAATGATTGACCTAAAACCTTTTATTATTAAATAGGATCATTAATTCTTAAAATGTTTTCTTCTTCTTCTTCTTCTTCTTCTTCTTCTTCTTCTTCTTCTTCTTCTTCTTCTTCTTCTTCTTCTTCTTCTTCTTCTTCTTCTTCTTCTTCTTCTTCCTCTTCTTCTTCTTCTGCTCACTGAAACTGAGGGGCCCAAACTGAAGGGCCATTGCTCACTGAAACTGAGCAAATATGTGCCCCCTATAAACGCTTTTTTGTGCATGACACAACTGTTTTTGTTTTTGTCAGCTTTGTATAACTGACACCAGTGACTGAAGTGGATACATTCATTTCTAATGACCTCAACATCACGTGCACCTGTGGAAGCCTTGTTGTCAGGGTTACCTGGTTGTTATATACAACCGGCTTGTGTAAAATGTACCACCTCAGGTCAAAATGGCTGCCTCATAGGTGAGAGGTTGATGCGAGCCTAGCAGACTCTGTCAGGATGACTAAGAGATGCTTCAGTTGTTCTTTCCCTGTTTTATTCCACTACAACCTTTAGAAAACAGTGGTTGGCAAACTTTCCATATGGCTGAGGCAATCTGAACACTTAAGGACACGTATGGCTATTTATAGCCTATAGCTAGGCCACATAAGATGTATGACGAAAACCCTTAAGCAGCAATTAAAATAGGTTTAGGGCATTCCTTCAAGCAGCATGAAGTGCAACCTTCAGCGTGGCGATGCCATTGGTACATAAATTAATATTACACGTTGTCCACTCTTATCACCGCTTGAACCATCACTTCCAGTCAGTTCTGTAAAGACACAATTAACTCTAAAGTGACAGTGTGAAATTCATTTGTTGCTTGTTATTTGTTTTCTGCATACTCTGAAAACAATCTAGGGTGTCCGTTGTCTTCTTCCAATAGAGACTCTGAGGGCACTTGGCTGCTTGGAAGTAGGTAAAATCACTGGGGAAGCCAAGCCAGAAAATAAATGCCCTATTACAACCTATGTGTTGTGATAATTGCGTTGTTTGCTCTATAACCTGTTAGTTCATATGCCTTGACACTGTGATATATAGGCTTAAGGCCCAAGACAATAAGAAGACACAGTGGCAGAATAAATTCAACCACACCTTTGTTTCATCACAAAACCTGAGAGCAAACATTAGCCTTCTGAATCTAGCTACATATTGAACTTCCATCCTCTCAGTCCAGGGGCACAATGTATACATTTGTGGTTGGATCAGAATCACCGTTATAATCATTGGCCAGTACGGAGTATTAAGTAAAACCACAAGTCAAAATCCCTATATCCATCCGTGGCTAATTTAGGAAAGGCACAATTTTAGCTAGCTAGCCACCAGAGGAAAACAACACAACGAGATACAACAATTCACATTGTTTCTGTCAATTACGTATTTCTCTTGATGCGATGTGATAGGAGTGAAGCCAAATCCGAACTGTCTTTCCTTCACACTTTTTTTGTTGAGCACGCCAGGACCATTCACAGTTGAGCTCACTCAGTTTAGCTCAATGCTGATTGGCTATTATTTTATACTTTTTTTAATCAAGGGAGGCCAAATTCTTGCTGGCTTCCCTTGCATTCAATGCTACAGGTGGCAACAATGTCATACTCTTTATGACCAGACAGCATCAGATAGATGGCCGACAGATACAGAGACAGAGGGGCGCTGTTTTGCTCTCGAGGATGCTTTCTCCGGTGAGATACATTCAGCCTTTTGTGAATTTAAGGAATATTATGAAAACCCAGATCCTTCCCATCCATGAACACACACCACTGCATCTCAGTCCACCATGAAGTGGCTGCTTTCAACTGACAGGGGGAGAATCTCAATTGCATTCCTTCTCAAAATCCATTAGATGAGAAAGCCAGAGGTCCCTCCCCTTTGACCTTCTCCTCCAATGGATTTTGAAAAGGAAGCGAGGAGCGAGGACACAAGGTGTTTGCAATTGAGAATCTCCCACCCTCTGGTGGCTTTGACCTAGCCTGACGACTCACACTAAATTCTTCCGCTGCTCTGTCGTTCGCTACCAGAGAGGGAGAGGCGAGAGATTTCACTCTGGCCAAATCTGTCCAAAATAAACCCAATGCGTTTCTATGGGCTTTAACTTGTCGCCTGCCTTCCTGCCTTTGGGACAACAACTCCCATTGTTAGGGCATAGACATGAGCATTTTGTCATTATGTACAGATCTCTGTGATTACATACTTTAGTCTGAGACTGTCATATTTGAAGTAATTTGTGGTGAAGTCAAAATGAGGGGGTGTTGTACAAAACAATTTGATCGTCTCTAACAGATTGGATCGTCTCTAACCAATCAGAGTATCAAAGCCAATGACACATTTTCAAACCGCTGCTTTGCTCATGTGTGTTCTGGCTCTGGCCCAACCCATCGGTTTCTGAACCAATCAGACAGCTCAAATGTTTTAGCCAAACTCATTGTGGAGTATAAACTAAAGTTTGTGGGGTGGGCGTGGCGTAGCATTTGGCCGGAGCAAGGAGTCTGGATAGTCAGGCAAGCTTTGATCCTGCAGTCCTATTATTGAAACGTAGGCCTACCGTAGGCTTCAGTATTGCTGTTTTTCTTGTCTCTGTGAAGAAGTGTTTTTTTTATATATAGTATTACTTGTACAAATTGCGACCAAATCATTGTATCAAATCTAAAGCATCCAAATATCAAAGTGAATTAGACACATTTGACATTTCATTCATGATTCATGAGTATAATTATTTCTCAGTAACAACATTAGTATATGCTTTGACTTGAGAGGATTTGAGAGGAAAGTCCCATGATGCAACTTGCCTGACCTGAATGATGAACTTAAAAAAAAAAAATGTTCACCATAATGACATTTACAATATGAAAGACCTGAGGCCTCATTTATAACTTTTGTGTACATTTTACACTAAACATCTGCATGCGCTATTTCTGAAAAGACGGCGTACACACAAAAATATTGGGATTCATAAACTTGGCACACGCCATACATTCGCATGTTTCCAAATCAGACCTGTCGTGCACGTGTGAACGAGCATTATAACTCCGCCTGAAAAACGCCCTTCATTCACCTTTTATGGTGACAATAATTATTTGTTATTTGCTGTATACTTTGGAAGTATTGGAATTAGGTCAAGACAGTATATACAGTGCATTCGGAAAGTATTCACACCCCTTGACTTTTTCCACATTTTGTTACATTACATCCTTATTCTAAAATGTATTAAATTAATGTTTTTCCTCATCAATCTACACACAATACCCCATAAAGGCAAAGCGATAACAGAAACACCTTATTTACATAAGTATTCAGAAATTGAGCTCAGGTAAATCCTGTTTCCATTGCTCATCCTTGAGATGTTTCTGCAACTTGATTGGAGTTCACCTGTGGTAAATTCAATTAATTGGACAAGATTTGAAAAGGCACACACCTGACTATATAAGGTCCCACAGTTGACAGTGCATGTCAGAGCAAAAACCAAGCCATGAGTTCGAAGGAATTGTCTGTAGAGCGGATTGTGTTGAGGCACAGATCTTTTGAGGCACATATCTTTTGCCTCCATCATTCTTAAATGGAAGAAGTTTGGAACCACCAAGATTCTTCCTAGAGCTTGCCGCCCGGCCAAACTGAGTTTTCAATTGCTATTTCCTTTAGATAGCCTACTGTCTTGGCCTAATTCTAATACTTTAACCTCTTAAAGATCGGACCCTTTTTTTCAATTTTCGCCTAAGATGACATACCCAAATCTAACTGCCTGTAGTTCAGGACTTGAAGAAAGGATATGCATATTCTTGATAACATTTGAAAGGAAACACTTTGAAGTTTGAAATGTGAAATTAATGTAGGAATATAACACATTAGATCTGGTAATGTCAGGTCCTGACTGTGGGTATGCCGCGAGGCATCTCTATGTTTGTCTGGTGGCTAAGGTCAGGGCTTGACAGAGGAGAGGGCTCTGGCAAACTCTATGTTTGTGTTTTGTTGGTCCCCAATTAGAGGCAGCTGCCCTGCGTTGTCTCTAATTGGGGATCCTATTTAAGGTTCTTGCCTTCCCACCTGTGTTATTGTTTGTGCGTTCTGCATACCAGTTCGTGGTATGCAGAATGCCGCTCATTGTTTTGTTAACACTAATAAAGGAATGCCGTTATACTTCAGCTCTGCACCTCGGGTCCTGCCTTCGAGGCATGAAAGGTAAAAGATAATACAATGAAAAAAACATGTTTTTTTGTCACATCATCTTTGAAATGCAAGAGAAAGGACATGTTACTTAGGAGCCCAGAAGCAATTTAAATTTGGGACACTAGATGGCAGCAGTGTATGTGCAAAGTTTTAGACATATCCAATGAACCATTTCATTACTGTTCAAAATGTTGTATCAAGTCTGCCCAAATCTGCCTATTGGTTTATGGATACATTTTCAAGTACAAAACTGCACTCCTCAAACAATAGCATAGTATTATTTCACTGTAATAGCTACTGTAAATTGGACAGTGCAGATTAGATTAACAAGAATTTAAGCTTTTTGCCTATATAAGATATGTCTATGTCCTGGGAACTTTTATTGTTACTTACAACCTCATGCTAATCACATTAGCGCATCTTAGCTCAAGCGTCCTGAGGATGGGACACGATCCTGTAGAGGTAAAAAAAATAATAATTAGGCAACATTTATAAATGATGCCCCTGACCATGAGGCCATTGGAAATGTCTCATTACATTGCAAGTTCACATTTTCACAACCACTAGGTGGCACTCTTACCTTATGTGTTTTTCAGTCTGCTCTGTATGGATGGTTAGAGGCCTATATGGAAGGTAGCTGATGATACAAGTCAACAGACAGTGCTCTGGATTGACGTGTACGACAGCGTGTTCCAGTTGCCGCCAATATACAGGAACTTCGCACAGCCATTGAAGAGGAATAAGCCACAATCAACAGCCTGATCAACTCTATGTGAAGGAACTGTGTCGCGCTGCAAGAGGTAAATGGTGGTCACACCAGATACTGACTGGTTTTCTGATCCATGCCCCTACCTTTTAGAGGTATCTGTGACCAACAGATGCATATTTGTATTCCTAGTGATGTGAAATCGATAGATTAGGGCCTAATGGATATATTGGATTTATTTTCAAATTTGACATTTTTGCATGTTGCGTTTTTATTTTTGTTCAATATATACCCTTTAGTTAGAGAGGTGTTGGAGAAGAGAAATCGAAGGACTGCTGAGCCGTTACTATACATGGGAGAGATCACTAATAGGGATGATTTATGAGCATTTTAACTCTGGCAACAATTAATGAAGCAACTCAATTGAATGTAGATCAAACAAAGAAGTAGTCCTTTTTCTTCTTGCTCTTATTTCATCAGAGATTAATGAGTAGGGGAAGGAGGAAGGAACACTGTGTTGGTCTTTTTCCCCTGAACAGTAGTGACTAGTGAAAATGGCTACTGTATGTACAGTACGGTTTGCTTCTGGTAGTCAGTGTAATGGAATGGCATTTCTTTAAAAAGACCAAGGACACTGGATATGTCATTATAGTCATGGTTTTAATAATGGCATTGTTGTTTTGAAGAGAATTGTAACCTAGAAAGAGAAACAGCATACTATGTACTCACCCGGTGGTGACCCGTCATTCAGGGCAGGTGAGGCAGGGCCAACCTGTTTTGAGACCCACATTTTTAGCTTGCCTGTTTTGCATGTTATTTTGGCACATATCAGTTTGCAAACAATGTAAAAAATAAATAAAATAAAAAAACATGAATAAAGCTGCGTACAAACAAGTAAGGTAGCCCCAAAATGCAGGTGTTTCAGCCTAGCTCAGTGCTTTCTGTGGTGGTGGGGCAGCCAGCGGAAAATACAGATCCTAGGTCTTGGTATTGTTCTCTAGTTGCACCATGATTGGCTCAGTGTACTGTCACTCATGGGGACACTACGTCACCGCCAAGTCTAAGGGTAGAGCTAAAAAATTCAAGCCCCTTGCTTGCTGCTGTAGAGTTACATTAGAAGTCCCCATCCAAGAAGGCTCAAGGTCATTGGCCACAGATAAAATTATGTCAAATCACGTTATATCTACAGTAGCTTTGATTGGACTGATCATGTCAAAATCATACTTTCAAAATCTTAGCTAGCAATCATCATGAATCAAGTCGACAATCTACTGGCAGAAATTATAGATAAAATCGGTGCTCATTGGCCATTGGACATAAACATTACACAACAAGTTGGAAATCGCAAATTCAACAATGAGTGGTTTGGAAGGAATCAGTGGCTAACTGCAAGCATTGCAAAGCAATCACTAGCCTGATATTCAGTGGAGTGACTGTGTGAGAGTAAGGGTCTCTTTTCTAAGTTTAAAGTTATAAACATTAAGCATTGGCTATGCTGTCAAAGAAGCATGATTTGTGCCGCGCTCAAAACAACTTAACTCGGAACTGCGAAATCTGACAAGACAACTGGGAACTCGTGGGAAAAATGAGCTCTGACTGGGAAAATTTGTTTTGAACGGTCATCCAACTCGGAATTGTAAATCCAGAACTCGGGCCTCTTTCTAGAGTTACGACCTGAAGATTGCTGACTTCATCATGATTCAACATTGTTTTTTTCAGAGTTCCCAGTTGTCTTGAAAGCATCATAAATATATCCTAGAGAATGCCAGACTTTGATGACAAAATTTGCCCATGAAGGACTTCCGTGCCACCTTCCTGTTCAACTGAGCACAGCACAACAAGGTGAGTCCAAAAATGTATTGTATGCTGCTGCATACATTATGTAATATGCCAGGGAGATATGTATACTGTAACTAAGAAAGTCATACTAAGTGTAAATTTGGTCTATTTTCCTGTCTTAATTTCACCTACTGTTCTGACTTGGTGGTGCACATGTAACGTTAGCCTATAACCTGTTTTAGAGAAATGTAATCATTGTAAGAGCTTTCATTGTCAGCTTATATTCCCCCTTTATTTATCATACAGTTCTCACTTGGTATACAGGGAGAACACTAAGAACGACCCATGTTCTGAATTCTGTTGCTGTACATTTCAAAAGTGCTGAACAATTAGTTATATTGACTACGTCCGTCCCAGCTCGTTCATTAATGTCTTAATCGAAATGACGGATTGCCTCTTATTTGCTTGTTGTCCCCTTATGCCATAGTTTTTACATCTCAATTATCAGTAGAAACCACATTTGTTTAAGCAAGTCTGCCATATCAGCTATGTTTATTTTTTTTAAGGCAGTAAATGAGGCTGAATGAACTGTTTCGCTGCCAGACAAGGCTCCGCTGATAGCCAGGTGTATCAGTGGTAAGGTGTTGGGACTCTGCTGTTGGGACAGCTTTATGCAGGCCCTAACAGATTGTGGTTACCGTTTGTCACCGTTCTAGTGCAATTAATGTATTGTTTAGTGTTGTGTTGTGTAGTGGCTTTGCTGGCATGCATCCCACATAGTTTTTTGTTTGCCCCACCAAGATTTACATGCTAAAATCGCCACTGTACTCACCACTCATTATCTTATCAAGACATTTTTCTCAGCCGTTGTATATGATGTAGCTAATCTATTTGTATGGGAGATTTAATACGATATAGCAAGAGTATGACTAATGTGATATGCCTAAGCATAATGCAATAGTCTCATCAGATCTATCCTCACCATTTGGAAAATATGCCCTTAATTATTTGGACATTAATTATGCAAGAGTATAATTTCCCTGTTTTAATGATTTGTTTGGGCCATTGCGTTTCTTTTGGGGTTACAGTCACTATCAAACACAATTTTATAGATGCAGCTGACAAGTTAATTAGATAAATCAATTTAGCAGCTAAAAATCCCCAGAGAGAAATCTGTGTCTTAACATGATTCAGGAGATTCAGTCAAAACATTAAAACATGTAGACTTACTGTATTCACTTTCAGATGCTAAGATACTAGCACGACTTGCAAAGTCTCCACCCCAGTAAACAGAAACTCTCTGCAAGTCTATGGGCCAATTGCACTCTTCCCAAATTCAAAAGATGTAAGCTCCTGCGAATGATCAGTAACCAAAAATCACAATACCGAAATTTGACAGACTCTACTACCATTTACGTGTTTGTTATGTGCTTCTGTCCACGAGAGATTAGTATCTCATAAAACCTTTCTAGTGTTTGTTTTCCTAATTGGAACATCATTGCAGAGAGGAAGAGACAAAGTGAGAGGCTTTACACCGCCAAAAATCTGTCCACGAAAATAAGACCACGAAGTGAGGATTTTTTTTTTTAGGAATTTGGTAAACAAAAAATGTAATTGCCAATTCGCTGCATGAGGCTTATTTGATCTAATAGAAGTTTTGTAATGGTTAGGTTCTTACGAATGCACTAATATAAGTGTACGCATACAAGGTATCAAAAATGGCCATAGAAATGCATTGAATAACAGATCCACTACATGGAGCAACAGATAATCCCCCAAAAATCTAAAGGAAGTTTGTTCTGAAGTGTCTGCCTTATATCTGAGAGATATAAGAAGCATCAGGAAACCATATTTTTTTTTACATGTATTTTTCCCCTTATTTTAGCCACTAAACTATATCTACAGCGGGTGAAATAAGTATTGAACACGTCACCATTTTTCTCAGTAAATATAGTTCCAAAGGTGCTATTGACATGAAAGTTTCACCAGATGTTGGTAACAACCCAAGTAATCCATACATACAAATAAGTTCAGAAATTAAGTTATGTGTAATAATGTGAAATGACACAGGGAAAAAGTATTGAACACATGAAGAAAGGGAGGTTCAAAAAGGCATGGAAAGCCAAGACAACAGCTGAAAACTATCAGTAATTAAAAAGCAATCCAGCCCCCTGTCAGTGCAAATTAATATCAGCTGGTTCAGTCCCAACTGATGGCCTACAAAAAGGTCAATTTTATGGTGAAATGATTGTCTTTCCACTTCCGTATTATGGCCCCAACAGTGCTCACTGGAACATTCAGAAGCTTAGAAATGCACCTATAACCAATGCCATCATTATGTTTTGCAACAATTAGGTTGCGAATGTCTTGAGACAGCTCTTTGCTTTTACCCATCATGAGATGTGTCTTGTGTGACACCTTGGCAATGAGACCTTTTTGTAGGCCATCAGTTGGGACTGAACCAGCTGATGTTAATTTGCACTGACAGGGGGCTGGATTGCTTTTTAATTACTGATAGTTTTCAGCTGTTGTCTTGGCTTTCCATGCCTTTTTGAACCTCCCTTTCTTCATGTGTTCAATACTTTGTCCCTGTGTCATTTCACATTATTACACATAACTTAATTTCTGAACTTATTTGTATGTATGGATTACTTGGGTTGTTACCAACATCTGGTGAAACTTTCATGTCAATAGCACCTTTGGAACTATATTTACTGAGAAAAATGGTGACGTGTTCAATACTTATTTCACCCGCTGTATATATACTTACATTTATTTTATTAAACTGGTACCGGTACCTTCAGATGAGGCTTGTGGGACAAACAGAGAAGATCATCGTGTTCTTGAGAGTCCCATCTTTAAATAGTTTTTTTTTTTAAGCCAAACTTTTCAGACGCTACAGACATTTCTGTGAGAAGACTCGATTTTCGGGATGTCTCATGGTCTGACAAACACCACTCTAGCTCTGCCACCTTTCACCGCAGATGCGGAAGGGCGATATCAGCGGATGTGGTGGATTGAGACGCAGCCCATGCAAAAACACATCTCTAGCTTAAACAGACAGATTTTCTGTGGGTCACAAATCTGGGACCAGCTCCGTTGCTAACTACCAGCGCCGTTGCTAATTACCAGCACTGTTGCTAACTAGCATAGATGGTCCCATTGTTTCAAAGAGTTATGGGATAATAGAATCCCATTGATTTAACCTTTGTCATATTCAACGTAGCTTTAAGGACATGTATTTCCATTTTTAGAGCGGCCGCTCGACTATCTTGTCAGTATAGTAGCATCTTGGTTTATACCAACTATAAACAGAAAATGGAAATACATGTCCTCAAAGCTGATTATTCAACGCATTCGGTCTGGTCCACATAAAACTACAAAGTAGGTGTATGTGGTCTATGGAATAACAAAATATTTGTTCTTGTCTTTGCGTAGCTTAATATTTGAAGTCCATTCCTAGCATGGGGTTGAAGGGATGCATTGTAATCATTACACTGTACTTCCATGTTAATTATTTCATCAAACTTCTGGGAATTCTTTGAAGAAGAAACTTCTAAAACAGAATCCTCTGCTCCTCTCATTTCCAGGCACGGGGTTGAAAGTGAGATCAATTTGACTGACTGTGTCAAAACACTGTTACATTCTGTTTAATTAGTACGCAACGCACTCAGAGAGATGTCCGCGATAGTTCCTGATTACAGACCAAGTGGTGGGATCTAAAGGGAGATGCTGCTAGTCTCTGTAAAGCCTTGTAGAGATGAAAGAATGGCGCTTCTTTCCCAAGTCTCTGTCCCACTCAGACACTCAGTGTGACACCGCACTCCTTTGACGAACACGGCAAGCATTAGTCTCCTCCATTACCAGGCGGTGTCATCTGAATCTGTCACGAATCATAACGGGGATAGGAGAGGGAACAGGCGGAGTG
Organism: Thymallus thymallus; assembly: GCA_023634145.1. Classification (NCBI taxonomy): domain Eukaryota; kingdom Metazoa; phylum Chordata; class Actinopteri; order Salmoniformes; family Salmonidae; genus Thymallus; species Thymallus thymallus. The sequence continues at coordinate 26,010,533 of CM042382.1, read as the reverse complement.
TTTTTCCTCTGTATTTATTGTTTTTATTTAACTAGGCAAGTCAGTTAAGAACAAATTCTTATTTACAATGACTGCATAGGAACAGTGGGTTAACTGCCTTGTTCAGGGACAGAATGACAGATTTTTACCTTGTCAGCTCAGGGATTTGATCTTGCAACCTTTCAGTTACGGGCCTAACACTCTAACCACTAGGCTACCTGCCGCTAGACCAATCATAATCAAAATGAAGCCCTATCCGCTAATCTCTCTCCCATGTTTCCCAACCCCTGGAATTTCACAGCTGATCAGTCAGCAGTCGACACTATGGGAGAGTTAGCTATAAGTGAATCTACTCACAATCACAGAGAGGCGAGGGAGGGAGAGAGAGAGAGATGCATTGAGAGTAAAAGAGAGATGTGAGATGCAGAGTGGGAGATATACAGACAAAATGTAAGAGAGAGAGGGGAGAGGAAGGAAAAAGGTGGTTTGTGTGTGAGAGAGCGAGACTAGCTGCTTTGAAGTGGCTGTTGGTGAGCTGATTGGGGGGACTGCCTGAGGGACCTGACTCCTCACAGAGGAGCTCTCTGTGTGTATAATCCCGGTAGTACAGATCTGTATCAGGGATCAGACCACCTGCTGAAGGGACCACCAGCAACGCTGCACTGTACTGCACCTCTACACTCACTGGGTTGTGCTACTGACAGAGAGGTCGTCTCCTCTCCTCCACAGAGGGAGGGAGGTGATAAGAGAAGGGGGGGCGGCTTTACATCTGCCAGAACAGAGAGCAACATCACAACAGCCTTACGGTACCAGAGATCTAAGGTCCTCAATAATCGCTTTGTGCTTGTGTGGGTTTTAGGTCCCGTTGCTCTGAAACGCTTGTGCGGGTAGTGAAATATTTTGTGAGGAAAAGCCAGAGTAGTCTGGTCAACTGTACCCCATTTTGAACCCAATGTTCTGTGACAAATTTGATTGTAATTAACTTGGAACATGCTATCCGTAAAACATTCTACATATTATGCCATGTTTTCCAAACTGTGTAGTGTAAAGCTGAAGCATACTGTAGGCTATACTTTTCAGAATATTTGTGTTTTCAAAGTAAGCCACAGATTCCTTGCTAACTCTATAATGTTATGCAGTGTTTGAAGCCTCTCATTTTTTAAAATGACATTTTAGTCATTTAGCAGACGCTCTTATCCAGAGCGACTTACAGTTAGTGCATACATGTTCATACTTTTATTCACTCTTCCTCTGATTGTACATCATATTAGGAACACCTGCTCTTTCCATGACATACTGACCAGGTGAATCCAGGTGAAAGCTTACTGGACATTCAGCCAACTTGATACAATTGTGAGAAGCATTGGAGGCTGTTTTGAGAGCAAAAGGGCGTGCAACTTAATATTAGGAAGGTGTTCCTAATGTTTTGAACACTCAGTGTAGGTCTATGGAGGCCAGGATGTACCTGGGAGCCTGAGTACAGAGCATCTACACCTCCAAAAGGCGACAGAAGCACAACTTCATTATGGTAGATTAGATGTATCCCAGGTGGTTGTGGAAACTCAATACAGCAGAGCAGTAAGCTCAGTGACTGCTTTATTTATACCAAACTTAAACCTCGCAGACACCCTTACATGTCGATCCCTTTCATGTTCCTGAGATTGAGCACAAAATACATGTTTTATATATATTGGCACTGAGGCTAAGGGAATGCATTTTATTGATTTACTGTCAGACCGGTATAAACACAGGCCTATCCGGAGGCCAGGTATGTATCAACACAGAGCGTGGACGGCAGATAGGCCAGAGAATGGTGATGCATGTTGTAGAAGAGCACCAGTTCGGTGGATTGAACCCATGTCAAATGTATTGGAGATCAGTGTGTTTTGCAGCAGCCTTTAATGTTCTCAATCCTGTGAGTTCGCTTGGCTGAGTTTCACAGACAACCAGGAACTCGCTGATGGATCATCATGATCACATTTTATTGCGCTTGTACATCAGATGATCAATAAGATATGGGGGGCGGGGCAGAGTATTGGTGGAGTTTTCCAAATTCAACAGACATGCATCACATTAACCAGACAGAATTTCAAATTGTATTAATTTCTCTAAACTCTGAAAAGAATAAGAATGGAGTTACAGGCCTACTCAGGCTGGTTATAGACAGACTATCACATTCAATCTATATCGTAGCCTATCTATCCTTTTCAAAAAGGACTGAAGACAGAATAAGATAATGTGGTTACATTTCAACATATTTATTAGTGGAGCCAATGTGCTGTAACATACATTACATGGCCAAAGCATGTGAAAAACCCTTAGTGTATTCTGCGTTTTCAGCCACACCTGTTGCTGACAGGTGTATACAATCGAGCACACAGCCATGCAATCTCCATAGACAAACACTGGCAGTACAATGGCCCATACTGAAGAGCTCAGTGACTTTCAATGTGGCACCATCATAAAATGCCACCTTTCCAACAAGTCAGTTTGTCAAATGTCTGCCCTGCTAGAGTTGCCCCGGTTAAAATTGTCTGTCCTCCTGTTGCAACACTCACTACCAAGTTCCAAACTGCCTAGTGAAGAAATGTAAGCACGATAACTGTTCGTCAGGAGGGTTTCCATGGGTGAGCAGCCACACACAAGCTTAAGATCACCATGCGCAGGGCGAGAAGCAGAGCGTTGGTGGAGCGACATTCCTTTTTATTCAACTTGTGTATCGAAACAAGTACCAAAAATAAACAAGGCGAGTGTGCGCGCGCACGCACGCACGCACGCACGCACGCGCACGCGCACACACACACACACACACACACACACACACACACACACACACACACACACACACACACACACACACACACACACACACACACACACACAATGACCTGGCGTGAACATACACATACAAGAATCCACATCCAGGTGACAAACCAATGAACTTAAATAGAATCCCCAATTAGAGACAACACAAGACAGCTGTCTCTAATTGGGGATAGAAATTAACAAACACAAAAGACACCCAGTGAACTGCCAAGCTCTAACTGCGGCCCTCCAACTCCCCACTAGAGGGAGCCAGAGACATGCCACAGTCAGAACCTGACACCAACTCTGTATTACAGTTTTTCTCGATTGTTTACACACATTCTCTGAAAGCATGCCTCATATTCTCAGAACTCTACACACAAATCAAAAAACACACACACAATGGGCAAAACCCCTAAATTCTCCAGCAAAATGAAACTTTACATTCAAAACAATGTTATTTCTTATCAAAAGGGTATTTTGTTTTCAAATGACACACACAAACCATCATATGAATAGACATTTATAAGAACCAGTTGAACACTGATGTGCTCAATGTAAAACACTATGATGAATGGAAAACACTTCTTCTCCATTCATCATAATGACTTAGGCCTTTTTTTGGTTCAGTGTTGCCATTACTACAGACAGTACATACATAAGTGTGTTGTAAAATATTTGAGAATATTGTTTTTATACTTGGTAACAAATATATTTTATTTTTCCCACAAAAACAATGTACACAGTGTACATCCCATTCCCAACCAACACAAAGTTGCACATACAGTGGTCTACATACAAAACAGAAGAATTTAATGTATACAGTTACAGTAAAAAAAAAAAAAAGAAAGAAAATAACTATGCTGTATCCTCTCTTCTGTTGCGGTCTGGCCACAGCACCTCATCCACATCACAAGCAATGTTTTCCCTGGCCAAGCAGCGGGGGAAATATCGCCTAGCATGGCGATTCCAGCCATGAAAAGCATCAGCTGCTATATCTCCACATGCGTCTTCCATAGCTTGGAGAAGACGTATACGCGTTTGTGGATTTCGGTCATACACTTTCCATCTCGAGGCAGAATTTTTTTTGCTATTTCCTATTGAGGAATGGAGAATATGGAGGGAGATAAACAACTAAAAAGCGTGGGTGGGCAGTAAACCAGTTACGAACCAGAGCAGCCCTGTGGAAACTTACGTTGTCCCAAATGACAACGTACCTGAGCTGCTCTGGGCCATCTACCTGATCTGGTGGAATGAGTGTGTTGTGTAGGGTGTCCAGGAATGTGATCAGATGGGCGGTGTTGTAGGGGCCAAGGGTAGCATGGTGATGGATGACGCCGTGGTGGGTAATCGCTGCACACATTGTGATGTTCCCTCCGCGCTGGCCAGGGACTTGAACAATGGCACGCTGGCCGATGATATTCCTTCCCCTCTTTCGTCTTTTTGTGAGGTTGAATCCAACCTCATCAATGAAGATGAACTGGTGCTCCACTGCAGCCACCTCTAGCTCAAGGACTCTCTGAAACACACATGACAATATCAGAAATAGACATGGAGTGGTCACTATTGTGAAGCACAATCATTATGATTACAATACTGAAATATGTATAATTTATACAGTATTGAGAGTATGCATCAATTGTGGGATTGTATAGGACTCACTTGCACATAGTTATATCGCAATTCTTTGACTCTTTCTGAATTGCGTTCAAATGGCACCCTGTAGACCTGCTTCATCCTGAGATTATTTCTGCGCAAGACACGGTCCAGTGTTGATAAGCTTACCCTATCAATATTTTGAAATATCTCATTGTTTTCTATTATTTTTCTTTGTATTTGCCGTAATGTTATGGCGTTATTTTCTAGGACCATGTTCATGATTTCAGTTTCCTGTTCAGGAGACAGAACACGTTCCCGACCACCTTGTGTTGGTAATCTTTCAGTTCTGCCTAACAAATAGTAAAATACTGTAAATACAAAGTAGGAATACATTTCCCAAATACTTGAAACATACTTTATTTTTACAGTCCTACAGAACAGTCCACAGGCAATACTGTACTACTGTACTCATTGAGTACTGTATTGATATGCAGTACTGCAATTTTCTAGTGAGAGTAGATTTCTTACCTATTCTCATTTCGGAAAGTCTGGATGATGGATGCTACAGTGTACCTGCTCAAATTTGGCTGTACTCTTTGCCCAGCCTCCCTCATTGTTAGACCATGGTTGACCACATGATCAACCAAAGTGGCTCTGATCTCATCAGAGATTACGGTCCTTGGCCTTCCTCGTCCTCGTCCTCGTCCTTGTCCTCCCCGTCCTCCTCCTCTTACTCTCACTCCTCTGGCTCTGCCTCTGTTTCCAATGTTGGCATCCATTGCTCCAAAACAGAAGAGCTCACCTGTTGCCCTTTTATGCTAAAGCTCTGATTGCTAATTGTAAAACTGTGTGACGGGTGTTTGCCCATGTGATGAGTCGGTGTGCGTATTTGAATGGCAGTGTGTTCATTGTGAAAACAAGAGATTTTCTGCATGAAAATTGTGCCAAATGCAAAGAATTGTGTGTAGTGTTTTGAAAAAAGTGTGTTTTAGAACTGAAATTTGAGTGTAAAGCAGGAATTGTGCTTGTAGTTTAGAAGAATTGGTTCAGGGGGTTGGTGCATGAGTTACATGTTGTGGTCATTGTGTCGCAAGTACCAGTATTTGTGTGTAAACAATTGAGAAAAACTGTAATGCCCATGATTTTGGAATGAGACATTTGAGCAGGTGTCCACATACCTTTGGACATGTAGTGTACTGTATATAAATTAAATCAAATAGCTTAGTATACACAACAACACTTTCCGAATGTTCACATCAGAAGGCTATTGCATATAAAAACATGGGCATTCGTTTACATTGCAAATGTAGAACCGTTGGACAGCAACATAATAAATTAAAGCATTGATCATTGGGAACGAGATCAGAATTACTGCTAAGGCTCGATCCATTAATTAAATAATGAAATAGGTAGGCTACAAAACTAAAACAATCCATACGTTCAAATCAAAAGGCCTGATTTAACATGACATCAATAATGCAGCCACATACTGAGTCCCCGATGCAGACACATTCAGAATTCAAAAGATGGCTTAGTATTTAGTTTTACAAGCTCTGACGAAGGCCAAGACACCATTTCAGTGAGAACAGAAATTCACTTTTGGTAAAAAAAGAAAGAAAAGACTTCTGTTGTCAAAGATGTAACAAAAACGACTTAGCCTACATTTGAACACCACCACAAAAGCTTCGCTATTTGGCATCTTCCCAATTAAGTAGCCCAGTTTTGTTGTTTGGCTGTTTGAAGAAAACCAGGGCCTGTCACTTACAGCCCACCTCTTCCAATGCATTGTTGAAAAGTGTAAATTGAATTCTACTAGATGAAGAGCCAAAATGAGTATAACATCCTGGCATTCAAACCATACCAGATTTTTGTTTTTTAAATTCACATACTGAGAATGTGTTATGTGCAATGGCGTTGTTTCCCGCATTCCCATATGTAATTGATCAGCTGTTGTCAAAAATTTGTATGACATCCGGGCATTTAAAGTACACTAGGTTTTTGAAATGTCACATACTATTAAACTTTATTTTTACGCAGACTCAAACAGCCTACTATTTAGGATGCAAGTATGGTTATTCGGACACGGCCATGTTCTTTTTTTTTTTTTTGCACTCTATATTTCCAGTCACACTGTCTGCACCTAAAGCCCTGGCACAAGTTGAACCAACACTAGTGTGAACAATCACTCGCACTTGATTCCCCCCCCCCCACTTTACAAGCTCTGACTTTGCTGAGAGCTACTTTGAGGAAAAATATTCTTGCTATGACTGTGATATGTGGTTGTCCCACCGAGCTATTTTATGATGAATGCACTAACTATAAGTGACTCAGTATAAGAGTGTCTGCTATTTGACTAAAATGTCAAATGTAACCATATTCCAGAGAACCTGTAATGCATCAGTAGACCGCATTTCACTAATAGCAATGGCTAAGAACTGCTCAGGTCTGAGTCCAGCTGTGTTGCCTGTCTGTAACACCCATTACACACTATCTCCACTCTTGACTTGATGCTGCTCCGCCACTCAGCTTTTCTCTGCCTCCCTCCCTCCCTCCCACCCACCCAAACCAACTCCCCCCCTTCAGTCTGCTCTCCTCTCCTTCTATTGATTGATCTCCTGACACCTCCGCCAAGCACTCCATCTCTGGTGAGTGGCAGGAAGAGAGATGACGCTGGAGTGGAAATCAATGGAGGTACAGTTGGCGGTCATACCTTCTCGCTAACCTTTTATCCTTTTTTGCCCAGAGGTCGGATCAAGCAGCACCATCAATGATTTTCATTGTTCTCAAGACTTAGCTTGTTCTATTTTTCATTAATTCCTAGGAAGCAGTGGAGGAGGCTTTCAGACAATGTGAGGCCACTTTACTCTACCTTGCCCTATATGTGTGTGTGTGATCGTATCATCTCTCCAGACATGAAAACATACAGTGTGAGAGAGAGAGACTTGGAAATGAGATGGCCATGTAAGTTGAATCCACAAACTAACCAAGATATCATTGCATCTCAGCATTCTACCCAGTATCACAGTAAGGGCCTGTTCCGAGTCCTTCACTTCGTGGAAACAAAGCATTACTCACCTATGGCCTAGTTATTCCCGGAGCTGATGACACGCTCCAACAACACTATAATTCATAACCACCTCGGCCGTGATGTGCCCGTGCCTCATTTCATATGTGCATCAATGATTGAGTTATATTGACTGGATGGGCCTCGTGCCACTGCAGCGACTCTGGCCCTCTATCCCGGAATGACCAATGACCGGCTGGTGGCGGGCGGGGTGGATGACCTTTCATGGGCCACTGTCCAGAGAAATTATTCCTTGACGCTCTGAACGAAGGAATGCATTAATTACTTACAGGGCCTCGCAGCACAAAGTGCCTCCCGTCTTCCACACGTTGCGGCCCCGCTGGTAAGATTCTTTGTCATCGACCCAAACCACCTCTAACATCAACCTGTCTAGTAGTAGTAACACACCATGCCCCCCTCTGGACATTCTCTCAGTGCTAGTAACTCTAATGTTTCTATAGGTGGTTTAACGAAACCGCTTGCAGTATGACAAAAGTAGCTTAAAATAACAACAGTGAGGTCAAGATTCTTGAATGGCTTGTCAGACAGATCAAAACTGAACAGGTCACGTCGTAGAACTGACAGTTTTCAAAATCAAATGTCAAATGTCACATGCTGCTGTGCAAATCCAATGCACTTCTGAAAGAGCTACAGGGAAGAAAAAAATTCCAGCCTAAGTTGCGCACATCAAAAGGCTGGGCAAATACTTGGAAAATCAAACATACTGTACATCGAAGGAGTAGCCCCTCACCGACTACGTAGTTGTACAGCGCTTTCTGAATGCTTGGTTATGGTATTACTTCAGAAGAAAAAAGGGTTGTTATAACTAATGGGTTAAATCCTTCAGTCTCCAAGCAACAGCTGAACAGGACAAATGTGTTTGAGTCCACAGGCATCCAGTAGTGCATCCACATTAATAGGGACTGGAACAGATTGTACATTGTGTATTTGAAGATTGCTATCCCCATGACGCACATTTTAGAGCTTCTCTATAATGTCTTTATGGAACTATGTCTCTATACCTTAGCACCTGAGAAGTCATCATGGCCACTGTAAATATCAAGTGGCCAGAAAAGGCTTTGTTGTTCTCCAGATAAAGAGCTCTTCATCTTCACATGACTCATTCAAGATTAGCATTGCACCAAGCGCTGAGTACATTGTTTACTTAAAAGATGGAGAAATTAACAATCTACCTACCAATCTTAATTTGAATCTTAAAATACATCATGGTAACAATTCCAACACTTAACAGTGTCTCTGACACCAATTATGATGTTCTACTGTATAGTCTCAAACATTTGTATGCAATTAAAAATATATGAAAGAGTATGTTTGTACAGTACATTGACAAAAGTGTTGTCTGCCCTCAAAAGGAACAAGTATTCAGTAGATTTCACAGCATCTGCTTGTTTCCTCGAACTTTGAGACCTCTTGCTGGTGGTCTATATACAGTGTTAATAGGTATAATACAGGATGATACTCTGCACACAGTTTATATTGGTCTAATAGTGTTTATTGTTATAATACAGGATGATACTCTGCACACACATGCTGAAGCTGAAAGCCATAGGCTTATACTAAATGTGTTTCTTTTCACCTTGGTTTTGTCCTCCCTGCGACCTCCCGGCCGGCACAAGGCTGGTTGGGCAGTCAGAGAGGAAAGGCAAGGTCAGAATGGCCCTTTAGACCCTCCATTCCACAATACCAGACAAATGACAACTTTGTGAGGAGATGAATAGGAATGTGCACTCTTCACCAACCCCTCAATTCTGTTCAGGTCTGATTTAAAAGGACAGAAAATGTGTCGCTTTGTTACATGAACATAATGGTGTTTGAGCTGTGCGCTCCTATTTATAACGATGGGTCTTTTATTGGTCTGGTCTGACAGGCTCATACCTGTTGAGTACCCTTTGAAAAACTGGACCTTGGTCAATTCACATTCATTGAAAAGTGATTTATTTGTGTATTTATTTTTTATTGAATGAAAAACTTTGTGCAATGCTGGAGAAACCTTGAACATTAAGGGGTAATAAGGTCAGTGTGTGCTATGTTGAAGATCAAGGCAAATGGTCTGTATATTGTTTTTAACATGGTAGTCTCAGATTAGGTCATATTCCTCTTCGGGGCCAGCCGGATGTAAGCGTTGTTTTTGTCCAGCTGTGCTGGGCTTTAGTTCACTTGGTTTAGCCACTAGCCACTAGACACTTGGTTTGTCTAGTGGCTATGTCTTCCCACATAGTGATTCACACAGCGCTCAAAATATTGACCATTATCAGACATTTAATCTCTGAAGAACGAGAAATTCTGATTTAGTTAATAATTCTGAAAAGTATTCCAAGGTGACATTACTGTCTGTGACTGCTGCCACTCATTGTCTTTTTAAGCTCGCTCACTCTCTCTCTCTCTCTCACTCTCTCTCACTCTCACTCTCTCCCACTCTCTCCCACTCTCTCTCACTCTCTCTCACTCTCTCTCACTCACACACACAGCAAACCATTATTACCATGCTGGCTGTTTGCTGGGAAAAAAAAAGAAAAAAAAAGAAAAGCTAATGATGTTGTTGACTTGAGCGCTGAGCTAATTAAAATTCTATAAAAATGGTGGAGGTAGGATGTTGTGATGGATGTAGTGTCACATAGTCCGGTGCAGCGGCAAGGACTGTGGAAGTGGCCTGCCTGCCAATCGATACTTTCACTGAGAACACTACACTGCATATGCATTTAATGAACCAACAGTTTTATCTGTTAATTACATGCCAGGCCACATTAGCATTCCTCACCACACGCTAGCTGGAATACCTTGCTGCCTGTCCAGATAATGGCTATTTCACACAACAAATCTGCAGGCTGCTGGCACATTTGAATTTTTCCCTCTCTCTCGCTTGATCTCTCCCTCTCTCCTCAGACTCTCTGACGCGTTTGTTTATTGCAGGTAATTTGCCATTCAACACACTCCATGTGTATCAGTGTTTTGTAATGCAATTTTATTTTGTCCTTTGTCCATCTATTCTCAGATTAGCATTAGAATGTATTGTGTAACCATTGGCTCAGAAAATAATGCCAGTTTATCAAATGTCCTCCATCTCGGCAAATTGTATGGGTTTGAAATTAACTGTGAAAGTAAAAAGTAATTATTGCCTCTTCGTTTTCAAGCCCCTAACTCCAGTCTCCAACACTGTGTACTGTCAACTACTTTTTAACAGGAAGCTAAACTTTTTAGAGAATCAGACTATGCCAGATGGTCTATATTTAAGAGTTGAATTCATATGACAAGTTATTTATGCAGGATTAATCCTTAAATATTATCTCCCACATACTGTAACACTCTACTTAATCGTGGTTTAGAGGTAAATTATGTGCTATGAATTATTCAAGGTATACAATACGACACATTAACCCTTTTCTCTAGTATACTCCTATTCTGCCACTCTCTCGGGCCTAACGCCAACGTTTATACCGCATGTCAATCATCTCATCAGCAGTGGTATTGATGCAGCTGCCACATAGCCTAGCTCTAACCTGTCTTGCTGTTTAACATTCTCCTTCTCTCACCAGCTAGCCGCCCACCTTTTCTACTGCTGCTCACATTCCCATGAAGAGGGACAATGTGTGTTAAATTGGGGTTCTTCCACGTCTGAATCATTTGCCATTGAACCAGTCAAATGAAACACCCCAATCATAATCATCCACACTTAACACCTCAGACTTCTTTTGGAATCTTTTTTTATTTTTTAACTGCAAGAGTAAATGGAAAACTAAACATTCTTTTCACGGCCAAGCCCCGGGTCATAACACATTCTAGAATGTGCTTCAAGGCCATGGAGTAAGCCTACAACAACTGCATCATAGACAGTCATACACATACAGTATGTCAAGCATTGGAGTCTTATCACTCGGGCATGTGTAGCTGATGTGGAATTTCTAGCTAGTGACAATTCTGTGCACACATGCACTAAATATGTATTTCCTCAGAAGTCCAGATACAGTAAGTCTTATTGTGGCAGCTGAAGTTGGGAGAAGTAATGCGGGAGACAGAAGGGGAGATGGGAGGGGAAAGTCTGACTGGCTGTGCCTAAGCCCTGACTGTAGCCAAGTGCCAGGGGGCCTGGGGCCGGTGATAAGTTACTATTCCTGTTGCAAGCCTTTCAACACGTCTCTACTTTGTCTCTCTGGCTGGCTTAGATCGCCAGAGGAAGCTCCTGACAGCCCAGAGAGAATTCCCATATGAATGATATGAAAGCTTAATTTCTGTTTTACATCAGAATGCTGCTCACCACACCACCAGCATCCAGATCAGACTATAAAGGTTTTTTCTTCAGTCAGTTTTTTTCTGTTTTTGGTTTTGTTTTTCGATCTCTGAAGGGTTTCTGCAATGACACTTTTGTGTTGAATTACAATGAATTAGCACATATTATATTATTGTATTGGATGTATTGGATGTGCTTTATTTAGACTTGGGGAGGATTTTGTGAGAGCCTAACCAAGTTCAGCTTTGTCATTTGGGATTCTCTCAAACTTTTGACATCCGTCTTTCCTTCGAACCCCCCCCAAACCCCCCCCCCCACACACACTCCAACAAAAAAGGACCAGATAAGCTACAGTACAACTCAACTCTCAAGAACTACTAGCCAATCCTGGGGCCATGATGGCAGCGTCTTGGACCAGCCTGGCCTCAAAGACCAGACAGAACATAGTAAACACACTAAAATGTGTATTATACTGTATGTGACGTTTGGCATGGGTACAATTCAGAAGGTTACTTAAGCCAATAACGAGAGGAGAGAGGTTGGTCGGGGAGGATGGGTGAGCGTATAACGCAAACGCCTAAGTTGTGTGTTCGAATCACATCAGACAACTTTAAGCATCAGACAAAGGGAATCAACGTCAGACATTCTCCAGTTTGATCCTCCCCAAAAACATAAAGAAAGAAGACATGCTCACAGCTAAACTGTCTGTACATTACAGCTAAACTGTCTCACTGACATACTGTACATTACAGCTAAACTGTCTCACTGACATACTGTACATTACAGCTAAACTGTCTCACTGACATACTGTACATTACAGCTAAACTGTCTCACTGACATACTGTACATTACAGCTAAACTGTCTCACTGACATACTGTACATTACAGCTAAACTGTCTCTGTCTCACTGACATACACTGGGGGCCAAAAGTTTGGAATATTACTCATTCAAGGGTTTTTCTTTATTTGCACTTTTTTACATTGTAGAATATAAATGAAGACACATATGGAATCGTGTAGAGTATGTAGTAATATACTCTACATTATGTAGTAACCAAAAAAGTGTTCAACAAATCAAAATATTAAATTTTCGAGATTCTTCAAAGTAGCCACCTTTGCCTTTGTCACGGTGCATAGAGACGGGACGAGGCGCAGAGCTGTGGAGGAGCAACATTTTCTTTTATTATCGATATTTCATACACAAACCGAAAACAAAGGAGAGGTAGTGACCGTGAACTGGAGTGTACAGAAACAATACTGAACGACACACACAAGAATCCACACCCAGGTGACACACAATGGAACTTAAATAGAATCCCCAATTAGAGACAACACAAGACAGCTGCCTCTAATTGGGGATCAACTCAAACCCAACACCCACCCTGTGATTGTCAGGACCTGACTGTGGCCATCCCACTCCCCACTAGAGGGAGTCATAGACCTAGCCTCAGTCAGGCCCTTACAGCCTTGATGACAGCTTTGCACACTCTTGGCATTATATCAACCAGCTTCACCTGGAATGCTTTTCCATCAGTCTTGAAGGAGTTTCCACATATGCTGAGCACTTGTTGACTGCTTTTCCTTCACTGCCCGACTCATCCCAAACTGTCTCAATTTGGTTGAGGTTAGAACCAAAAATCTCAAATTTGGACATTGCTCGTGTTTCTTGGCCCAAGTAAGTCTTCTTCTTATTGATGTCCTTTAGTGGTGGTTTCTTTGCAGCAATTCAAACATGAAGGCCTGATTCACGCGGTCTCCTCTGAACAGTTGATGTTGAGATGTGTCTGTTACTTGAACTCAATGTGAAGGAATTATTTGGGCTGCAATCTGAGGCTTGTAACTCTAATGAACGTATCCTCTGCAGCAGAGGTATATATGGGTCTTCCATTCCTGTGGTGGTCCTCATGAAGCTGGTTGAGAGAATACCATGAGTGTGCAAAGCTGTCATCAACGCAAAGGGTGGCTACTTTGAAGAATCTCAAATATAAAATATATTTTGATTTGTTTAACACTTTTGTTGGTTACTACATGATTCCATATATGTTATGTCATAGTTTTTATGTATTCACTTTGATTCTACAATATAAAAAATAGTGTAATTATGAAAAACCCTTGAATGAGTAATATTCCAAATATTCTTTTGACCCCCAGTCTACATTACAGCTATACTGTCTCTGTCTCACTGACATACATGACAGGAAACACCAAGAGTGTTCCTCAGGGGACATTTGAGCAATGATAGAGATGACATGCAAAGCTCAATCTCAATGTCAAGCTCTTCAGTGGGTGAAGCTAAATTCCTTTACATAATATTATTCTGTGACCACTTTCTCACAACCCCCAAGACAGACGCTTATGCCTTTTCTTTGTCAGACATCATCTGTTATTCTGCTCCTGTAGTTATATTCACATTCAGATATCATCTGTTATTCAGTTCCTGTAGTTATATTCACATTCAGACATCATCTGTTATTCTGTTCCTGTAGTTATATTCACATTCAGAACCGACACTCAGCTGTCATGCCATCACCGTATTACGGCTAGTGAGCTCAAAATGGTGGGTAGTGGAGTTGATAATGATACCACAGGCGACCTGCATAAATCAAAAGAGCCACAAGGAACAGGAAGAAATAGAGGCACCAAACAAAGTCGACTGCACTCCGTTACCTGTGAATGCGGTCCAAATTAAAATCTAATTTAGGTAGGCACCTAGATAAAAAAGTATGTTTGATTTATTCAATTTGCAAAACTATTCCATTCCATTAGACATCTAATTTCTGCTCGTCAGACACAGTGAAATTGGCCTCCCTAAGGATAGCTTTTTTCACTTAAAGTAATTAGTCTAGGAGAACAACTGGGATGAGCAAGTGTGTACGTGGGGGTGAATGCATGTGAGTGTATGAGAGAGGGAAGGCGAGAAGAAGTGAGAAAGAGATCTCTGCTCTGGAGGGGTAAGTTCATTGCCCTGTTGTTTCACAATGGAACTCAGAAATTATTTGTTTTATTGGTCTGCTAGCTGCTTTATTCCTTCTCATTCAGTGCAATGTTTCCTACCTCTCCATTCTCGCTTGCCACCCAATTCCTTAATCTGAAAACACTTGGAACGATCCACTTGACATTATTTTAAGTACATTCCTCCCGGTCTTCCAAAAAAGTCTGGAGCTGTAGAGTATAAAGTCTGAGCAGCAGCAGTTTATCAGAGAATGTACCCCCTCCCCCCATACCTGCCATGAGTATCTCCCTGTACCCACTCATCTTATTTAACCTCAGCTCAGTGACTGGACTCACCCCACCGATGGATGAGCATGTTTCCACCGATGTGCTTGTTTTCAGCCCTTGGTGGTCATTACATTACAGGCATCAAGAGGATGGTGATGAAGGGAGGGTGGGGGGGTGAGGGGAGAAGGAGGGGGTTAGCCGGCAGGTTGTTTTTCTGTTCTTTATTCACACCCCCCCCTGTGAGTGCCATGATTGGGCTCAGCTCCGAATGAGGTCTCTTTGATCGTGTCCCCTGACTCATTAGACAGATAGGTACTAGGAAGAGAAATGCTCAGATAGTTCACAAAACCTCACAAATGTGTTTGATTAGAATAGCTGTGAGAGGGGTTGGTGCTTGTTCCCTCTGAAATAGCTACACCGTTTTGAGTGAGTCTAAAAAAAAAAGTGTCTTGAAATACTAGACACGTTCATCTGCAATTTTGTACAGCACTGAGAAATCTCATGAGGGCACTTTGCAAATAATCAATTTGCATAATCTCTTTCCAATATGTTGTGGTCTTACATATTAGCACCCAATATTACACATTCATTAACACGAATCAGCAAAGGTCAGGCGTTAACACATATTTGAGGGCACCTAAATGTTTGGTTGGGAAATTAGTAAGTACACATTTTTTTGTTTGTTATGATGACTGTTTGTGATTTAAAAAAAACAACCTACTTTTAGTAAACCAACCCCTAAGCTTATGGGTAGCTGTTGACCTTGATTGACAATCACATTGGTTGATTATTCTGACATACCTAGACTGTACCTGTGTGTCATCTGTACATTATGAAAGCGGTAGCTGCATGTAAAAGCTACAGCATTGACTGACTGGCCTTGCCAATTCAAAAGCTCTTAAGGATGGATGCTTAGCCACGACTCGTTAAATGGGAACTTTCATTTCTAAAAGCAAAGGTTTTGTCCTTCAATGCTGTATTGTGACGATGCAATCACATAAACACAGTCATGTACAGACTTTCAATTAGGCTTGGAATGTCTTTCGCTCTCCATTTTTATGTGTCATTTGTGGTTGGCAGAAACATAAGGGTGGATAAAAAAACGGAGGTTGAAAGTATGTTATTGTCAACTACACTGATGCTTCAGTGGGGAGATGGACAATATGTGGCTATGTTGGTCATACACACAATACAACAATCTGTACTCTTCTCAAAATGCATTCCACCCATAACACAACAGTGAATACCCACAAAAAAATGAAGAATCTAAGACCTCATCAGATATTACTGCTTGGGAATAGATCATACACGGGTCCAAATTCATGAATCCATCCAAATATACTGAACAAAAATATAAACTCATAATACAGCGCAACATCTCTTTCGCATAGAGTTGATCAGTCTGTTGATTGTGACCTATGGAATGTAGTCCCACTCCTCTTCAATGGCTGTGCAAAGTTGCTGGAGATTGGCAAGAACTGGAGCACGCTGTCTTACACTTTGATCCAGAGAATCCAAACATGCTCAATGGGTAACATGTCTGGTGAATATGCAGGCCATGGAAGAACTGGGACATTTTCAGCTTCCAGGAATTGTGAGCAGATCCTTGTGACAAGGAGCCATGAATTATCCTGATTAAACATGAGGTGGTGGATGAATGGCGCTTCAATGGGCCTCAGGATCTCAGGTCACGGTATCTCTGTGATTTCATATTGTCATCGATAAAATGCAATTGTGTTCGTTGTCCTAGCTTATGCCTGGCCATACCATAATCCCACCACCATTAACGTTGACATCAGAGGGAGGGGAGGTTGTCTGTAGTGACGCCTCTAGCACTGAGATGCATTGCTAGAGGTACAAGGTCCCGTCACAGGAACTGAGTTTGGCAAACGAGTGCAACTTTGGGGAACAGGTCAGGGGTGTACTACAATGCCATTTTACTTTCACTAATTCAACAAAAGTGCTAACACACGTATACTGTACATGGCCAGGTTAGAGTGGTAGTTAGTTCCAGGTTTCACCTGTGCGCAATGGAACGTTGAGTGTCAACAAGGTTCTACAACTTTCAGACACACAGTACTGTCAAGTTGCGAAGGCAGGACACGAGGTGCAGAGCCGAAGTATAACGACTTACCTTTTATTTGGTTGACCAAAAACAACACAAAGGTGCGAACGCATCCACAAACTGTTGTGCAGAAAACACAAACAATAACCCACGCACCGGTGGGAAGGCAAGAACCTTAAATAGGATCCCGAATTAGAGAAAAGGAAGTGCAGCTGCCTCTAATTGGGGACCAACAAAACACAAACCGAGTTTTCCAGAGCCCTCTCCTCTGTCAAGCTCTGACCTTAGCCACCAGACAAACATAGAGATGCCTGGCGGCATACCCACAGTCAGGACCTGACAAGTACCTTCTTCCTGCTTTACTTCTGGTTGGGGACACCTGTAGAAAGAACAAATAATACACATTCCATCTAATTTCCTTCCCCACCATCTGGAACTAAATTTTTACATCTCTCCCTGCAGAACCCCACACGGTGGGCACAGCAGCCAGAAAACCTGACCCAGATCTCTGCCTTGCCTTCCTATCTCACCGCACCCCATCACAGAGTAGAGCAGAGCAGCAATATATGTTGAGCTCAGCAGTACTAGCTGGAGGGATACAGACCCAGATAACTCTTATCTTCTTTCTCTTAAAAAGTGCAGAGCCACACACAAATCTCTCAAGGGGAACCCAACCAAAGATAAAAAAAAGTTTAGTGGAGTACCTCAGCTAGTACCTCAGAAGGAAAAATGCACAAACAGATCGATGCAGCAAATAAAAAGTGATCCAATTACCAATTGATTTCAACAAATGTTAACATTCTGTCATAAAGAGCACATATTCAATTTCATTAAAAAAAAGTTTTCCCATCTCAAGAGGTTCAATAAAAATAAATAAATGACTATATTAAGTGCCAAATAAAGTAACACGCTTGACCGTAAAAGGGTTGATGATTTCATCTTAAAATGGCCATAAATGGAATTGAAGCTTGCTGTGTGCAACAGGGAGTGGCAATTAAATGCAAGCTTCACAAAAAATAATAAAAATTGTTAAACCTTTCTAGTCTGTATATCTATGGGTAAAAGGGTTGACGTGTTATGCTCGACCCGCTCAGTTTTCCACCACAAAACACCAAGAAATGGACAAATGTTTTTTACTCGATTTGACTATTGGATGTTCAATGTTTCTTTCGAGAAAACAAATCTAAAAAATGAATAATTTCACCATATTAAATTCACGTAAGAGGGTTGACCTTAAAATGAGGGACAGAATAAAATTAATCACTAATCAGATTAAATAAATAATAAGCTTTAAAAATGATTTTGTCAAAGCAACAAAAAAAACTAGGGGTTTACAATGATGGTGAAACCTTTGGGGTTAAGTGGGTTACAATCATCCTAGAGGTGACACAGGGTTGATGGAGTGACATATCAAAATGAACATTTTTGACAGTCTTATTCATTAAAAAAAATCTAATTTATTGAATTCTCCATGTGGTCTACGTATATTAAAGGGCACTTTTAATATAACAGGCTTTTAAAATTCGATATTGGTTCACAATTTCTACATAAAATATCAAAAGGCACCCATGTAATACTGCTAATGGTTGCAATGGTTGTCAAGGCATATCCATGGCCAGCTACCAGTATGTTGGTTAGCCTCACAGTCATTCTACTACTATGGACACCTTGTGTCCTTGAGGCCATTACAACAAAGAGGAAAGAATCAAGGAGTCTTTAGGACCCCGGCAGTGGCAAATCCAGACGGGACACTGAATGAGAAATGCTTCAGGTAAGACCAGGATAATTTTTCAGTATTAATATCAAATAACAGAGATATAGAGAGAGATGGTGAAGGACAGAGGGAGGGGAGGGGAGGGAAATGGATAGTGTGGACTCTTCATACGCATCAGCATGAGAGGAGTCTAACAGAGACATCATTATGACAGGAGACTAACAGAGACATTATTATGACAGGAGACTAACAGAGACATTATTATGACAGGAGACTAACAGAGACATCATTATGACAGGAGACTAACAGAGACATCATTATGACAGGAGACTAACAGAGACATTATTATGACAGGAGACTAACAGAGACATCATTATGACAGGAGACTAACAGAGATCTCATTATGACAGGAGACTAACAGAGACCTCAGTATGACAGGAGACTAACAGAGACATTATTATGACAGGAGACTAACATAGACCTCAGTATGACAGGAGACTAACAGAGACATCATTATGACAGGAGACTAACAGTGACATCAGCATGACAGGAGACTAACAGAGACCTCAGTATGACAGGAGACTAACAGAGACATTATTATGACAGGAGACTAACAGAGACCTCAGTATGACAGGAGACTAACAGAGACATTATTATGACAGGAGACTAACAGAGACCTCAGTATGACAGGAGACTAACAGAGACGTTATTATGACAGGAGACTAACAGAGACATTATTATGACAGGAGACTAACAGAGACCTCAGTATGACAGGAGACTAACAGAGACCTCAGTATGACAGGAGACTAACAGAGACATTATTATGTCAGGAGACTAACAGAGACATTATTATGACAGGAGACTAACAGAGACATTATTATGACAGGAGACTAACATAGACCTCAGTATGACAGGAGACTAACAGAGACATTATTATGTCAGGAGACTAACAGAGACATTATTATGACAGGAGACTAACAGAGACCTCAGTATGACAGGAGACTAACAGAGACATTATTATGTCAGGAGACTAACAGAGACATTATTATGACAGGAGACTAACAGAGACCTCAGTATGACAGGAGACTAACAGAGACCTCAGTATGACAGGAGACTAACAGAGACATTATTATGACAGGAGACTAACAGAGACATTATTATGACAGGAGACTAACAGAGACCTCAGTATGACAGGGGACTAACAGAGACCTCAGTATGACAGGAGACTAACAGAGACATTATTATGACAGGAGACTAACAGAGACA
This sequence comes from Thymallus thymallus, assembly GCA_023634145.1. Lineage (NCBI taxonomy): Eukaryota > Metazoa > Chordata > Actinopteri > Salmoniformes > Salmonidae > Thymallus > Thymallus thymallus. Next base: position 25,990,576 of record CM042382.1, on the reverse strand, counting down.
TTATTATGACAGGAGACTAACAGAGACATTATTATGACAGGACTCCCTGTATATAGCCTCGCTACTGTTATTTTGCTGCTGCTCTTTAATTAATCTTTAAAAAAATTTACTTAGCTATTTTTTTACTTTATTTAAAACTGCGTTGTTGGTTAACGGCTTGAAAGTAAGCATTACACTGTAAGGTCTACACGTGTTGTATTCGGCACATGTGACAAATACAATTTTATTTCATTTGATTTGTTGACTTCAGGAAGCAGAAGTGGGAATATGCCCCGATCCGCATCAACGGGACTGCAGTAGAGAGTTACGTGTTTTAAGTTCCTCGGCGTCCACATCACCAAGGGCTTTTCATGGACCAACAACTCCACCACTCTTGTCAACAGGGCGTAATTAACTCAGGAACCACACCTGTGTGGAAGCACCTGCATTCAATATACTTTGTATCCCTCATTTACTCAAGTGTTTACATTATTTTTGCAGTTACCTGTATCTTAGCTGGAATGACTGTTGGCAAGGTTGGTAAACTTTAGAAAAGCAAGCAATAACTATACTGAACAAAAATATAAACGCAACATGCAACAATTTCAAATATTTTACTGAGTTACAGTGTATATACAGTGGGGAGAACAAGTATTTGATACACTGCCGATTTTGCAGGTTTTCCTACTTACAAAGCATGTAGAGGTCTGTAATTTTTATCATAGGTACACTTCAACTGTGAGAGACAGAATCTAAAACAAAAATCCAGAAAATCACATTGTATGATTTTTAAATAATTAATTTGCATTTTATTGCATGACATAAGTATTTGATCACCTACCAACCAGTAAGAATTCCGGCTCTCACAGACCTGTTAGTTTTTCTTTAAGAAGCCCTCCTGTTCTCCACTCATTACCTGTATTAACTGCACCTGTTTGAACTCGTTACCTGTATAAAAGACACCTGTCCACACACTCAATCAAACAGACTCCAACCTCTCCACAATGGCCAAGACCAGAGAGCTGTGTAAGGACATCAGGGATAAAATTGTAGACCTGCACAAGGCTGGGATGGGCTACAGGACAATAGGCAAGCAGCTTGGTGAGAAGGCAACAACTGTTGGCGCAATTATTAGAAAATGGAAGAAGTTCAAGATGACGGTCAATCTCCCTCGGTCTGGGGCACCATGCAAGATCTCACCTCGTGCGGCATCAATGATCATGAGGAAGGTGAGGGATCAGCCCAGAACTACACGGCAGGACCTGGTCAATGATCTGAAGAGAGCTGGGACCCCATTCTCAAAGAAAACCATTAGTAACACACTACGCCGTCATGGATAAAAATCCTGCAGAACACGCAAGGTCCCCCTGCTCAAGCCAGCGCATGTCCAGGCCCATCTGAAGTTTGCCAATGACCATCTGGATGATCCAGAGGAGGAATGGGAGAAGGTCATGTGGTCTGATGAGACAAAAATTGAGCTTTTTGGAATAAAACTCCACTCGCCGTGTTTGGAGGAAGAAGAAGGATGAGTACAACCCCAAGAACACCATCCCACAACCTCCTTCCCTCAGTAAGAGCATTGAAGATGGGTCGTGGCTGGGTCTTCCAGCATGACAACGACCCGAAACACACAGCCAGGGCAACTAAGAAGTGGCTCCGTAAGAAGCATCTCAAGGTCCTGGAGTGGCCTAGCCAGTCTCCAGACCTGAACCCAATAGAAAATCTTTGGAGGGAGCTGAAAGTCCGTATTGCCCAGCGACAGCCCCGAAACCTGAAGGATCTGGAGAAGGTCTGTATGGAGGAGTGGGCCAAAATCCCTGCTGCAGTGTGTGCAAACCTGGTCAAGAACTACAGGAAATGTATGATCTCTGTAATTGCAAACAAAGGTTTCTGTACCAAATATTAAGTTCTGCTTTTCTGATGTATCAAATACTTATGTCTTGCAATAAAATGCAAATGAATTACTTAAAAATCATACAATGTGATTTTCTGGATTTTTGTTTTAGATTCCGTCACTCACAGTTGAAGAGTACATATGATAAAAATTACAGACTTCTACATGCTTTGTAAGTGGGAAAACCTGCAAAATCGGCAGTGTATCAAATACTTGTTCTCCCCACTGTATAAGGAAATCAGGCCTAATCTACGGATTGGCGGGAACTGGAACACGCTGTCGTACACGTTGATGTAGAGCATTCCAAACATGCTCAATGGGTGAGTATGCAGGCCATGGAAGAACTGGGACATTTTCAGCATCCAGAAAGCATATTTAGTTTCTTTAAAAAAAGAACCACCAGCTCAAGAGGCATGCTGAAAAAGGTACATATTTTTTTACATAAAATGAGCATACTGATTATGGCTCTAGATATCAGGAAAAAGCTCTTTCAGGTGTTTGAAAAATGCCAAATTCTCCCAACTCCTTCGGGCCACCCCCCCAGCCATCCTCACGTACTTTGTGCTCCAGTGAGGTTGATCGGGTCTCTCTTTTAGCTCTCCGGCAGTGTGATTGCCAGGCTTGACCCCATGCTTGCCAAGGTTCCTGACACTATCATGTCCACTTTTACCCCCCCCTGCTCCGGTGGGCAGTCACCTCTCACCCCCTCCTCACCCCCAGTCCTCCTCTTAGAGGCACAGTGAAGAATCAATCATCTCTCGCCCATATGCCCACCAGCCCAGCACATGGACACAAGGCGAAGCAGCTGACGGGTGCGAGAGGGGGCCCTCGGACATAAGGTCAGAGGTCAGTGATACACTGCTGGGTGTCAGGGTCGCCTTCTGATTGGCTTGTAGTACTCTAACCTCTTCCCCACTGCCACTCTCTCTAGCAACTTCCTATACGCTGCAATAACTGTGAGAGAGTTAGATATTATGTACCATACATTAATCATCATTAGTATTCCTGAGATACTTGTTCCAATTAAGAAAACAATGTTCCACAGAGTAATAAGTAGAGAGGTTAACATAGAGCCTGAGAATACACATAGTGTTACAAAATAATGAGTTATTATTGGGTGGATAATTGGAATTAGAATTCAATATAAATGTCTTTCTTTGTCATAGCCAGAGTTTACAGTAGTGCTTTTGTTTCTACTGTGTGGAAATTGCTCATAATAAAAAATAAACACTTTTATCATTATGATGAAACTATGCCATTATTACTTGTTTTATTCAACAAATGATAAATACTAAGATAAAATGAGCTGTTTCCATTTCAATCATTAAATTCTGCTTTTAGACAATGACTTAAAATGTTTTAGAGATTGCAGCGCTGTGCACCATACTCCCCTGACATTTCAATGATAACAATTACCCAGGTCTGTGCTTCAAAGAGCCCAACTCTGTCTGCAAACTGAACAATACCAGGCCTTGAATCTACAAACACTGCATAGCCTACTTGTTTATCATTAGAGAAACATTCGAGGAAAGCAAGATGCGGACACTAACTTTAACAGTAGTCCAAAGAAATGATTTTAATCAGGTGTGTAATGAAGCGTTTGTAGACTAATTCCTGGTCTTGAAGGAGTAAAAGCTCATCTTTCTGTCTTACGCTGTCATGACCATTTATGAGAGCAGACATTATTATGTGAAACAGCATGAGACAACAACAGATAATTGCGCACCGCACTGCTCTCCTGCCTGTTGTAAAATACTTTTCTCAACAACATTTTCTTTCAATCAATATCCGTTTAGTTTCCCAATAAATAAACAGTTAAGCACCTGAGAATAGTGTGTGTTATCTTGGTGGAAGAAGAATCCTGTTAATAAACACCCAGTGGTATTTCACAATATCAATTTCAAATCACACATCTACCAGGGGTCAAATTAGCAAACAAAAAAACTTACAGAAAACCTTTCCTAACTGCTTCAAAGATCTCTCATCATTTATATTTCTTTAAATTTCACAAACTGAGTGGGTGAAGTGAAAATATAAAATAAAGTGTGTGTATATACAGTGGGGAGAACAAGTATTTGATACACTGCCAATTTTGCAGGTTTTCCTACTTACAAAGCATGTAGAGGTCTGTAATTTTTATCATAGGTACACTTCAACTGTGAGAGACAGAATCTAAAACAAAAATTCAGAAAATCACATTGTATGATTTTTAAATAATTAATTTGCATTTTATTGCATGACATAAGTATTTGATACATCAGAAAAGCAGAACTTAATATTTGGTACAGAAACCTTTGTTTGCAATTACAGAGATCATACATTTCCTGTAGTTCTTGACCAGGTTTGCATACACTGCAGCAGGGATTTTGGCCCACTCCTCCATACAGACCTTCTCCAGATCCTTCAGGTTTCAGGGCTGTCGCTGGGCAATACGGACTTTCAGCTCCCTCCAAAGATTTTCTATTGGGTTCAGGTCTGGAGACTGGCTAGGCCACTCCAGGATCTTGAGATGCTTCTTACGGAGCCACTCCTTAGTTTCCCTGGCTGTGTGTTTCGGATCGTTGTCATGCTGGAAGACCCAGCCACGACCCATCTTCAATGCTCTTACTGAGGGAAGGAGGTTGTTGGCCAAGATCTCGCGATACATGGCTCCATCCATCCTCCCCTCAATACGGTGCAGTCGTCCTGTCCCCTTTGCTGAAAAGCATCCCCAAAGAATGATGTTTCCACCTCCATGCTTCACGGTTGGGATGGTGTTCTTGGGGTTGTACTCATCCTTCTTCTTCCTCCAAACACGGCGAGTGGAGTTTAGTCCAAAAAGCTCAATTTTTGTCTCATCAGACCACATGACCTTCTCCCATTCCTCCTCTGGATCATCCAGATGGTCATTGGCAAACTTCAGATGGGCCTGGACATGCGCTGGCTTGAGCAGGGGGACCTTGCGTGCGCTGCAGGATTTTAATCCATGACGGCGTAGTGTGTTACTAATGGTTTTCTTTGAGACTGTGGTCCCAGCTCTCTTCAGGTCATTTACCAGGTCCTGCCGTGACGTTCTGGGCTGATCCCTCACCTTCCTCATGATCATTGATGCCCCACGAGGTGAGATCTTGCATGGTGCCCCAGACCGAGGGAGATTGACCGTCATCTTGAACTTCTTCCATTTTCTAATAATTGCGCCAACAGTTGTTGCCTTCTCACCAAGCTGCTTGCCTATTGTCCTGTAGCCCATCCCAGCCTTGTGCAGGTCTACAATTTTATCCCTGATGTCCTTACACAGCTCTCTGGTCTTGGCCATTGTGGAGAGGTTGGAGTCTGTTTGATTGAGTGTGTGGACAGGTGTCTTTTATACAGGTAATGAGTTCAAACAGGTGCAGTTAATACAGGTAATGAGTGGAGAACAGGAGGGCTTCTTAAAGAAAAACTAACAGGTCTGTGAGAGCCGGAATGCTTACTGGTTGGTAGGTGATCAAATACTTATGTCATGCAATAAAATGCAAATTAATTATTTAAAAATCATACAATGTGATTTTCTGGATTTTTGTTTTAGATTCCGTCACTCACAGTTGAAGAGTACCTATGATAAAAATTACAGACTTCTACATGCTTTGTAAGTTGGAAAACCTGCAAAATCGGCAGTGTATCAAATACTTGTTCTCCCCACTGTGTATATATATATATATATATATTTTTTAGTATAATTACTTTTTTTTTCATCTCAAACAATAACAACCATACATAAAGAAAAGACAAACAGACACACACAAAAGTTCACCAAACATCAATGACCTCACACCTGCTCAGACCCACATGTTCCCACTGCAACCACACACCTCATCCTTCATCTCCTGGAACTTTCTAGTGCTTGCAGCACTATGCCATATAGCCTCAAATTAAACTGTTCTATTTTTCTCCGTAGCCCACACCTTTTCAATATTTAATAATAATACATTTGATTCATCCAGTGTTGCAGTGTAGGAGGATCATTTGATTTCCTGTTTGTAAGACTGTTTGTATTTTTTCTAAATCATTGACGAGAAATGTATGGTCCACCTCATTGGGTATCTCACCGGGAATCTCACTGTGTGTGATAACACAAATATCACTTATGTCACTTAACGTCAAACCTCATAAGCTGTTTCAACGCAGAGCATTGGTCACCAGGACCATCTCTGGCGTATCTCCGGTGTGAACTCCTGACCTCACGTCTCTCTGGTATTCATGCCCCTACGTCTGTGATATTCACAAAATCTCTGCGCTCTCTAAACACACATCTATCTGACGTTTTAACAGACACCAGGTCAGTGATCTCTGTGTGAGTTACTGTGGGATTACAACCTGAGGAGAAGGATGTGAACAGAGGAGGCTCTAATTAGCGCTGATCTTGTTGATGCGTCATTAGCTTTCTATCTTGTTGTGTTCATCAGTCTAGCCAGCCTGGAGAGTGTACAATCTGTACCGGTTGTATAATATAAATCAAATTTGAAATGGGTGCTATTCACCAATCTAGGCCTACTATTTCTCCTTGTGTCCTTGAAATAACTTTATTCTATTCAATGTCAGGCATTTACTCTCTGTCCTCTCAGGAAGCCTATTGACAAAACATGGGGCTTTAGAAACTAGCCAAAGATGACTCATAATCTTGCAATTTTCAATAAGACTGCCATCTACCCGGAGTCTTTGTGTACAGCTCAGTGGCTGTGACATACCCGAATGTTTCATTCATTAGCACAGCCCATTGCATGATTGAATAGATTGGCAACACTCAAAGCTGAGCGGCACACATTAGCTTTCAATAGCTCCTTGATTTGAATAATATTCAAATAAACACATCAGGGCTTGGCACTTGACTTGAGTGCAAAGCTCTTCCTTTCAAATATAAAGTATCAAGACAAATATCTAAATTTCAGATTATTATGAGTTATATCTTAGTCAGGGGACAGGGAGAAATGTTGAGGGATATCTCAGTTTAGATGTCCATTACGCATACAACCTTACTCTTTCTATCAATCTTACATGCACACACTCACTAACATGATTTATTACAGTACCTTGAACACATCATAAACCCGGCTGTGCTAAGGTATAACTTTATTTCATGGAAATAAACTGCTCACTACATTTTTTTAAAGTTGGAGGCATATTAAGTAGACGAAAGTAAGTAGGTAGCCTTTGGACATGTCTTAGAAGTGGACTTCTACCAGCACCAATCCATGTAATTACTGTGCTCAGGGGAGAGAGGGCCACCTGGGGTTTTGTGACACACAGTCCCACTGAAGACCCCACAGCAGGGGAAGAAAACCAGTACCTAAGAGACCTCTCAGCATGGTGCATGCCTCCAATGTCTCCATGGACTGGTATCCCCACTTACACAGAGAGATCAGAGTACCGTGGTAACCAAATCATCATATACTTTTAATACATGTGTTCTGCTAATTTAACCAACCAGACTAAACCTGATTGGAGAAATCTCCATAGGTGGTATTCCAAATAACATAAGCGATTTTCTCTCTCTCTCTCTCGCGCGCAATCTGTTACCAATTATTCAGAAAGGTTCTGGAGAATACTAAAGTGAGGATATCAAAGATGAAAGGAAGACTTTATCCCATCTAAAGGCCCCATGTTACTTCATGCTGCTCTGCCATCATCTTAAATATGATGCATTATTGCTCAAGTCTGACTTAATTATTCAGATTAATGACTTTTTACTTATTACTAAAATATTTTTTAATGAAACACCTATTTCATCTCCAGTTAATTCAACTAAGATCCCATTTAAGCATAAGGGGCCTTTACTTCCCAACTGTTACACCTTTCTTCTGTACTATTGTGGGTTTCTCTTCAGTACTGAAACCATATCAAACCATATCTTCAGTATTGAAACCATATCTTCAGTACTGAAACCACATCAAACCATGTCTTCAGTACTGAAATTTGTTATGTTTTTAATTTAACCTTTATTTAACTAGGTTCAATTCTTATTTACAATGATGGCCTACACCGGCCAAACTCAGACGATGCTGGGCCAATTCTGCACCGCCCTATGGGACTCCCAATCACGGCCAGTTGTGATACAGCCTGGATTTGAACCAGGTCTTAGACCAATGCGCCACTTGGGAGCCCAATATATCAAAACATATATTCAGTACTGAAACCATATCTTCAGTACTGAAACCATATCAAACCATATCTTCAGTACTGAAACCATATCAAACCATATCTTCAGTACTGAAACCATATCAAACCCAATTCCTGCAGCATGTAACCGTGGTAACATCTATCTGTATGTGTGAAAACACATTGCTCACACACCCAAGACTTTTCCCTATCCTAGTAGGAGCACGGCAGCACGAACATGTGCATATAGCAGTCAAATTGCTTCAATCCGGAAAACAGAACAGAGCTCCTACCCAGAACAAGGCTGGGTTGGTTTGGGCAGAACCATTAACATAAACATTGCTAATGACTTCTCACAGTGAAAGGGGGGCCAGCATGTTTTCCACAATAGCAGCTACAATATCCAATTATGTACAGATGTTAACTTCACACAGTGATGCTTCACTCACATCTGTTTGTTGGTGGGAGAGCTCATTAGGAAAAGGGATTTTTAAACACGTCTTGGCACATTTTATGACAGCGTTGAGCATTTACAACAAACATCCCTGACTCCTGTAAAAGTTGGGGGTTTTAGAGTTGACTACTGAGTGCTTAGAGAAGTTTATTCTACTTTGACAATACACTCCAGATTAAAATAGAGTTTTTGTACTGTAAAATGTATTTAATATTTTTCTATGTAAAAATCAACTAATGTTCCTACATTTCAGTGGATATCTGTTGTACAAAAGATGGCTACATGTTCTGATTCAAACATTGACATTTTAACAAACCAATAACTTTCAGCAGAGCCCACATGTGTATGAGACTTTGCAACACATCCCCAGCTTTATCTGCAGTATACCCTGGTGTGTACTGACTGGTGCCATTTCGTATTGAAATGTCAGATGTGTTGCCTGACATCTTTACCCTGTGGAGTATCTTAGAAAAATCACCACCCAAATTATAAAAATTGCAAAGTAGACATTTAAAAGAGTCAAGGACATAGAAGGAGCATGTGTGTGAAACCTCTTTTTTTTCATTAGAGCATCAGGACACAGGATGTCAAGCAGAGATCCCACGCTGCTAATATAATGGGCTTCTTGTACGGCAGAGGCAGAAGCATGACATTGTGCTCCCCACGACAATTATGAGAATATCGAACGGAGATCAGATGTAAAAAAATGTTGTTGTTTTTTTTAATTGTTGACTTGACTTGCACATATGCTTAGCTATATTTGTTCCAACTGTGCCGTACTACTTATGTCCTTTCTGATTAACGAAGGAAAAGAAACCAGAGAGGGTTGCTGAGTCAGAAGGTACTTGTTTTATGTTTAAAAACAGTTATTCTCTAACTTCTTATTTTGCACTAAACTAAAAATAGTGACTTCTGAGAATCTAGTCACCATTCCCGGGCCCAGCAGCCCTTGGGTTAACAGCAAAGATCACTGTGGAGTTGAAAGGCATTGATTAATTTACAAATGCTATGTAGTGTGTAAACCATACCCTCTATAGAGTCTAGAAGGTTCTGGTGGGCATGTAAACTTGCACACTTGCAGTACAACCCTACCCGGCCTGGCCTCCACACACAGCACCTGTAGAATTAGTTTGACTGAGTGTGGCCCAAATTGGATCAGGCCTATGTCACATTCTGAAGCCCAGGGTTGGCTTGCTAAATGGGATGGACCACCAGGCTCAACAAGCACTTGGCTACTCTGGCTGGCAGGAGCTGGTTGGCAGGGCTGGTTCAAACCCAATGATGCTGATTGCCATTTTTTTTTTTATAAAGCCACAGCTTGTTGTGATTGACTGCTGTCATAATGTTGAGTATGAGTCAAACAAAAGGCTGTCGCCCAGTGTGGCCTACTGCTAGTGAAGGCAATGTTTCTCAGAAGTCAGTCAGTCCCTCTGTGTCTTCTCACATCTTAGCTCAGCTCAATGCTCCCATTGTTGTGGGTATTGGGCAATAGAAGGCATTATTAGTCAATCATCCATCCAGCCAAGATGTCCAACTATACTGTACATGTACATTAAACAGTTCACACTATTACAGTATAATACACCTAAAGCATTTCCATCCTTTTTTAAAAATCTTTACTCAAAAGTCAAATAGGGGTTTTCATATTTGTCCTGATTCACACATGTACAAGTGTCTAACCTGTACAGGTGGTGTCAAATGGAAATGTGTTTTTTGCATATCCCACTCCCTCTGAGACACACTCGGAGAGTGGGCTCACGGCCAGGGATCACTACGCTCCTTACTACTCTCCCTCCGATGTAACTTGCCACTTAATAAACAGCATCTAAAAGCTTGCCTGTTCAATGTATAATATAAATCAGTGTATTATCCTTTTTCAAAACATCAAACAGACAAGAGCCGACAGCGGTGTATTCATACAAGCTCTCAGCAAGCAAACCCTCATGTCTATGACTGAGCACCACAGAGTGGAATTACATTAAAAATCCCCCCATCTCCCAATCTCACTGGTGTCACCCTAACAACTACTCTCCCATCCTGGTATGGTACTGCAGAAGCCTCTCGGCCTCCTCAACGTGGCCGCTGTGGAAGCTATTAGTATCAATCAGATCACAGTGGAGACAAAAGGGCTATTGGAGGGAAAATGAGGCACAAATCAGCCCAGCAAAATAGAATTGATGTGAGATATTGAGATTTATCTCCCTTCCTCCTCCGCCCCCCTCTCTCCCCCATCCTCGCTTCCTCTCCCCAGTGTGTCCACACACAGCATGATTGGACATAGCTGGGAAGGGAAGTGACGGGCTAAGCAGGCAGACAGACAGTAGTCCCAGCTGGAGGCTAATGCAGAGAGGGAGAGAGGGGAGAGAGAGCCGGGACGTACGGCGCGGCTGACGATCATGCTGCTGATCGCAGATGGAGACTTGCCACAGGAGATGAATCCACCGCATAGTCGGACAGCCGCCGAGATTTTAACTACGCCCCGAAGAGAAGAGAGGAGGAGGGGAAATAGGAAGGAAACACTGTTACATTAATAATGTATGACCATGAACGAACAGTGGGCTTTTTACAGTTGAGAGACTTGGAGCAGTCTCTCATACTGTGCAATAAGTGACTGGTGACAGTCAGGTTGGTCCTATAGGAGGAGGGTGGCGGCTAGCCTATGGGAGGGTGGAGGGCAGAGGGGGTGTGGAGGGCAGAGGGGGTATGGAGTTCAGCAGTACACTTGGGATGGGGGTGGTTCATATTAAGTAGGCCAGACAGTGTCTCTCTGAGCTGAGCACTTGGCTGGCTGGCAGTGGATCTCCATTGATTAGAGAGGGCATTTATCTAAAGGCCTCTTGGTCGTGATGAGGGAGAGGATGAGTGCTGTGACCAGTCTCGCGTCTAACCGTCGGCTTTTTAACGACCTAGATGACATTTGTTACTGCACTATGACAGTTGTAAAGAGTATAAAGACTCTCCTCCTCTTCAACTCACCTAGAATCCATTGGATGGTTCAATTACAAATGGTGTTTCATAGATTTTCTGTCATCATTTTATTACTGAAGTAATGGAAACATGTTAGTTAAAAGATGCTAAATGTTTTTGTAAAAATGGTCTGCCAAGCATTTATTGAAATATGATGTAGGGTAGATGACAGGGTTGTTGTTCATGAGGTTGATAGTATATCAATTACATTCGAGAAGTACATAAAATACTCTTTATGTTTTATCAGCTTTATTATTCTTTATACAACAGTCTACTACTAAGATACAGTCTATTCTTCTTTGAATTGGATTTGCTAAAAGAAGAAAACACTCCTAATATCTAATTGCCGTAATTGGGATGCACATAATGTTGTTCCCCGGTCGGTGTGCCATTTTAAAAAGCTTTGTGAAAGTAGCTAACCTCGTATTATTAGCTCATTCCCATATTAGAATAAATAACAATACCACATGGGCAAATGCATAAACAAAGAGCTATTTTGTACATTGGTAATTTAGAACATTGGAGAAAGCTTCCAAGTACAATGAGCCCATTTGTTAATCCCAGTAACGTCAACAGTAAAATGTTCATTCCCATTCAATCATACCTGAGAATGCTCTACTGTTCTACACAACCATATCGGCCTCAATACTCTTTGTGAAGACATTTGATTCTATTAGATTAAATCTTTTTTTCTGTGTCAATTATGCATAAAAATGACCCTAATCATCTTAATAAAGCATAAAAAATAATTCAATAATGTGTATCACATTGGATATTTGGGGGGTTGATAGCTTACTAGCCTTCCTCGTTATTTATTCATGAAATAATGGACAGGGCAAATAGCTAAATAATGAGACAAAAAAAATCAATACATTAGAAATGCAGCAAACTGGAATGAATGCAGGTACACACACACACTTCCTCTCTGACGGAGAAAAGCATCACTGTGGAGACTGATTTGGCTGCGGGCCGACATATTCAGTTGTGTGAGAGAGAAACAGACTCCGCCAAACGAAGAGCAGCTGCTAGCGTGATTCATGCAGTTACATATTTCTGCCTAAGGAGGGCCTTTACTGTCTTCTTTGAAAAGGAGGATGAACCAGAGGATGTTAGCGTTGCACCGATTCCAGTTCACATAGTCATGTTCATCCAATACTTTGTAGGTTTGAGACAACAGTCCACATACTCAAATGTATTTATTTATTTTATTTATTTAGTAGGTCTGAGACAACAGTCCACATACTCAAATGTATTTATTTACTTTATTTATTTAACTAGGCAGTTAAGAACAAATTCTTATTTATAATGATGGCCTACACCGGACAAACTCGGACGACGATACTTGGTATAGCTTTCAATGTCACAGTGCTACATGATATATATGTATAGTGTAAAGTACTTAAGTAAAAATACTTTAAAGTACTACTTTAGGGTATCTGTACTTTACTTTGCTATTTATATAACCAAAAGAACTCGTTAAATTTTGAATGCTTAGCAGGACAGGAAAATTGTGAAATTCACACACTTATCAAGAGAACATGTGATCATCCCTACTGCCTCTGATCTGGCAGACTCACTAAACACAAATGCATCTTTTGTAAATAATGTCTGAGTGTTGGAGTGTGCCCCTGACTATCTGTACATTTTTAAAACAAGAAAATAGAGCCATCTGCTTTGCTTAATATAATTTTTCAACGATTTACACTTTAACTTTTTAGTATATTTTAGCAATTACGTTTACTTATGATACATAAGTATATTTAAAACCAAATACTTTTAGACTTTTACTCAAGTACTATTTTACTGGGTGACTTTCACTTTTACTTGAGTAACTTTCTATTAAGGTATCTATACTTTATAGCCAGCCTGTAGCTTCCCAGGCCAGACCCCACTAACACCTAAACCAACCACTCAGTTCCCTGCCAGACAAGACAGCAATGGAATTAGCTGGATGGGAGCCAGTGAGGGGGTAGAGAAGGAGGGAAGCAGAGAAAGAAAGAAAGAAAGAAAGAAAGAAAGAAAGAAAGAAAGAAAGAAAGAAAGAAAGAAAGAAAGAAAGAAAGAAAGAAAGAAAGAAAGAAAGAAAGAAAGAAAGAAAGAAAGAAAGAAAGAAAGAAAGAAAGAAAGAAAGGAAAGAAAGAAAGGTGTTTGGAACTCGGTAGTGAGTTTTGTAACCAAGGACAGACGATTTTTACACTCTACATGGCCTACCACTTCACGGGTGAGCCGTTGTTGCTCCTAGACGTTTCCACTTCACAATAACTTTCTGTTAACAGGGGCAGCTCTAGCTGGGCAGAAATTTAACGAACTGACTTGTTGGAAAGATGGTGCCACGTTGAAAGTCACTGAGCTCTTCAGTACGGACCATTATACTGGCAATGTTTGTCTATGGAGATTTCATGGCTGCATGCTCGATGTTATACACCTGTCAGCAACGGGTGTGGCAGAAATACCTGAATCCACTCATTTGAAGGGGTGTCCAAATACTTTTGGCCATATACAGTTGAAGTCGGAAGTTTACATACACCTTAGCCATTTAAACATTTAATCCTAGTAAAAATTCCCTGTCAGGTCAGTTATTTTAAGAATGTGAAATGTCAGAATAGTAGAGAGTGATTTATTTCAGCTTTTATTTATTTCATCACATTCCCAGTGGGTCAGAAGTTTACATACACTCAATTAGTATTTGGTAGCATTGCCTTTAAATTGTTTAATTTGGGTCAAACGTTTCAGGTAACCTTCCAAAAACTTACCACAATAAGTTTGGTGAGATTTGGCACATTCCTCCTGACAGAACAGGTGTAACTGAGTCAGGTTTGTAGGCCTCCTTGCTCGCACATGCTTTTTCAGTTCTGCCCACAAATCTTCTATAGGATTGAGGTCAGGGCTTTGTGATGGCCACATGATGCTGCCACCCCCGTGCTTCACAGTTGGGATGGGGTTCTTCGGCTTTTTCTGCCTTTTTCCTCCAAACATAACAATGTTCATTATGTCCAAACAGTTCTATTTTTGTTTCATCAGACCAGAGGACATTTCTTCAAAAAGTACAATCTTTGTCCCCATGTAAAGTTGCAAACAGTAGTCTGGCTTTTTTATTGCGATTTTGGAGCAGTGGCTTCTTCCTTGGTGAATGGCCTTTCAGGTTATGTCGATATAGGACTTGTTTTACTGTGGATATGTCACGGTTGCATTAGACAGGACCCGAGGCGCAGAGCTGTGTTGCAAAACATTCCTTTTATTGAGCAAAACTCCAAAAACAACAAAAGGAGAGACAGCAACCATGACCAGGAGTGCAAAAAAGGAACACACACAAAAACCCACAAACACAGGTGGGAAAACTGAACTTAAATAGACCAATCTGGAAAACATAAGACCTCCTTACAGGATACAGATACTTTTGTACCGGTTTCCTCCAGCATCTTCACAAGGTCCTTTGCTGTTGTTCTGGGATTGATTTGCACTTTTCGCACCAAAGTACGTTCTTCTCTAGGAGACAGAACGCATGTGCACCCTCAGGCGTTTGGAAATTGCTCCCAAGGATGAACCAGACTTTTTTCTGAGGACTTGGCTGATTTCTTTTGATTTTCCCATGATATCGAGCAAAGAGGCACAGAATTTGAAGATAGACCTTGAAATACATCTACAGGTACACCTCCAATTGACTCAAATTATGTCAATTAGCCTATCAGAAGCTTCTAAAGCCATGACATCATTTTCTGGAATTTTCCAAGCTGTTTAAAGGCACAGTCAAGATAGATAGATAGATAGATAGATAGATAGATAGATAGATAGATAGATAGATAGATAGATAGATAGATAGATAGATAGATAGATAGATAGATAGATAGATAGATAGATAGATAGATAGATAGATAGATAGATAGATAGATAGATAGATAGATAGATAGATAGATAGATAGATAGATAGATAGATAGATAGATAGATAGATAGATATGTTTGTTTTCTGTACAGGCTTCCATCTTTTCACTCTGTCATTTAGGTTAGTATTGTGGAGTAACTACAATGTTGTTTATCCATCCTCAGTTTTCTTTTATCACAGCCATTAAACTCGGTACATAACAATTCTCTAAAATGACGTTGTGTGCGGCTTATGGTATAAAAACTCACAATCAATTCTCTTGCAACAGCTCTGATGGACATTCTTGTAGTCAGCATGCCAATTGTGCACCCCTAAAAACTTGAGACATCTGTGGCATTGTGTTGTGTGACAAAACTGCACATTTTAAAGTGGCCTTTTATTGTTCCCAGCACAAGGTGCACCTGTGTAATGATCATGCTGTTTAATAATCTTCTTGATATGCCACACCTGTCAGGTGGATGGATTATCTTGGCAAAGGATAAATGCTCACTAACAGGGATGTAAACTAATTTGTGCACAAGAGTTCAGAGAAATATTAGTATGTGTGTATGGACAATTTCAGCGCATGAAACATGGGACCAACACTGTACACAGGGGCGCTGTATGGGGGGGAAAAGTTAGGATGATTCTAAGGGCCTGTGACTGACAGGGGCCCTAAAATATTATTCCAGCATTAGGTAAAAACATTTTGGAGCCCAATGTTATATATTTTCATGGGGCCCAAAATCCCTGGAGGCTCCCCTGACTGTACATGTTGCGTTTATATTTTTGCTCAGTATATAAAGTACTGTAAATACCCCAGTTCATGTTGTTAAATTCAAAAGAATACACAATAAAAATATATGACACCATTCAAACCACTGGGGGTTTGGAACTTTAAAGCCAGTTATCTCAGAATCATCTTTTTGCAGATATAACCTTATAGTCCCAAGCTCTCTAAGTTAATTAACTGATTACAATTTTGGACAGGTAACTAGTAACTGTAACAGATTACATTTAAAAAAGTAACCTACCCAACCCTGTGGAGCAGTGTAGAACAGATTCGATGGATTGATAGTGTCTGAGATGTGGAGAGAAGATCAAAGCAGAGAGAGAGGAGGAGAGATGGAAACTCTAGGTCAGTGTATGTGAAGTATCTTATCTGTTGGCATTGTTGCAATATTTAATATTTCAAATAGTGATACAAATGTTGAAGAATGTGTACTGATATGATGATTGGTGCAGGGAGCTGATTGGTCAGAGTGATGAGAGACAGAGATAGTTGATTGGCTCGAGTGATGAACTACATAGGGAGTTCATTGGCTGACTTGATGAAGTGAGGAAAGAGCTTATTGGTCGGCATGATGAGAAATAGAATGAGCTGATTGGTCAGGCTGATAAGAGAGCGAGAGTTGATTGATCAGAGTGATGATGCAAAATGATCTGATTGGTCAGAGTGAGGAAACAGAGTTATTTGATTGGTTAGTGATGAGGTGCAGAAGAATATGATTGGGCAGATTGATGAAGCACAGAGAGAGAGTTGATTGGTCAGAGTGATGAGGTACAAAAGGATCTGACTGGTTAAAGTGATGAAGCACAGAGATATTTTATTGGTCAGAGTGAGGAGTTTGCAGAATGAGCTTTCAGTGGTGATGGAGTGTTGTTTTGACTGTGACGGGGCATCGTGCTCCCTGCCCCAGGCGTTTGTCCCCACAGAGACAAGTCATTACTATGACTGATAACTTCCCCCTGTTGGCTTTCTTGTTTCCCTCTTCTCCAAGGGTGGGGTGGGGGAGGGGAAAGTGCTGTCACTTAAAAAGGGACAGTTACTTGGGAGTACTCTTAACTATAGTTGGTCTTAGAGATTTTTTTTACAAGGACAAAAATGTGATCAAAATCATCCTTGTCACTTTCATTATCTTTATCAACACCGTAGCCATGGTAATCATTATTCCTATTAGCATTGGTTATCGTCATCGTTATCGTCATCATCGTCAAGGTCATTGCCATCATCACTGTCACTGTCATTCTCTACTGCCGTTAGTATTGCCAGGTACACAACTGTCAAGAACACATTTTTTTTTTAGGAAACATACTAATGAGTGTACTTTACCCTGTGTTTATAAAACATTGGAAAACCAACAATAGGCTCTCCTACTGATAATAGGAAAGGGAAGAGGGATACTAGTCAGTTGTACAACTGAATGCATTCAACTGAAAAGTGTCTTCGGCATTTAACCCAACCCCTCTGAATAAGTGAGGTGAGTACAGTACATACAGTACAACAGTGCTTTAGTTAACCGTACCACCACCAAGATCCCATGCAGCTGTGTTAAAGCAGGCATCGCAGTGGAGGTGGAGGTATTAGTCAAGGCCAGCATATATCCTGCAGAAAGGATGAAGGTAAACAAAGCATGTGTTGCTACAACTGGGTCAGCCATTTTGTCCCCCTTCCTCCTAATGTTAGAATTGTCATATTTGACAAAAGTAACTTCAGTAATAGTCTATTCAGACGTACCTACTTACGGTGAAATTTATACTTCAGAGAAAATAGCTTTAATTACATTTGTGGAAAAAATATCCCTCAGAAGCCCCCCCCCCCAGATAATATGCATCACCTGAAAAGTAGGCGCTATTTTAGAACTACCCCAAATTCAATTTTACTCTTCATTTCCCTCCGCGATCTCTCTGTGTCGCCTGAAACTATACAAAATTAATTACTTTGCAATTGTACTCAACACAGTCTCACTTGATCTACTATGCAATATGCAGGGAGTCTGTCTGAGTCGGGCATTACGCAAGCCTCAAAGTGATACCTCCATGAAAAATGGGTTGGGTTTCTTGTGAGGGGAGAAATCCCTGTGATTACCTGAGGATGTGTCCTTCCACTTGAGTGTGTGTTGATGTGTGTGTGTGTGTGCATGTGGGCTGGGGGCTCATTGCAGCCAGCTATTTCCACATAATATTGTCTGCCTCTCTGGAGCAGTGAAAGCAATCTGTGCAGTCCAAAGCCCAGAGGACATGGGTCTGAACAACACAGAGCTGACTGCACCACCTCTCTCTCTCGCTCTCTTTCTCGCTCGCTCTCGCTCGCTCTCTCTCGTGCTCTCTTGCTCTCTCGCTCTCTCTCGCTCTCTCGCGCTCTCTCGCGCTCTCTCTCTCTCTCTCTCTCTCTCTCTCTCTCTCTCTCTCTCTCTCTCTCTCTCTCTCTCTCTCTCTCTCAAAGCACTCCGTAGAGGGCCAGTAGAAAACACATCATGTAGTACAGTAAACCCAAAAGCAATTGCTGAAACGTACTGTACTGTACATTACATTAATGTGAGTGCGTGTGTGTGTGTGCGCCTTGACTCTGTGCGTCTGTGTTTCATTGTACAAGGTATCTGTGTGCTTCAAAAAAACATTCCTTACACCAGGATACTTCAACTGGTGGCTGTCCAGGAGAATAAAGAAAGAGCACTCTGTTGCCGGGTAAATCTGATACATTTATTGACAAAATAGGGTTACGTTTCGTCATGAATCGCCTTCGTCAGGGCCTGTGTGTCAGTTATTTTGAGTATGTGTGTTCTGTACAGTAGGCCTACAGTACAGTAACTCAGACGTAGAAATGGGTTTCTAGGTATATTCCTTGTACAGTACCTGTGTGCATGTAAGCGTTTCCCTGTGTAGGTCCGCGTGTTCACATACTTTCAGCACAGCATGATGAATTCTGTTTGTTTATTTGTTTCCCGTGGCCCCTCCAAGCCTCCAGCTTTATTTAGCTTGGATAAAAACCCAGGTTTACTGTTTATCCGGTGTAGCAACATCTGTCTCCCATTACAGAGGAATGAGAACGCGAGCTTGGATTATTAGGATTACTAGAGATTGTTAGGGAAAGGATCCATAGCCTAGCCTGCATAATAATACCCAATTTAACCCTCCCTTTGCTCACATAACAGGAGACATTCAGAAAGCTGCAGGGCCTTTTCTACACAGTAACAATTAGAGCTGTATGCACTACCCCCACCCGTGGAAAAAATCCTCCTACAATCCCCTCTGAACTGACCTCTCGAACCAATCCCTCTTAGACACGCTTACACACAGAAACACACTTATACACACATTCACACACACACTTACACAAAATAAAAATGCTTACACACACACACAAAAGCACACACAGGTAGAGATTTACGTAAAAAAATATACAATACTGAAAACAGAAGTATATTGTGAACACTAACTAAGTATTTCAATTTAAACTCCCATTGTGCTTCCAAATTCTATTGAAATAGAAAGATCTTGTTTATCTGTAACCTTTTACTGCGGTGGGCTAAATCAGGGTCACTCAGAGTATTTCTTGGCAGTCTAAAACAAATCTACTTTGAAACAGAAGTATACACCTCACACACATGGTTATGGTCTTAAAAAAAGAAGACTCCTGTACCATGTCAGATGTTGAGTTGACATTGATAAAATGTTGAGTTTGCATCACAATACAACACTTTATATACATCACAGACGACTGAAGTATATCAAAACTGTTGGAAATAGAAACTGGATTTTGAAAAATGTTTTAATTGAGAAAAATATGAGGCCAAATAGGGCGCTTTTAGTCCTTTGACTGCAGGAAAGGGCTGTATCTTTCTATTTAGTTGCATCTTCGTTGTACAGTTCCTTGTACACATGTACTGTACACAAATTCAAAGCATATACAGTACAGTCCCAATAGTCTCGCTCTTGATTACATTTCTTAGAACCATCTATTGTACGTCACATTTCTAAATAATCTGTCAAAGACCTTCTGGGATTCTCCAATTGTGAGGGAGTTTTCGAATTTAGTGCAACCTATTATTCATGTTGTTGCTATTCATTCCGCTGATGACCACATCTGGGTTATTGTACCTGTGTGCATGTGTGGGAGTGGGTGTGCGTGTGCTTGCTTGCGTCCATGCATGTGTCATTCCTCAAGGCGGATATAAAAGGACCACTAATCCAGACCAAAGGAGGAATAAACACACAATTGCTGATCTCATTTATTCCTTACACTATCATTCAATTATCCAGCCCACCGCTGAACACAGTCCTCTAGTCACAGAGGGAGAACAACAGACAAAGAGAACACAACACTGTCTCTCAATGAGAGCCAGCCTGAGACAGGGCTCAATGGAACAGGATACAAACAGGCAGGTAGGTAGGTAGGCAACCAACTGCGAGCGACTTGGCAGGCCACCATGCTGCTTTACGATTGAGAAACATGGAGCCCCAGACCTTCTTCCATGAGTTGTCTATATCAACACAATGAGGATCTTGATGCCATCAGAGGACAGGAATGTAGTTACACTGCTGGCAGACGGGGAGGCTGAGGGGGAGGCAGACGAGTGGTGGTAGATAGACATGGCTAAGTGCTTGGAGCAGCTCTCTCTCTCTCTCTCTCTCTCTCTCTCTCTCTCTCTCTCTCTCTCTCTCTCTCTCTGGTGGCGGGTACAGGAGTAAAGCATTGGAAAAGGCTGCAGCTATACTGTAGCAGAGGCAGGATTGGGCTGAGGGGAGGAGGGGCAGAAAGCTGCACAGATACAGATACTGTATGACCCACTTCAAGCTGTTGCAGCTCTAGCCTGGGTCTTATCATGACAAGCCTGTTCTCTCCAACTGCCATTCCACAGCAGGGAGACCTTGTTCATGTCTCAGTGACAGCTAAGAGCCAACAGAGTGCTCTCATTGGTTCTGAGCTGGACTCTGATTGGATGTTGGATCCCTGGCCGGTTGTTGAGGCTTGACACCTCCCCTAGGCCTCAACAGAATGGTGAGACTGAGAATGTGTCTGGGTTCCAGAGACCGGCCCTCTCAGGGCTGGTTCTCCCCCCCCCTCATCCCTCAGCTCCACCCCAGGAATGTTGCTGGATTGGGGTTGGACTCTTCCTCCCTGACACACTGACTAATGGGGCTAAGCTGGGCCTGGACCGACCCAGAACTCTGACCTTGAAAATGGGTCCAGTGGGACCTCTTAGCTCCTGCCTGCTCCTGGTCTTGGGGCTCACTTCCCCCTTTAAAGCAAATGTTAGTTTTAAAAGTGAGCTTGATAAGACAACATGTCTTATGTGGAACGTCCTGCCATCCGTGGAACATGAAGGAGCAGGGTTTGATGTATGTTGCCAGATGCCCAGTGCCAGATGTTACAATGTGGGTTGACGTTGTGGGTTTGGCGTGCGTCTCCGTTTCAGAATAGGGTATAAACTAATTAATCTACTCAACCTCCCTGTTTCTACAGAAGGTCACTCAGAAAGTATGTGGTGTGTCTCTGAGAACATTTTGTGTGTGTGTTTAAGGAATATCCTCTTTGCAGGAGTACATACTGTATGTCGTGCCTGGAGAACTGTCTGTCGAAGAGAGGGCGGCCTGGTTACGGGGTAAATGGAAACAAGATGTGGCGGCCCCACGCTCCTTTGAAGGTGTTCCACACCATACCTCTGAATCTGTGGAGGGTAGAAGCACTTCCATAAAAGGACTTTCTGTTTACCTTAACCTGCCAGGGTCTAGTCGCCAGATGTTTGAGGGCTTTTGCTTTCATCTCCACTCACAAACTACATTTTTACAGCAAGTTCGTTATTTTTGCATTTTGCAGCTGATGGGAAAAAAAATCAAGAAAAGTATTTTTTTCACCCTGAGGGAGGGTAGAACATTGTTTTTCTTATGTATCTTGCTGAGATTGAGGGAATTTGGGGTTGGAGGTAGTAGGATCACTAAGGAGCCCATGATCTGTTCCCAGCAGCTCTACAGATGAAGATATGAAGAGACCAAGGGCTAGATCATTTCAACCTGTATTTTATTACAGTATATCAGCTTTGACAAACACAGCTACACATGTCAAACTTTCTCTCAAAGCACACTGTTATTCTACCATTCCTTTGGTATCCTTCACTATGTCTTTCACTGCACTTGCTGTACAAAAACACATTATTCATTAGACTAGATTATTGCTAAGAATTCATTATATAGTAATTCTACAGACCTGTGAAGCATAATGCTGAGGAAAGAAGACTACTAGTCAGTGAGAAACAACTAGGCCGATCTGACCTTTATCTTCCCAAAACAGAATGCAGACCTTTTTTAAGAAGACCAGATGAAAGAGTTGCCCAGACGACTGACCCTCCTTCCAGAGAAACTTGTGTCATCACATGGCTGAGATAAGACCCTGCCAAGGAGCATCAATACAACCTACTCTCTATTTCACCCACATCACCCTCCAGTACCAACATTGCTTTAGTAACGCAACATAAGAGATACGTCTGGCTTGTGTGGTCAAAGAACAGAGAGAGTGTCTGGTCAATCTCAAGTAATGACACACTTAGAGGATAATATGATGAATTTCTAAGCTCCCGAGGGGTGCAGTGGTCTAAGGCACTGCATCTTGTAAATAAGAATGTGTTCTTAACTGACTTGCCTAGTTAAATAGAGGTTAAATATAAATATGTCCATAAACCAAATGTATTTGTTCATGGTTTTTCTAGATTGCATGTAATATTGAGCAACAACCTTGCTTGAAACCCTTATAGACCTGAGTGCAATGTTGAACCTTGAGAACTCATTCAAACTTAAACTTAATAATTTGTTATGCCTCAAAATTGCCATTCAGTGTTGAAATAGCAGCAAAGATCAATTATCTTTACAAATGGCAGGTAGAAATTCAGATACATCTTCATCCATTCTGTTCTTTAGATTGATCTTTCAGTAACTACAGATACTTTGTTTGAATGTTGAATTACATAAGAGATTTCTAAGAAGAGTGGAATATTACTGAACAAAAATATAAACACAACATGAAACAATTTCATTGATTTTAATGTTCATGTGAGGAAATTGAAATACATTCATTAGGCCCTAAATTGGGAATACATATATGCATCTGTTGGTCACAGATACCAACCAAAAAAATGGGTCTGACAATGACCCTCAGGATCTCGTCACAGTGTTTTTGTGCATTCAAATTGCCATTGATAAAATGCAATTGTTTTCGTTGTCCATAATGGTATGCCTGGGCATACCATAACCCCAACGTACTCTGTTCACAACGTTGACATCAGAAAACTGCGTGCCCACGCGGTGCCATACACGTGAGCAGCGGTTATGAGGCTGGTTGGACGTACTGCCAAATACTCTAAAACGATGTCGGAGGCGGCTTATGGTAGAGAAATCAACATTCAATTCTCTGGCAACAGCTCTGGTGGACATTCCTGTAGTCAGCATGCCAAATGCAATGTGTTGTGTGACAAAACTGCACATTTTAGAGTGGCCTTTTATTTTCCCCAGCACAAGGTGCAAGGTGTAATGATCATGCTGTTTAATCAGCTTCTTGAAATGCCATACCTGTCAGGTGGATGGATTACCTTGGCAAAGGAGAAATGCTCACTAACAGGGAGGAAAACAAATCTGTGTACAAAATTGGACAGAAATAAGCTTTTTGTGCATGCGAAAAAATTCTGGGATCTTTTATTTCAGCACATGAAACAAGGGACTAGCACTTTACGTTGATATTTTTGTTCAGTGTATTTTTTGTATTTTACCCCCTTTTTCTCCCCAATTTCAACGGGCTCGGGAGGCGAAGGTCAAGTCATGCGTCCTCCGAAACATGACCCACCAAACCACACTTCTTAACACCCGCCCGCTTAACCCGGAAGCCAGCCGCACCAATGTGTCAGAGGAAACGCCGTTCACCTGACAACCGAGGTCAGCCTGCCGAAAAACGTATTTTATATATGAGAATCTTCAAAGTAGTCACCCCTTGCCTTGATGACAGCTTTGCACACTCTTGGCATTCTCTCAACCAGCTTCACCTGGAATGATTTTCCAACAGTCTTGAAGGAGTTTCAACATATGATGAGCACTTGTTGGCTGCTTAAATCTGAGGTCCAACTCATCCCAAACCATCTCGAATTGGGTAGAGGTCGGGTGATTGGGGAGGCCAGGTCATCTGATGCAGCACTCCATGACTCTCATACTTGGTCAAATAGCCCTTACACAGCATGGTAAGGGTTTGATGTATGTCCCTCTCTCTCTCGCTCTCTCTCTCTCGCTCTCTCTCTCTCTCGCTCACTCTGTCTCGCTCTCTCTCGCTCTCTCGCTCGCTATCTCTCGCTCGCTCTCTCTCTCGCTCTCTCTCTCTCTCTCGCTCTCTCTCGCTCTCTCTCGCTCTCTCTCGCTCTCTCTCGCTCTCTCTCGCTCTCTCTCGCTCTCTCTTTCTCGCGCTCTCTCTCTCGGTCTCTCTCTCGCTTGCTCTCTCGCTCTCTCTCTCGGTCTCTCTCTTGCTTGCACTCTCACTCGCTCTCTGTCTCTCTTTCTCTCGCTCTGTCTCGCTCTCTCTCGCTCTCTCTCGCTCTCTCTCGCTCTCTCACTGTCTCTCTCGCTCTCTCTCGCTCTTTCTCTCGCTCTCTCGCTCTCTCTTTCTCGCGCTCTCTCTCTCTCGCTCTCTCGCTCGCTCTCTCTCTCGCTCTCTCTCGCTCTCACGCTCGCTCTCCTTTACCTGCACCCCTCGTTCTCTCTACCCCACCTTCACCTCCAGCCCTCTTTCTTTCAGACCCCACTTTCTGCCTGGATAAAAGTGACACATGATTTTGTAAAGGCTGCTTGATTAGAGCAGCAGTCGGTGGGGCCCGCGGCTGTTATCTCTCTTGTCTCTGCACCGCTGCCTCTGCTGGTGAGATTTATTCTGTTTGTTTTGGTACAGTAGCAATATCTCTCTCTCTCTCTCTCTTCCCCCTCTCTTCCTTTCTCTCTTTCTCTCCCTCAGCAGATATGCACCTTCACTCCCTTGAAGAGGGAAAACGTTTTTACATAAGGAACGAGGGAGAGAGGGAGGGAGGCAGGTACAACGCTTCCAGGAAAGATTAGACTTGGCAGAGATGTTTGAGTACTGTATGTGTCTTGGTGTTCCTCTGTGTCATCTGCTTTTGTTTGAAGCAGGTGCTACACACAGATCCATTCATGTGGAGATTGATACATACACTGCGTATAAACACAGCATATACAAGCAAACACACAGACACATGCACATTGACACATTAATGGTAATCCTGTGTCGGTGTTGAATTCATTCTCTTGTGTTTATGTTTGTATGTGTGTGTCAAAGACACTGTACAACGGAGTATGCAAATGTGTGGTATATCACAGGAACATGCCCCTAATCTTAACTGAAGTCATCCATGGAGATACCTGGATTATTCTATGCTTATGGGCAAGGAACTCTAGCTGTGTTTCAACGTATGTATATCAATGCTGAATTCATGCAGAGAAATACAGACTTTCTATACCAATTTATAAAACCAGGGAGTATGAGTTAGTTTTAAGGGATGGAAGGGGGCGGAGATGCATCATTTAAGGTAGCTTCCTCTTTAACTTGTGACAGCTGCTGCTAATCAGGAATCCTTCTAGAGAAGACCATCTGTCCAGCCCTTCTCTGACTCTTCTAATAATCATTAAAACACTAGTTTCTGCCCATACAGCTCGGTGCAGCTAGCGTGGGAAAAGAGAGAAGCGTTCCTCTCTGATTCAGATCACACACATAGCCAGTGTCTCTCATTAGATGTGCCACCGGGGCCATTGATTCTGTACTGACCACAGCATTACCCAGGGGCCACAGTCTCTATGCTCTACAGGGGGTCAACAAGCTATTTGAGTTGGGGACCTGTCAGTGTGTAGGCAATGCCCAGCCGGTCAGCACAATAATGATGAAAAGAAAAGGAGGATAGCCTTCATGTCTGTCTGGCTTCCTTGTCTCGCCAACCTCCACTTAACATGTGATTCCTTCAATGTGTACATACAGTGGGGTCTGAAATTATTGACACCCTTGATAAAGATAATGACTGTATAAAATAAATTATTGAAATACTGAGCTACCTTATAGTGTATGCTCAAAAAATGTGGGGAAATTAGATTATTTTATGCTAATACTAACAAAATCTCTTTCTCTGACCAATTGTATTGGTATAAAATAATATATATTTTTATTTTTAACAACGGACCCCACTGTATAAAGCCTATGATATTCCCACACACAAACCCATACAAATTGTGTGGACATGTACATTGGACAGGGAGAGGAACATATGTTTGTGTGTGGGTGGTTGTGTGTTTGTGTGTGGGTGGTTGTGTGTTTCTGTGTGGGTGGTTGTGTGTTTCTGTGTGGGTGGTTGTGTGTTTGTGTGTGTGTTTGATGTAGCAGTGGCTGACAGGCTGTGTCCATGGCGTCCGTGGCGTGTTCAGTCGTCATAGCACAAAAAGCATAGCAGCTGCTCAACACTAATTGTGGGCCTCAGGTGAGTTGGCAGCTGATGTTTTTTTCACCAGACACCTGAACAGTGAGAATACATTAGAGGAACATCTCAAGCTGTTCAGATGCAGGGAAATGTCATTTTTAGAAAAAAAGAGCTGAAAAGAACTGCATAGTTTATTTGGACTTTGGATTACCTTGAATATGAACAGTATGTATACACCTGTACTATACAGTACATGTTACTGATAGTTGTGGTCTGTTTGTTTCTAGCCAACCATATTTTTCTTTGACCTGTCCTCTATTTCTACTATGTTTAATGTGTCACTCAGTGTGCACACCACAGGAGGTTGGTGGCACCTTAATTGGGGAGGATAGGCTCGTGGTAATGCCTGGAGTGGAATATGTGGAATGGTATCAAATACATCAAACGCATGGTTTCCATGTGTTTCAAGCCGTTCCATTTTTTCCGTTGCAGCCGTTATTATGAGCCGTCCTCCCCTCAGCAGCCTCCTCTGATATACACAGACAGACACACATCCCATTCATATTGTATCACACTCAAGCAAACACACGCAGGAAATATATTGACCATTTAGCGGACCGATTTTCTGGAGCAAACAAATAAATCGAATCTGACAGAGCCGTGTGCGTGGGAAGCAGAAATGGATAATTGCTTATTTATTTTCAAATAACATAAAGTCAAATAAATGGTGTGCACTAAAGACCATAATGGTGTGCACCAAAGACTATAATAGCGTCTAATCGAGTTTGACCTCTTTTCCTATGAGTAGACATAGGTGTCTGTCCTGTGTGTGTGTGTGTGTGTGTGTGTGTGTGTGTGTGTGTGTGTGTGTGTGTGTGTGTGTGTGTGTGTGTGTGTATGTTTATGTGCATGAGAGAGTTTGAGAGACTGTGAGTAATACGGTTCTGCCTTCGCTCCCCTGCTGCCCTGTGGCGGGCGATGACACGGCCCGCAGGACTTTCTCCATTAGAACGCACTGACCTAATGTAATAACCATCCAGAGCTGACTGCTCCCAGACTGTGGGTACTTTATCACAGATGATAAACCCTATTCTGGTAAGTCCAGCCAGGAGGGAGGGAATGTGTGTGTGTGTGTGTGGGGGGGGGTTGGTAGTTATAAGGTGACCAGAGGAGCAAAGGAAGACCGGGGAGGAAAGTCGTGGGGCCTTTTTGCAGCCTGCCTCCATCCCCGTTTCTCTCCTCTCCCTATGAGAGCATTCTGCTTTGGTTGTCGGGAAAATTGGCAGGGAGTGGGAGAGAAAAAAAAAGAGGATCAAGCTGAGAAGGCTCCAAACTGCGAGGCCGTGCTCAGGCAGCGTGGAGAGGGAACTTTCTGGAGGAGGAAAAGAAGAAAAGCAGAAAAAGAACGGAGACAAAGGAATTATTTATAGACCAGCAGTCATGGCTATGCTGGACGTTTTACACAAGAGGCTTCACTTACACATAGCTATCCGTAGTGTGTGTGGACAGCACCAGGCACACACTCTCTTTTGACCATATTTGGAAGTGCGTGCGAGTTCGATGTGACGTGTTGCGATTGTGTGCTTTGAGTGGGGTGAGTGTGTGAGTGGGGGGAGGTGGGTCAAGCAAGGTACTGTCGTTTATCTAATACATTCCAAAGGCAAGTTGGTAGTTCACCTAAGTTCCAAAATGAAAAGTTAAGTGAGCCATATCTTACGGTAACTTGAGATCCAAGCAATTAACTCTGAAAGTATTTAATCAACATCAAAACATGATTTACGGGAAAGTCTGAGTTACTATCTCAAGTAAGGAGTCTCATCACTTTCACCCAATCTCACATATCTAAATAAAAAAATCGGACTATCTTTAACCTTTTTTTTAACTAGTCAAGTCAGTTAAGAAGAAATTCTTATTTGCAATGACGGCCACCTACAGGGTCAGCCACTGGAGCAAATTAGGGTTAACCACATCGACAGGTTTTTCACCTTGTCGGCTTGGGTATTGGGCCCAACGCTCTAACCGCTAGGCTACCTGCCACCCTTAATACAAAGTCATGCAGTTTGTCATTTGAGATGTATTTTTAATGACGCTAGCACACAGTGCATTCAGAAAGTATTCAGACCCCTTCCCTTTTTTCAAATTTTGTTACGCTACAGCCTTATTGTCACGGAAGGGTGCAGAGAGAGACCAAGACGCAGCGCAGGGATAGTAGTTCTTGGGGTTGTTTGCGGGCGTTTCCTCGTCTCGCGCGTCGCGCATAATGCGGCGCCACCTCCTCTCTCTCCGTCTCTCCCCAGTTACGCTGCTTGGTCTGGTAGTGGTGGGTCGTTCTGTCACGGAAGGGTGCAGAGAGAGACCAAGACGCAGCGCAGGGATAGTAGTTCAACATTTTATTTTCTTACTATGTAATATCAGAACAAATGGCGAACTACAGGACACAAACACACTATAAACTAACGTCACGTTCACCAAAACACACGAAATGAACGGACGTAAAAAAAGGCACACTTACTTCTCACCGTGACTGCGACATATAACGACAACGACCCACACCAGAGTGAAGGACAGACTCAACATATATGGGATCCCTAATTAGAGACAATGCGGTGCAGCTGCCTCTCATTAGGGATCCAACCCAAACCCCACACAGAAACAGAAAAGAACGACACTGTCAGATTCTGACCATAGCTACATAGAGAAGCCTAATGCTTCTCTATGGCCAGAGACTGACACTTATTCTAAAATGGATTCTATATTTTTTTCCCCTCATCAATCTACACACAAAACCACATAATGACAAAGCAAAAACAGGTTTTAAGAAATGTTTGCACATTTATATATCAAAAAAAGAAATACCTTATTTACATAAGTATTCAGACCCTTTGCTAGGAGACTCAAAATGTAGCTCCTGCATCCTGTTTCCATTGATCATCCTTGATGTTTCTACAACTTGATTGGAGTCCACCTGTGGTAAATGCAATTGATTGGACATGATTTTGGAAAGGCACACACCTGTCTACAGTATGTAGAGCATTAAGATGCTGGACAGTGGGTGTTCTACTGAGACCATTACACCTCTGAGGTAAACCGCCTTTACATGACTGCTAAATGAGCTGTTAAATAATATCACACTCCTCATCCCTCAAGCAGGCAGGGGATCTCAGCAAAGCCTGGATTTCTGGCGAGATGCAAAGTGTCTGGCGAGAGGTAGCAACGAATGTATCTTATTGGGGGGGGATTCTGCCGTGAGGCACAGTGAAAGAACGATAGAACTTCTTAGCACCAGACTAAAGCATTGCGCTAATGCATCAAACCATTCACACACACACACACACACACACACACACACACACACACACACACACACACACACACACACACACACACACACACACACACACACACACACACACACACACACACACACACACACACACACACACACACACACACACACACACACGGGAACATACTGTACATACACACATACAGTACCAGTCAAAGGTTTGGTCACACCTACTCATTCAAGGGTTTTCTTTATTTGTACTAGTTTCTACATTGTAGAATAATAGTGAAGACATCAAAACTATGAAATAACACATAAGGAGTCATGTAGTAACCAAAAAAGTGTTAAACAAATCAAAATATATTTTATATTTGATATTCTTCAAAGTAGCCACCCTTTGTCTTGATGACAGCTTTGCACACTCTTGGCATTGTGGTAACTTTTGACTGGTACTGTGCATAGGCTACATATGCACACACATGCACGCACGCACATGTGCACCTCCCCCCACTCCTTCCACACTCACACACTGTATCAACATATACAATTTTGACTTGTTTTACTTGGGGGACTAAACCCAGTTAAAACTAAGCAGGTGGGCTCAGCTAAGAAAACGAACGGCTACGTGGTTCTGTAGCCCTGCGTAGCTAGCTACTGAAACGTCATAGGGAAGTCTTCAGGGAAGGCTTTAGTGATTCATCTACCTCCCGCTGCATATTCTCATTTATCACAGAAAAACAGAGAACCGTGAGAACCATTCTGTATGGGTCAGGAACCCACCTCCCACCACTCTGTGCTCGCTCAAAAAGTTAAATTACCTTCAATATCACTAAAAACAACCCCGGGCGAGACACCTTTCACATTATGTATGTGTGTATTTTTCATTAAGTTGCTTTTTCATTATGTGCGTGAGTTAAAGTAGTGCCATTTGTCATAAAACCTGTTTCCTCTTGGTCCTTCCCCACCTTTTGTGCAGTATTGGCCTACTTCCAAATGCCACTGTGAATACTAGAGCATTTTTTTAAGTCAATGTGACCGACTGGGTCACAGGAGAGATTGTACGGTACCTAATCAAGGTTAGTGAGGTTATCTGAAGACTCCATTGACTCATAGACATTTGTCTCATGTCTGATGAAGGTACAGTCCTCTTTGTCACTTAGCTTACTTCCTGTGATATAGATGACACACTAGTAGAGCTGGCAAGAGGAAATGCATGTTGCCAACAAACAATGACCCTGCACGACTGCCATCTAATACATTTGAACCATCGCCCGCCGTCGCAAACCCCTCTGGCAACGCATGTAAAATAAGCCATGTGTTGTGTTTTTTGTGTTTTACCCAGTGTTGTGGCTGGCGAGTGGTGCTGTGTTCAAGTGAGGTAGGCAGTGCCAGGGAGATGGTTCCAGTTAATACATTGTGGTAAACCCAGGGCCAGGAAGATGGTTCCAGGTAATACATTGTGGTAAACCCAGGGCCAGGGAGATGGTTCCAGGTAATACATTGTGGTAAACCCAGGGACAGGGAGATGGTTCCAGGTAATACATAGTGGTAAACCCAGGGACAGGGAGCTGTTTCAAGGTAATACATTGTGGTAAACCCATTAGGAGCCATTGATATCTAATTGTCTGATAGGAGGCCAGGACCCTGGAGGAGATCAGAAGTAATGGGATTGGGCACAGTGTGTTTGTGTGTGTTCCGGCATGCAGCCACCAGGCTAAAGATAACCACGACCTTTCCCTCCTCCCTTCATCCCTTCCCTCTTTTCATCCATCCCTCTGACATTTCCTCTCCTCCACAGCCAGCAGGAGGGATGATGCTGTAATTAAGTGGATTGATTTGGATGTTAAAAGGCGGAGAAACAAATACTCAGGTTTGCTGATTTATAGTGCTCATGGGGTGAGAGAGAGAGAGAGAGAGAGAGAGAGAGAGAGAGAGAGAGAGAGAGAGAGAGAGAGAGAGAGAGAGAGAGAGAGAGAGAGAGAGAGAGAGAGAGAGAGAGACCACCTATGGAGATTTCTCCAGGTTTAGTCTGGTTGGTTAGATTAGCAGAGCAGCCATTTTTATCTCAAATTAAATAATTTGGCCAACAGTTATGTACCTTTCAATTAAAACAAAAATAGCTTGTTAGCAAACAGCAATTTCTCAAGCAATAATTTGTGTAGGACTGTCTGGAAGTGGTCTGAGTGGGGAGGGGAAAACTAGCTGTTATTGGCAGAGAGGTTTGACAATCTCTTTCTTATTCGTCTATTACAGTTTTTTCTTTATCGTTTGGTACTATTTTCACAAGTATATGGTGCATTTTAAAAACCCTTCTTACAAAACTCCAAAATGGTAACACATATTACACAGCCAGTCTTACATTCAAAACCTTTCATTTAGCAGTCATTTCCTTTGTAGACATATTTTACCACACAACCAATGATCCAAAATATAAGTTTACTGTGTTATATAATGAGTAAATTTGATTTAATCACCAAACATAATGATATCTTCTCAATTTAGTTATTTTAAAAATCAGTTCAACAAATTAGTTTGCATCAAGCTGGTCTTAAGCATTTGGTCATAGGTTCTCATTGAAATCACAGTAAATAAAATAAGAAATTAGAGCATGGCACTAGCAAGACCAGAGTTGTGAGTTTGATTCCCACTGGCGTTAAATACCAAAATGTGTGCACTGTTGTTACTTTGGATAAAGGTATCTGCTACGTAACTGGCATATATTACGGTATTACAGTACTGTATTGGCAATTTTAGTAAAGCAGTGTGATGTTTGCTTGTTGAAAATACAATGTACACAGGACCTTCTAATCAGCCTGTTTGCATGGGAGGGAGACATCACCAGGCAGGGAGGTTGGATAATTGGTTAATAGACCAATAACAAAGAGTTCCAAACCTCTCAGCCAATAACAGCTAGTTTTAAGTTTTCCCCTCCCCCCTCAGACCACTCCCAAACAGTCTTATTACAGTAAGTACTGTACTTAATTGTCACCAGAAATACTTTGGCTGCATTGGGCCTTTAAAACATACTGTGAAGTAAAATCATAATAATCATTGTCATAGTAGTATCACATTCGAGTATATATCAACCTTTTTGTGTGTCTACTTTACAGATATACATTATCGTTATGTAGTTCTCTAAATCTATAGTACACAAACCAGTTTACAAGTCAAATCTAAGTTTACCAAACGTTTAAGTGATCATCAATTAAGAGCAGTCAGATTAAATAATAGTTATATGTATGAAACAACTGCCTTTTTGTTTGTAAGGTTTATGTTCAGAGAGGTCTCTGGAAACCTGTATGGTTAGGAAATCTCAATGTTTTGGAATTGGTCCCCAATTAGAGGCAGCTGTGCCGCATTGCCTCTAATTGGGGAGCATATTTAAGTTCAGCATTCCCACCTGCATTTGTGGGTTTTTGTGTGTGTGTTCCTTTTTGTTTCACACCGGTTCTTGGTCGCTGTCTCGCCTTTGTTCGGTTTGTGGATTTACTTTACAGGAATAAAGGATTTTTTTTCAACACAGCTCTGTGCTTTGGGTCCTGTATCATAGCAACCGTGACAGAAAAACCCACCACACCAGGACCGCACAGAGCTGGACAATGGAGGAGCTCATGAGGGGTAAGGAGCTTGTCTCCGAAGAGGAGTACCTCCATTGTTCAGTCCTGGGAGGAGCACCGAATCCAGGGCAGCCGTGACACCGGCGGGCGCCACGTTGGCGTGCCAGGGGGCAGGCCCAGCGTTCAGCCCAGAGGAACCCCCATGTAGTTTTTTGTGGGGGGGCTATGGGGGTGGTCTGGCAGGGGTGAGGAATCACAGAGACCAGCATCCACATGGAGTCTGGCGGAGCCAGAGTACGACTGGGGGTCGGAGACAGAGGAAGGAGAATATCAAAGGGAGATGTTCTTGGGAATAGTGGAGCAATGCCGGCAGCATTGGGAGGAGGACGAAGGTGACAAGGCGGAGCTGGAGGGTATGGTGCCCGACGTGTGCATCCCCAGTCCGGGTCACAGAATACCAGCCTCACGCGCCGGACCTCCTGTTCCCACCTTGAATCCGGTACGTCCTGTGTCCGATTCCCGCACCAGATCTCCAGTACGCAGCACTAGCCCAACTCGTCCAGTGACAGCCTACAGCAACTGGTATCATAGGTATATGTCCCGTTCGATGTCTCCAGTGCTGGCTCTCCACACCCGACGTCCAGTACGTGCATCAAGCCCGGTAGCTCCTGGGCCGGCCCCACGCACCAGACCTCCGGTGTGCCTCCTCAGCTCGGTCCCAGTCCGGGACCGGTCATCAGCCCCGCTCCAGTGCCGGAGCAGTCCGCTCCACCGGTGCCCAGTCCGGGAAGGGGCTGCAGTTCTGCTCCTGAGCCGGAGCACTGGGTCCAGACCCCCCACCAACGCCTGTTCCCCTCACTAAACCCCCCCCCTTGCTGGGTACTGTAAGGTTTATGTTCAGAGAGGCCTCTGGAAACCTTTATGGTTTTCAGTTTTGGTGTCCAGAGACCTCTCTGGAAATCTCTGTTTCAGTTTTGGAATTGATATATATGTACTTTATTGATCCGAGGGGAAATGTATTTGTCCCCAATTAGAGGCAACGCAGCGCAGCTGCCTCCAATTGGGGACAAAGAAATCAGCCTATTTATGTTCAGCATTCCCACCTGTGTTTGTGGGTTTGTGTGTGTGTTCCTTTTTGTTTCACAACGATTCTTGGTCGCTGTCTCTCCTTTGTTCGGTTTGTGGATCTACTTTACGGGAATAAAGGAATGTTTTTTTCAGCTCTGCGCTCCGGGTCCTGTCTCATAGCGACCATGACATTGTTGATTTGTTTTGAGTTTTGTACTAAGAGTATTAGAAATGTACAACATTCTTGTGAAAATTGCACCGAAGTGGAAAAAACGAATTTACATCCCGGTGGCGTCACCAGGCAGGTCAAAATCCATCCCAGCAAATCAGGCAGAAAATGAATGATGTCTTTTCAAACAGCTCTTACACTAAAAGGGCATTATCACCCTTTTCACAATTTGACAGTATTCCAACCTCATTGTGTGGAAATATATACATACTCTATAAAACACAGGAAAATCTAGTTATTTTTTCTGGGCCTTTAAAAAATTGGAGGTCTCCCTTGAGAGATTACCTACCACAGAGAGCCAATCAGTGACTAAGAATGCTCTGTAAAAGTTAATTTGTGTTATGTCATTAAGGTGATTGCTCAGAGACCCTAATTTTATTATGAGGATGGGAAACCCTAATTGAAAAATGAGTCTCTCTTCCCATTTCTCACTCCCATCCATGATGAACATTTCTCTCTCATTTTGATACTGGCTGTATCTTCCTTAACAGAATATATTCTGATGTTACTAATGAAGGTTCCAAATTGAAAGGTGAGTTGCAATTGTGTTGGTTGGTGCTTTACCCTGAGCGAACAGGGAACCCAATGCAGGTGCATTTCCTGCTGACGGATTTAGCATTTCCATATATCTTCTGATAACTGTAGGTCATTAAGGACCCAAGTTAAATGTACTATACATTAATGCTAAATGAGCTGTTCAATAAAATCCCCCTCATCTTTCCTGAGCAGGCATTCTCCGCATGCTAAGCCAAGAGGCAAACTGCTGGAAACATCTAAAAGAGAATTTTGTGTGGAATGACTTTGGGCGTATGTTCATGTTTTTTTTCCTTTCTTTCTTTCTTTTGCTGAGACGGAATTGCTTCTTAAACTGCTGTTTTGGAGTCTTTGATAAAGGGAATATCACTGCATGGGTGTCGTTATTCCAGGGAAGAAATGGGAAATGCTTAATATGTGGTAACTATTATAGAATGCTAGTGAAACTCCTAAGTATGCTTAAAAACCCAGTAATAGCTTAAGTTGGCTGAATTTCCCAAGAGTTTTCCTAATGTTTTGTACACTCAGACTGTGCTATGCTGCATAGATTACTCAATAATGCGCCTCTGCAAATATGCTATTTTTCATCTGCTCACCAGATTACTCAATTCACAACTTTCTATTCCATAGCAGTAATTCAATCATGCATGAGAGCATTTTCTGGTCGAGTCGAGGTCAATTCAGTGATGCTGTTCACAGAATCATGGCTGGAGATGAAGACATCAGATAGGCTAATGAGCTATCTTCTTTTGAGTCACACTCCTAGCACATTAGAGGCTGCTGCCTATAGACGTAGACTAGAAATCACTGGACACTTGGAACACTAGTCACTTTAATAATGTTTACATATCTTGCATTACTCATCTCATATGTATATACTGTATTCTATACTATTCTCCGGTATCTTAGTCACTTAATAATGTTTACATATCTTGCATTACTCATCTCATTTGTATATACTGTATTCTATACTATTCTACAGTATCTTAGTCACTTAATAATGTTTACATATCTTGCATTACTCATCTCATTTGTATATACTGTATTCTATACTATTCTACAGTATCTTAGTCACTTAATAATGTTTACCTATCTTGCATTACTCATCTCATTTGTATATACTGTATTCTATACTATTCTACAGTATCTTAGTCACTTAATAATGTTTACATATCTTGCATTACTCATCTCATTTGTATATACTGTATTCTATACTATTCTACAGTATCTTAGTCACTTAATAATGTTTACATATCTTGCATTACTCATCTCATTTGTATATACTGTATTCTATACTATTCTACTGTATTTTAGTCCATGCCGCTCTGACATCGCTCGTCCATATATGTATATAGTCTTCATTCCTTACTTAGATGTGTGTGTATTGGGTATATGTTATGCAATTGTTAGATATTACTGCACTGTCAGAGCTAGATGCACAAGTATTTCGCTACGCCGGCAATAACATCTGCTAAACACGTGTATGTGACCAATAACATTTGATTTGATTTGATTCTCACACGGCAGACGCAGGCCAATCGGTAGGCCCTGTCACACAAAATATAACCTGATGTGCAATTTCACACCTTAAAAGGCTACCTTCAGCCACTGCTCAGTCAAATCAAATCAAATTGAAAACAACAGGTGTAGACTTTAGAGTGAAATGCTTACTTACAAGCCCTTAACCAACAATGCAGTTTTAAGAAAAATACGTTTTAAGTAAAAAATAGATAAGTAAAAAATAAAAATAAAAACTAATTAAAGAGCAGCAGTAAAGAAGCAGTAGCGATGCTTTATACAGAGGTACCTGTAGAGATCAATGTGCGGAGTTACAGGTTAGTTGAGGTAATTTGTACATGTAGGCAGGGGTAAAGTGACTATGCATAGATAATGAGTAGCAGCAGCGTAAAAGGGGGGGGGGGGGGGGGGGGTAGCCTGGGTAGCCATTTGATTAGCTGTTCAGAATTCTTATGGCTTGGGGGTAGAAGCTGTCAAGGCGCCTTTTTGACTTACACTTGGCGCTCCGCTACCGCTTGCCATGCGGTAGCAGAGACAACAGTGTGTGTCTATGACTAGGGTGGCTGGAGACAATTTTTAGGGCCTTCCTCTGACACCGTTTGGTATAGAGGTCCTGGATGGCAGGAAGCTAGGCCCCAGTGATGTACTGGGCCGTAGACACTACCCTCTGTAGTGCCTTGCGGTCGGAGGCAGATCAGTTGCCGTACCAGGCATTGATGCAACCAGTCAGGATGCTCTCGATGGTGCAGCTGTAGAACATTTTGAGGATCTAAGGACCCTGCTTTGTCGTGCCCTCTTCACAACTGTCTTGGTGTGTTTGGACCATGATAGTTCGTTGGTGATGGGATCTGACCTCCTCTCTATAGGCTCTCATCGTTGTTGGTGATCAGGCCTACCACTGTTGTGTTGTCGGCAAACTTAATGATGGTGTTGGAGTCGTGCCTCGCCATGCAGTCATGGGTGAAAAGGGAGTACAGGAGGGGACTGAGCATGCACTCCTGAGGGTCCCCAGTGTTGAGGATCAGCCTGGCAGATGTGTTGTTACCTACCCTCACCACCTGGGGATGGCCCGTCCCAGGGTCTTTAGCTTAGTGATGAGCTTTGAGGGCACAATGGTGTTGAACGCTGAGCTGTAGTCAATGAACAGCATTCTCACGTAGGTGTTCATTTTGTCCAGGTGGGAAAGGGCACTGTGCAGTCCAATAGAGATTGCGCCATCTGTGGATCTGTTGGGGAGGTATGCAAATTGGAGTGGGTCTAGGGTTTCTAGGATAATGGTGTTGATGTGAGCCATGACCAGCCTATTTAAAAAATGTTTGTTATTATTTTCTTTTTATTTAACCTTTTATTTAACCTTTTATTTAACTAGTCAAGTCAGTTAAGAACAAATTCTCATGTACAATGACGGACTACACCGGCCAAACTCGGATTACAGCCAGATGTGATACAGTCTGGATTAGATCCAGGTTGTCTGTAGTGACGCCTCTAGCACTGAGATGCAGTGCCTTGGACCACTGCCCCACTTGGGAGCCATGTAATCAATGTCATGAATCAAAGGAGGATGAAAATAATGCCATTCTTCATCAGTGTTGAGATCTCCTGGTGAGAGACCACCAATGTTTTCTGTTTGTTCTTCCTGTTCTCAGATATGAAAGTACATTATTCCAAAGTCTCTCTCTGCCTCTCTCTGTCTCTCTCTCTCTATCTCTCTCTCTCCACGTCTACACAACCTAACTGCACGTAAAACATGTGAGCAGGGGGTTCTAACAGCACAGCAGTGAGAGGAGAGCAGTGTAGAGACCCAGCGTATTCATCGACTGAGGTATACGCATCTGTAAGTTTAAAGAATCTCCAGGACTTCATATCCTATGAAAGGGTTGGGTATTATTTTAGATTTCTTTTTATAGCTCTGTATCTGACACTGTAATCGGAGTGTAACCACCCATGCATTGTCTGCACAGCCTGCTCCCTTGGCAGAACAGACCTACGCTGTAGGCTTACTGATGCAGGACAACCAGTAGAACTGCTGGGCCTGTAACGGTTTACATTTAAAGTATAAAGGATTTATAAAGTGGTTAATTAGTAGTTTATAAATGGTTAATTGTTTGTATATAGACCGGTTATAAATCTATAGCAAAGGAGTTATAACACACTGGTTGACATTTTTTCATTTAATTTCTGTCAAATAGCCTACACCCCTTTCCAGATTATTGATTAAAATAATAATTACTACACATCATCCAGGCAAAACCTCAACAACATTTAGCTTTGTCATCTGGCTACAATAGTGAAGCTTCCAAGTGTCACACGTACGCTAGATGTCCCAAGGGGACAATTGTCTCTCACTAATTCATTGTGGATAATACCTGAATATACCGTAGCTATCGGGCCTTGATCCTTCTTCCATTACCTAAATGTCAGCCATTATACAGCTATTTGAGTCACACATACTATACAAATAGCATTGTAATCATGACATTTTCACTGGCTTGTGTTGTATACTCATTATCTTTACATGGAATGAGCAATAATGTATGCAAGCGAAACAAGGACAGCTTCCGAAGTATCATATCCTTCAGTTGTGTGCCCAGAGGCTTGCATGATTTTCAATAGCTTATCCATCTCTCATTAACTGAGCTTTCTTCAAACCAGGCGATTCTGCCAATTGTATACACTTCGGCGCTACAAGAGAGACATAATTGTATTTTGCCTTGGTGCTGTCCATCCTCCATCTGTCTCTGTATTTGTGGGAAATGAAAAACTATTTCATATTCCACTATCTAAACTCCTACACAGTATATGTAATTTATAAATGAGAAAGTGAGAGAGAGAGAGAGGGATAGAAGGGAGAGCGGGGCGGGGGGGGGGGGGGGGGTTAAGGTTAGTATAGAGAATAAAAACGTATATACACACCTGGGTAGAAATGCACTTCTCTTCTCCTCCTATTGAGTAATACAACTCCTACTGTCCTGGAAAATATTTGTCAAGACATTGTATTATTTCTTTATTTTCTGCGGTTAAAATCAAAAAAGAAATGCCTACCTATTTCAAAGCAAAGGTTGAGAAGTGGCAAAATGTACAAACTAACGGATTAACAGAACACAATAACTGATTATATTAAAACAGACAGTGCGGCACTATGTTTTGAATGATAATACCCCCAAAAATGGGTATATCAGGAAGTTTGAATGAGCCAAAACAGCAAGTGATTTCAACCTCATAAATTCACGGCATTACCATTTCTTTCCGTGAGCAAAAAGGAGGGATTCTTCTGAAGTACGGCAGTTGAATATGCTCATTAGATCTTTTTTTTTCTTTTTTTTTTCGGATGTTCACATCTCCAACTAAATGAAGACAGACAGTTTCATTTATTTGCATAATTTATTTCCTATATTAATTTGTTATTCATAGGATATGGAGAATTGGCAGATGTGTTTCCTTCTCTGTCTTCTGCAGATATCAGCACTCACAGCTCAAGTGCTTCGGATGCATTTGAACTTCTTGATTGAATGACAGTTTGTTTTGGCTCCGTGTCAGTGGAAAGACGGCCTGGTTTGCTGTAACATTCGCTCTGTATAAGCACTCTCAGTCTCTCACTATGACAAAAAAGGAAAAGGTCAGAGCTTTTTCTTTCAAGTAACATGTCATTTCTCCATGGGAAGGCCGAACCAGTAAGAGAGAGAGGTCACAATTCGCTCCAGGGCTCGAGATGAACCACAACACCCCTCTCACCTACAGATAAGGGTAATAATGTAGTAACAGAGTTGATTGTCGTGAACCAACGCACAACACGGGTAAAGTGACAAACCAAGCATCTCCCTGACACCCTTTAATTCCAGGGGTTGGAAGCAGGGTAATTATTCATTTTTGCAGCAGATAATATAATTTGACTGGAGACCTGCTGGGTATGACTTAGACTAGCACCACCCCTACCTCCCGCTCAGTGCTTCTGGGTGACAGGCCTAACTGCTAAGTGATGAGTCACATCCAGTCACTCTTGGTTGTGTTTACATAAAACAAATGAGCTGTAGCAATTGGCCTTTAGGAAAATAAAGGACAACATTAGAGGTAATATTGCCCCTTAAGGTGGATGATTCAGACTTTTTCAATGTGTCGTCATCTTGGATCTGAAGTCGCAATAAATATAAATTATATGGAATGAAAATGGATTGCTGTAGTTCCACTTAAAAACACAATCAAATGCGCGCACACACACACACACACACACACACACACACACACACACACACACACACACGCTACCTTCATCAAATCAAGCCAAATCTCCATGGAAACTAAAGCTGACTGTTCAGCAGTGGAGAGCCTTAATCACTTGATTAAGTACTGCAGAGTGCACTCTGGTCTGGCCAAAAACAGCCAATGCTCAATCTGATATCAATATCAAGTAGTCTGGATTGGTAAAATATATGGAGTCTGGGTAGGGTAAATTAAAGCTGTTGTGGTCAAGTCTATATATCTAATACAGATGACAGGACCTAGTAATTCACCATAATTTATTATATATTAAACCCTGTAATCTGTGCTCTTAGAAGTCAAATGTAATTACATAGTAAACCATTCTAATAAAAAGCTAACTGTCCTGTTCGAAGTTTCTCTTAGAAGCTATATGAGGTGGCAAAAAACGATGTTCCAGTCAAAACATTTATCTTTTCATGGATATTGACGATAGCTATTGGTCTGATTTGGAAGTACTAATGCATCATTAAGTGATTCATTATGAGGCGATCGTTTCAATAACTTCTGCTGATCAAAGAATTTTGAGAGGTTACAGTTTACCACAATTCTTTACACACGTTTGCTGAATCTTTGGCCCATTTTCCCAAAACTCTAAACACAAAACCACAAACACAAAATGCTAAACTCTACAAATCTCTAGCAAAAGCAAACATTGCATTCAAAACTGTTATGTTATGTTTTTTTTTACATCAAAATGACACACGTCATATGAATAGATCTGTCTACCAACCAACACACTGATGTGCTCAACACAAAACACTACTATGAATATCCCATCAGTAGGTTTATGCATTTTGCATTTTCAGTGCCACACTGTAGCCGGTTGTAAAAGTATGTTATTTATTTCCAAAATGCAGTATTTTTTTACACTTGTGTTTTGTATGTAACACTTTCCATACCCAACAAGAGAAAACCAGGAAAAACATTCAGTAAGATAAAGGGCTCATTCTTTCAAAACTCTAAACACAAAAAGACAAAAACACATGCAAAATGTAAGAAAAAAGACATCAGGCTGCCTCCTATTTTGGTCTGGCCACAGCACCTCATCTACATCACAAGCAACGTTCTCCCTGGCTAAACAGCGGGGAAAGAATCTTCTGGAGTGACGGATTCACCCGCCGAAAGCCTCCACATCAACTTCACCACATGCATCCTCCAAAAACTCTTCAATTGGGTTTAGGAATGGGGAATATGGTGGGAGGTATAGAACAATAAATTGTGGGTGGTCGATGAACCAGTTGCAGACCAGAGCAGCCCGTTCACAGATGACAACATACCTGGGCTGCTCTGGTCCACCCATCTGTTCGGCTGGAATGAGGATGCCATGTAGTGTGTCCAGGAATGTGATGAGAAGGGCGGTGTTGTAGGGACCAAGGTTGGCATGGTGATGGAGGACGCCTTGCTGGCTAACGGCTGCGCACATGGTGATATTCCCTCCACGCTGTCCAGGGACCTTCACAATGGCACGGTGGCCAATAATGTTCCGTCCCCGTCCCCTTCTTTTGGCTAGGTTGAAGCCAGCCTCATCAATGTAAATATAAACGTGCTGAATTGCAGCGCCATCCAGCTCCAAGACTCTCTGAAACAGACAACAAGACAATTTGAGCAGTCAATATGGTGAGGCACAATACACTGGATTACAGTACTGTAATGTGTCTATACAGTGTTGATATGATAGTAAATTCACAGTATAGTACTTACTTGCACGTATTCATAGAGCTGTTCTTTAACCCTCTGAGTTTCACTCAATTGGCTCCCTGTAGACCTGTTTGATCCGGATTCGGATATGCTGTAATACGCGGTCCAATGTAAACAAGCCCACCTGGTGAATGTTATTGAATATTGTGTTGTCTGCAATTATGTGGTTCTGGATTTCTCATAATCTAATGGTATTGTTTGCCACCACCATGTTCACAACATGTTCACAATGTTTCTTTCAATATGAAATTACATTACTGCAACACAATCACTGAGTAACGTAGGCCTACTGATATGTCGGAGACCATAGTGTAATGGTTCTCATTTCTGAATGTACGGATGATAGATGCAACCGTGTAGCGGCTCAGGTTGGGCTGAACTCTCTGGTTGAGCACATGGTCAACCAATGTGGCCCTGATTTCATCTGAGACAACTGTCCTTCCTCGTCCTCCTCTTCCTCCTCTTACTCTCACTCCTTCACCTCTTGCTCTTGATTCACCATTGACTTCCATTTTCCTCCAAAACAGGAGAGCTCATCTCTGGCCTTTTATAGTGCCTAAGCTCTGTTTTCTAATTGAACAATTCAGCAACTAGTGTTTCCACCTGTGAGGAGTGGGTGTTGCCAACTGGTGTATAGAGCTTGGCGTTGTGATTGGCGTTGCTTTCCAAAGAGACTAAATAGATTAAAATGTTGAATGTTGTGTCTAATGTAGAGAACTGTGTGTAGTGTTTTGCAAAAAGTGTGATGGAGAATTGAAAACTGAGTGTAAAGCAAGAATTGTGCTTGCAATTTTGCAGACTTGGTTTAGGGATTTGGTACATGAGTTTCAGGTTTCGGTGATTGCATTTCAAGTTCAAATTTTAGTGTGTTAACAAAAACTGTAATGTTACATTGGCCAACAATCACAATCACTGACTATCATAGCCTACATACATAAAGAGCATAGAGTAGATGGTAGGTAACTTATCGGTTCTCATTTCTGAATGTATGAATGATAGATGCAACCGTGTAGCGGCTCAGGTTGGGCTGAACTCTCTGCCCAGCCTCCCTCATACTCAATCCATGGTTGAGCACATGGTCAACCAATGTGGCCCTGATCTCATCTGAGACAACAGGGCCACCAATTTTAGTGTGTAAACATATGGGAAATGCATGCATGCTACCTGTTTGCCTTATCAAGTTAGCTCTTCTACTTTGTTACTTACTTCTAGAATAAAGAGACAATTGAAAAAATGTATGTTCACAACAATTCAAAGTCAGCCAAACGTTTTCAAAATTCAAACTAGCC
Organism: Thymallus thymallus; assembly: GCA_023634145.1. NCBI lineage: Eukaryota > Metazoa > Chordata > Actinopteri > Salmoniformes > Salmonidae > Thymallus > Thymallus thymallus. The sequence goes on along the minus strand of CM042382.1, from coordinate 25,946,644 downwards.
TCCATTTATACTAAAAACTGTCAAAAGTCACACATACAATCTATAACAGTAATATACTGTGAAAAAGCCAACCGTTGATGGATACACTGTCCCTTGTAGTTCCAGTCCAACTCCAGAGAGACCATGGGTATTTTTGTTTCAGCATAAACTGCATATACAGTGCATTCGGAAAGTATTCAGACCCATTGATTTTTTCCACATTTTGTTAAGTTACAGCCTTATTCAAAAATTGAAAACATAGTTTTTTTCCCCTCATCAATTTACACACAATACAGCATAATGGTTTTTAGATTTTTTTTGCAAATTTACACAAAAAAAACATATCACAATTACATAAGTATTCAGAACCTTTACTCAGTACTTTTTTGAATCACCTTTGGCAGTGATTACAGTCTCAAGTCTTCTTGGATATGACACTACAACCTTGGCACACTTGTATTTGGGAAGTTTATCCCGTTCTTCTCTGCAGATCCACTGAAGCTCTGTCAGGTTGGATGGGGAGCGTCGCTGAACAGATATTTTCAGGTCTCTCCAGAGATGTTCGATCAGGTTCAAGTCCAGGCTCTGGCTGGGCCACTCAAGGACAATCAGAGACTTGTCCTGTAGCCACTACTGCATTGTCTTGGCTGTGTGCTTTGGAGCTTTGTCACGTCGGAAGGTGAACCTTCGCCCCAAACCGCTCTGGAGCAGGTTTTCATCAAAGATCTCTCTGAACTTTGCTCCGTTCATCTTTCCCTCGATCCTGCCAAGGTTCCCAGTCCCTGTCGCTGAAAAACATCCCCACAGCATGATGCTGCCACCCCCATTCTTCACCGTAGGGATGGTGCCTGGTTTCCTCCAGACGTGACGCTTGGCAATTCCGGCCAAAGAGTTGTTTTCATCAGACCAGCGAATCATGTTTCTCATGGACTGAGATTCCTTTAGGTGCCTTTTGTCAAACTCCAAGCAGGCTTTCGTCTAGCCACTCTACCATAAAGGCCTGATTGGTGGAGGGCTGCAAAGGTGGTTGTCCTTTGGAAGGTTCTCCCATCTCCACAGAGGAACTATGGAGCTTCATCAGAGTGACCATCGGGTTCTTGGTCACCTCCCTGACCAAGGCCCTTCTCCCCCGATTGCTCAGTTTGGCTGGGCGGCCAGCTCTAGGAAGAGTCTTGGTGGTTCCAAACTACTTCCATTTAAAATTGAAGGAGGCCACTGTGTTCTTGGGGACCTTCAATGCTGCAGACAATTTTTGGTAAAATTCCCGAGATCTGTGCCTCAACACAATCCTATCTCGCGCTCTACTAATAATTCCTTTGACCTCATGACTTGTTTTTGCTCTGACATGCACAGTCAACTGTAGGATCTTATATAGACAGGTGTGTGCCTTTCCAAATCATGTGCAATCAATTGAATTTACCACAGGTGGACTCCAATTAAGTTGTAGAAACATCACAAGGATGATCAATGGAAACAGGATGCACCTGAGCTCAAATTCGAGTCTCATAGCAAAGGGTTTGAATACTTATGTATGTAAATAAGGTATTTCTGTTTTTAATTAGTAATTTAAAAACATTTCTAAACCTGTTTTTGCTTTGTCATTCTGGGGTATTGTGTGTAGATTGATGAGAAAAAACAATTTAATTCAATTTTAGAATAAGGCTGTTACATAACAAAATGTGGAAAAAGTCAAGGGGTCTGAATACTTTCCGAATGTTTCGGTGATTTCAAGTTCCAATTTTAGTGTGTAAACAAAAACTGTAATGTTACATTGGTAACAATCACTGACTATCATAGGCCTACTGATATGTCGGACTGCAGTATACTACAGTATACATACATATATACATATATATACATAAAGAGCATAGAGTAGATGGTAGGTAACTTATCGGTTCTCATTTCTGAATGTATGAATGATAGATGCAACCGTGTAGCGGCTCAGGTTGGGCTGAACTCTCTGCCCAGCCTCCCTCATACTCAATCCATGGTTGAGCACATGGTCAACCAATGTGGCCCTGATCTCATCTGAGACAACTGGGCCACCAATTTTAGTGTGTAAACATATGGGAAATGCATGCATGCTACCTTTTTGCCTTATCAAGTTAGCTCTTCTACTTTGTTACTTACTTCTAGAATAAAGAGACAATTGAAAAAATGTATCTTCACAACAATTCAAAGTCAGCCAAATGTTTTCAAAAGCAAAGGGTTTGAATGCATATATAATAAGGCTGTTACATAACAAAATGTGGAAAAAGTCAAGGGGTCTGAATACTTTCCGAATGTTCTGTACAGCTGTAGGATCTTAATTTGACCTGTATTGTCGCAGCAAAATAATTCTGCAGCAACAGGATTTTAACCATGATGCTGCTTGATCGGTGATTAGGCTATTAGCTACTCAAAATGAGACTACATGAAAAGTAGAATACTGTTAATATAACCGTGTGTTAGTGCAGATTTTCAGTGAATAAATGTATATCACAAAGTTAATCTGCATTTCCTGCGGTGCGGGTAAATTATCTGAAACGAAAGAGTGATCAAATTAAGATTCTATACATGTACCAGAGTGAGTTCTGTCCCTAGGTAGTAGCAATGCTAACTTAGCCATCCACTACACCCCCTCACCCCCTGGGACACACTAACTGCAGGTCTTGCTGTAAGTATGAAGTGAACACTTACTACCACTTGGGAAGAGGGACAGGTTTCTCTGGGAATTTCCATATATATGAAATATTTAACTACTATATATTATATTATATACAGCATCTATTATATACAGTATATAGTTAAAGTTTTGCATTAGGATGCTAAATTTAAGTGAAGGAAACATGTAGATAGATAGATAGATAGATAGATAGATAGATAGATAGATAGATAGATAGATAGATAGATAGATAGATAGATAGATAGATAGATAGATAGATAGATAGATAGATAGATAGATAGATAGATAGATAGATAGATAGATAGATAGATAGATAGATAGATAGATAGATAGATAGATAGATAGATAGATAGATAGATAGATAGATAGGTACTTTATTGATCCCCCGGGGGGGAAATTTCGGTTTGCTTTGATGAAAGATTGTTTGAAAGGTTGCAAAGATATGTTTATTACTAGAGTTTGTTTACAGTGGTTGCAGGCAAATGTTCGATTCCCATAGAATCATTTGAATGCTGAAGTATGAGGTAGAGCGAAGGCGACATCAGAAACATAATTAGCTACGGCTTGCATGAAGGTTTAGGGAGATGAGTCTCTGTGTGTGTGTGTGTGTGTGTGTGTGTGTGTGTGTGTGTGTGTGTGTTCGGTGTACATTCAGTACATGCATGTATCTAAAACATCTACCTGTGCATGAGGTTTGAAAAGGCTTCTGAAGTTTGTAATTTCCAGGCTTAATTCTCTGTCGTAATATAAATTCAACTTACTCCATCATAAGGGTTTTCGGAACCATGGTAACCAAGGTAACAAAAGGGGTGAGATGTTGTAAATTGGTCCAGAATGTGAGCATTTCAAAGGTATCAAGTCAAGTGGACTATAAATAGTGCATACGACTTGCTAATTCACAGGTGGACATCAATGAATTTCTAGTACCTTATGAGCGCTCATTTGATTATATTTTTTCTGTTTCATTATTTCCTCAATTTGTGCTCAGCCATGGCCTTGTGAACATTGCAGTATGAGTCATGCTACCAAACACACTCTAATTGAGTGATTATATATGCAAACTGAGTTGGAGTCACTGCAGGCCCGGAGAGTGACTACAATATATGTGGTGCTTGACTGAGATAGATGAAAAAGTGAGAACCTTATCCAGAGGCAACTAAACATTCCACTTCAGTTCAAATAAATAATGCAATAATACAATGCAATCAATAAAAAAGAATACATACAGTATTTAGATACAACTCATGTACACACATAGACAAATTAATTAATGCTCAGATATAGAGTCATAAACACGCACACACCGACAAACACACACGCATGCACACACACACAAACACACAAGTACACATGCTTGGCTAGAGTAGACAGAGAGGGGAAGAGAGAAAGAGTGTTTGGGGGCTGCCTGGGGAGATACAGAATTGGCTTGATCCTAATTACATTGTCCTGCTGGGGAAAGAGCGTACATCATTACGGCCATTAGTTGCAATCATGGCCGATTAGGGCTACAGCTAGCATGCACATGGGCCACCAATTCATAGGGTCATTGCTAACCCCATTCACTGTGACTTATCAACTTACATTCATCAAATGTGACGTGCTGACACACCCCTGGCCTCTCTGTAAACTACAGCAGTGTGTCTGCTTTGCGCCCATCTATTTGTGGATTAGGCCAACACTTTGGTCATAATTGTGGGAGTCAATTTGCAGCTCTGAAATGGCTTTTTTTGATTGGTCGAATGATTTACGGCCACTGTTGGGCAACGGTTGGCATGTGTCATGGGTAATTACTTGGTGAAGACCAATAGTATCAGAGGAAGGTTCTAAAAATGGAGTTTGATGACTAATCATGCTACAATACCACAGTCAGGATAGGACTGTCACTCTAACACTGATCAAATGGCATACATTACATTACACATTGCATACAGTTCCATCAAACATATGCTACACGTGGAACTGTATGCAATGTGTAATGTAATGTATGCCATTTAGCAGACGCTTTTATCCAAAGCAACTTGAAGTCATACGTGCATACATTTTATCTATGGGAGGCCCGAGGAATCAAACCCAAAATCCTGCCGTTCCAAGCGTCATGCTACTTTAACTGAGCAATACAGTACTATATGTGCTGTTGAGGGGAATGGTTATAAATCCAAGGTCTTGTCTAACAGTGCAGTCCAATAGGGGACTGATTCAGAAAGTAATTAGGAGTGTGCCGCTTCTCCCCCCATCACATCTATTACTCCTTTCTCAGAGGATAGCTACACATGAAAGCAACAAAACTCTGGAGGTCAACTGTAGTTCACTATCCAATTAACAGCTCAATTAAAGATATTTGATTGTGGAATAAGCTGGTGTGAAAAAACAGCCTACCCTGGGGAAGATGAGGACTATGGTTTGGTTTGCTGTTCTAACACATACAGTAGTGTAATACAGAAGTGTACAAGACGTATTTCAGGTTCTAACAAAACACTATAAATACTGTGCCTCTGTGGTTTTTGTTATGTTTTTTCACAGAGGCTGTGGTTACTAATTAGCTATTGATAACACAATTATTTATATTTGGTTGTATTGCTCTGTGATGCCAACAGGGCACTTGTAGTATATTACTTCCATATTGCCCATTAGTTAACCTTGACTTCCATGATAATTAATTATCCCATGAGCCCATAGGGATTACATATCTACAGTATACATGCCTGTGTAAGAACCATACAGGTCAGAGGTCAGGGTCAACTCAAAAAGCAGAGCTGTGGCATCACAGCAAGATATCGCACGGTGCGACCTGGGTCGCACCTATGTAGGGAACAGGAAGCATGGGCTGTCATACCAAGGCCCATGCTCTCTAAAAAGAAGGGAATTAGTCTCTATGAAATGAATAATGATAGACATCAGCTATCCCTTTACAATTAGTCCAAGGTCTCCCCCTCCTTTATCGAATAAAGAACAGAGAATCTGTCAACTAATTCGGACAGAAAACAGTTTGAGCCCTATGAACCACTGAATAAATGACTTAGAAGAAACTAATCACAGAAAATCCAGGGGCCACACAACCCAGAGAACAGGGATGACACTGTAATTAGTTTGGTTCCAGTCTGGATAAGAATACATAGTACAGGGCCCATGCTGACAGTGTAATGATGAGAGATTTAGCCCCTGATAGCATCCAGTTAGCATGCATTGCTCCAAGAGGCGCAGGGGTTTGTGTGAGGAAAGGCGTGGGTGGAGACAGAGACAGTAAGCAGGAAGAGAGGGAGAGAGAGTGAGTGTGTGTGTGTACTGTATATGTGTGTGTGTCTGCGTGCGTGTGAGTGTGGGTGCGCGTGTGTGTGAATTTAGGCATCTGTGTGTATACACACTAGCCTGCTGCCTGGTTGTGTGTAACATGATGTGAAGAATGGGAGGAAACAGTGTACGTGCACTGAGGCTGATGCCAGGCACAACGAGTGGCCCTGTCAACAATCCCTAATCGCCGGCGGCAGGCCTTATTAGAGAGGAGTGGTACAGGGACACAGGCGGAACTGTCCGGCCCCTCACCAGATCTCTCCTTTAAGTGGGAATTATCACCCTCCCTGTGTTAAATAATGAGGACATGGCTTGGTAAAGAAGAAAGTCGTAAGTGGATTTCTGGGCCAATAGAGTGTTGTCATTGGTTACTCCCTATTGTGACCTTGAAAGTGAAGTGCAGTGGTATCTGTCGAAGTATGAATAGAATAAATGAAAAAATGACATCACCATATTGTGTTATAGAACATATAGGTATAGCCTATATTTTAATGTTCAAGGTGAAAGAAAGCCAACTACTCTGGTATTTTCCCCTAACTGAAAAGTGTTAATAAGGAAATACCTGTAATAACTCATTGTCATTGTAAATAAGAATTTGTTCTTAACTGACTTGCCTAGTTAAATAAAGGTTAAATAAATAAATACAAATAAAAATTTGGTATGGTATTGGAAAATGACCATGCTTGGCGCCGCCCTGTGTGGTAGCCTGTTAAGCAGCTCTCATTGTTTGTGATTTAATTGTTGTTTTAGTATGTTTTTCGTGAGTTTTTTTTTGCAACAGTTGAACTATAATAGTTCAGGATTATGGAGTGCTACTGTTTTACGAAGGTTTTAGAGGTCCTTTTTATCACTGAGGCACTTTTTATTTTTGTCAGCGCCGAACGTACACACGAGTCCTCAATTATTTACAACCGAGCCCAGCTCCTGGATTTAGCACACGCAGCGCTATTGCACCCCAGGGAAAAGTTAGATATTGAAAAGGCAACGGCGTGGATGCAGGGCAGGTCGGAAGTGTAAGACAAAGCTGAGTAAGTACAAGCCGGCTATACCGTCTATCATTATGGGCAACGTGAGATCGCTACATAACAAGGTAGATGAGCTTGATGGGCTGGTCCATGGACAAAGAGAATACCGGGAAGCTAGACTATTGTTTTTTACTGAAACATGGCTGAAAGATACCATCCCCATAGAGAACGTAACTTTCTGCGGTTTCCAGACCATCAGAGCGGACAGGGATAGCGTTTCTTCCGGTAAGAGTAAGGGAGGGGGGCTGGCTTTATTAGTTAACAACAGATGGTGTAATCCGAGACATATTACTGTTAAGGAACAGTTTTGTAGCCCGGACATTGAGCTGTTAGCCGTTAGTCTGAGACCCTACTATTTGCCGAGGGAATTCACAGAGGCCATTGCTGTTATTGTTTACATCCCGCCCTCCACGGACGCAAACACAGCATGTGACGTCATCCACTTTGTTATCGCGAGGTTACAGACAGTGCATCCCAGTGTCTTTTTTGCCATTTCGGGGGATTTTAACCATGCATCTCTCTCTTCAACGCTGCCCACGTTCAAACAGTTCGTGAAGTGCCCAACCAGGAATAATAAAACTCTGGACTTGTTCAATGCTAATGTGAAGGATGCATACAACTCCACTGCACTCCCTCCCCTCGGTAGATCGGATCACAACCTTGTCCACCTCACCCCACTCTACAGGCCTATGGTTCAACAGCAGCGGAGGCGAATGAGGCCCTACAGACTTGAATGTGCTCTGTGAGGCTCATGGGGAGGACATTGATGGACTTACTTCCGAGCTGAGGACACGCACAGGTGCCACCGGGCTAGGAACCGGTACTGGCGCTACCAAGCTGGGAACACGCACTGGAGCTACCGGGCAAGGTACAGGCACTGGAGCTACCGGGCTAGGAACCGGCACTGGCGCCACCTACCTACCTACCTACCTACCTACCTACCTACCTACCTACCTACCTACCTACCTACCTACCTACCTACCTACCTACCTACCTACCTACCTACCTGAGAGATCTGATGTGTAATCTGAATGGAAAGAAAGGTGTGTACCTAATGGAAAGAGTATGGTGAGGAGTTTTTCCAAAAAGCTATAATCACACATTTTTCACATTTGGTACCTTCATTTGTGTGTAAAATATAAGCATTCCCAGATTTTAATTGATTGATTTTAGATGTGTATGAAATGTTTTGCAAAACGCTATATATCCATTGTTTAGCTGGAATGGAATGTTCTTATCCTGTTTATTTGACTGTGATATGTGGATGTCTCACCTATTAAGATGAATGCACTTATTGGATAAGAGCATATGCTAAATTACTAAAATTTAAAATTTAAATGTTTTACATATGTATATATCTCATATTACTGTATTGAATCATTTAAAACATATATTTTTTTACATATTGATGTCACAAATGTATCATTTGCAGTGGTGACCAGTCATTCAGGGCAGGTGGGGCAGGGACCCACATGTTTTGCAAAAAAACATATATACACCCCCGGTCAAAAGTTTAGAATATAACTTATTCAAGGGTTTATCTTTATTTGCAATATTTTTTACATTGTAGAATAAAAGGAAAAATATCAAAACTATGACATAACACAAATGGAATCATGTAGTAACCAAAAAAGTGTTCAACAAATCAAAATATATTTTATATTTGAGATTCTTCAAATAGCCACCCTTTGCCTTGATGACAGCTTTGCACACTCATGGCATACGCCGTCATGGATTAAAATCCTGCAGCGCACGCAAGGTCCCCCTGCTCAAGCCAGCGCATGTCCAAGACCGTCTGAAGTTTGCCAATGACCATCTGGATGATCCAGAGGAGGAATGGGAGAAGGTCATGTGGTCTGATGAGACAAAAATAGAGCTTTTTGGTCTAAACTCCACTCGCCATGTTTGGAGGAAGAAGAAGGATGAGTACAACCCCAAGAACACCATCCCAACCGTGAAGCATGGAGGTGGAAACATAATTCTTTGGGGATGCTTTTCTGCAAAGGGGACAGGACGACTGCACCGTATTGAGGGGAGGATGGATGGGGCCATGTATCGCGAGATCTTGGCCAACAACCTCCTTCCCTCAGTAAGAGCATTGAAGATGGGTCGTGGCTGGGTCTTCCAGCATGACAACGACCCGAAAAACACAGCCAGGGCAACTAAGGAGTGGCTCCGTAAGAAGCATCTCAAGGTCCTGGGTTGGCCTAGCCAGTCTCCAGACCTGAACCCAATAGAAAATCTTTGGAGGGAGCTGAAAGTCCGTATTGCCCAGCGACAGCCCCGAAACCTGAAGGATCTGGAGTAGGTCTGTATGGAGGAGTGGGCCAAAATCCCTGCTGCAGTGTGTGCAAACCTGGTCAAGAACTACAGGAAATGTTTGATCTCTGTAATTGCAAACAAAGGTTTCTGTACCAAATATTAAGTTCTGCTTTTCTGATGTATCAAATACTTATGTCATGCAATAAAATGCTAATTAATTACTTAAAAATCATACAATGTGATTTTCTGGATTTTTGTTTTAGATTCCGTCACTCACAGTTGAAGAGTACCTATGATAAAAATTACAGACTTCTACATGCTTTGTAAGTGGGAAAACCTGCAAAATCGGCAGTGTTTCAAATACTTGTTCTCCCCACTGTATGTACAGTAGCTTTGATTGGACTGATCATATCAACATCTCACTTTCAAAATCTTAGCTAGCAGTCATCATCATGAATCAAATTGAAAATCTACTGGCAAATCCTTTTTAATCCTTGTCATATGAAGATAAAAAACGAAGAGAAATTATAGATAGTATCGGTCCTCATCGGCCATAAATATTACACGACAAGTTTGAAATTGCTAATTCAACAATGAGTGGTTTGGAAGGAATCAGTGGCTAACTGCAAGCATTGCAACGCAATCACTAGCCTGCTATTCAGTGGGGTGGCTGTGTGTTTTTTCCCCAGAGTTCCCACCATATATCCAGAGAAGGCCAGACTTTGGTGACAAAGTTTGATGACAAAATTTGCCCACAAAGGACCGCCGCGCCACCTTCCTGTTTAAGTGAGCAAGGTGAGTCCAAAAATGTCTTGTATGCTGCTACATAAATGATGTATTATACCAGGGAGATACAGTGTGTATACTGTAGCTAAGAAAGTAATACTAAGTGTATTTTGTGTAGTAAGCTGTTAGTAGCCCATGTGCATAACCCTAATAGTTTGGTCTATTTTCACCACAGTACTGTAAACTCATCGTTCATGACCGGTGTGTGATTGTTTGCAGACTTTTTTGTCTTGTCTTTGTGATTGTCTCCACCCCCCTCCAGGTGTCGCCCATCTTCCTCGTTAGCCCCAGTGTATTTATCCCTGTGTTCTATGTTTGGCTGTTTCCAGTTCGTTTTGTTCGTCAAGCCTACCAGCGTTTTCCCCCTTTACTCCTGTCTCTCTAAAGTGCTTGTTTTCTTGGTTTCCCGGTTTCGACCTTTACTCTGCCTGCCCTGACCCTGACCCTGAGCCCGCCTGCCGTCTTGTACCTTTGCCCCACTACTCTGGATTACCGAACTCTGCTTGCCCCTGACCTGTCTTTTGCCTGCCCCCTGTTGGTATAATAAACATTTGTTATCCCAAAGTTGTCTGCGCCTGGGTCTCACCTGTACGCTGATACTGACAGTGCTACTGATAGTAGTGGTGGCGCTTGGCTTGCACATGCAAATTCAATACACACAACATTCTATGATAGAATTGTGTTATTTGACGTGTCAAATTAAAAGCTTATTTAACGAGTCAAATAGTGTTATTTGACGTGTATCTTTTTGACATGCAAAGACCCAAACGGCGTTCAATGTGCTTCACCCTAATAATTTGGCCTATTTTCAACTCTTAATTTCGCCTACTGTTCTAACTTGGTGGTGCACATGTAGCCTATTACCTGTTTTAGAGAAATTTTATCATCCAAATATTGTAAGCGCTTTCATTGTCTGCTTATACGCTCCCTTTATTTATCCTACGGTTCTGACTTGGTGTACAGGGAGTACACTGTAAGCACGGCCCATGTTCTGAATTATGTCGCTGTACATTTCAAAACTGATGAACAAATAGTTATATTACCTACGTTCATCGACGCTCGCTTATTAATGTCTTAATCGAAATTATGGATTGCCTCTTATCCGCTTGTCGTCCCCTTATGCCATAGTTTGTACATGTCAATTGTCAGTAGAAACCACAAGTCAGCCATATCGTGTTTTTTTAAAAGGCAGTAAATGAGGCTGAATTAACTGTTTCGATGACAGACAAGGCTCCGCTGATATTCAGGTGTAGCAGTGGTAAGGTGTTGGGACTGCTGTAGGCCCTAACAGTTTGTGGGCAACAGTTATGTAGGCCCTAACAGTTTGTGGGCAACAGTTATGTAGGCCCTAACAGTTTGTGGGCAACAGTTATGTAGGCCCTAACAGTTTGTGGGCAACAGTTATGTAGGCCCTAACAGTTTGTGGGCAACAGTTATGTAGGCCCTAACAGTTTGTGGGCAACAGTTATGTAGGCCCTAACAGTTTGTGGGCAACAGTTATGTAGGCCCTAACAGTTTGTGGGCAACAGTTATGTAGGCCCTAACAGTTTGTGGGCAACAGTTATGTAGGCCCTAACAGTTTGTGGGCACCGTTTGGCACCGTTATAGTGCAATAAATATATTGTTTAGTGTTGTGTTTTGTAGTGGCCTTGCTGGCATGCATCCCTCCCACTTTTGTTTTTGTTTGCCCCACCAAGATTGACATGCTAAAATTGCCACTGACCGTTTGTACAGTTCTTTATTAAAACTGTATTTATTTGTTACATTTGACGGTGTAAAACCTATAAATACTACTTATTTCTCAGAGAGTGAGGGGATGTATAGCATTTTGCCAAAAAAACATGAATATTTTGTCTCTCTGAATTATTTTTTTTTATATATATATAAATAAATAATACATTAGTTTAGTTACTTGCTACCAGGCCAAGAGAACTGCGCCACACCAGAATCACAGACAGCGATAAATCAGTTTCTCAGATTTCCACAGCCTGCCGTGCCCAAACCTCTGGGAGTGATGAGGGACTGTGAGCGTGCCAAACTGGGCAGGCTACAGCTGGGACTTAGAGAACTGGCACAGGGCCACTCAGCCCCCACTCATCGTAAACCCCCACTGTTCACCCATACTGTTCACCACGCAATCACACACCAAACAAGGAAAAAGTGGAGTTTCTGTACTGCCGGTGAAAGTTCAGCCCTAAAACAAATCTGAAATGCAAAGGAGGAAACATGTTTTCTCCGTATCTGATACTTTCTCTCGTAAACTATAATTTACAGATGGCTATTGACGTAAAGATAAAATCTTATTTTACAAGATCCAAGGTTCATGGAGAGGCTGCAATTTTAAAATAATTGTATGCTGGAGTCGAAAGCCTGTGTCATGACCAAAATATGCCAATTGTAAAAATAATAGGTCACGACAACATAATAACTTGCCATTGAATTATTACCAAAATAGACAGGACTACAAGGATCTTAAAAGCATCAATATTGTTCTTGTTTAGTCTGATATAGAGGTAGGCAGCTTGGTTGTAACTGGGATATGAACCTTCCAACTTCAAGCAGACCTGCACTTCACCTAAATGAAAATGGAATCAGGAGGCAGATAAAGTAGCATGAAGTTCGGGGAAGCATTTCCGCACCACTGCCTAATGGTGAAAACTCACATTGTGCTCCACCAGAACGGACAAAATAATGTGACCTCATTATAATAAACCAGTATTTCAATCTGAATATTAAAGCGATGAGTGGAGTACTCTATGGAGATCTAACGTTTACATTTGTGGGAGTGAATAAGTTGATATGTGGACAAAACTCTCAAACTGTTTTAAATAGATAAATACACATATGAAATTAGACAGCTGGGCTGTAAAAAAAAAAAAAAAACATCTGTATTTTTTCATTGTTTTCAGACTCAGTGACTATTTAGCTCATGTTGCTGTGTGTTGTTAAATGTGAGGGTTTAGTGGGTTGCGTGTAAGTGGATTGTGCCGTGCCGATGTCCAATCCCTTGCTCCAGGGACCTCTCAGACAACACGTCTTAGTCTGGAGACGGCCAGATCTGAACAACTGTCAACTTCAAACCCATTAAAAACACAGAGAGCGGGGAGAGATCCAGTTAAAATATTGACTTGTGCTGTACCCCAGGGATGGATGGGGGAGGAGAAGAAAGAGAGGAATGCCACAGAAATGGGAAGAGTGCGGTAGGAGACAGGCATGGTGCTTTCTACGGGATTACTGGTGGGGTTGTCCAAATAACGAGGCCTGGGGAGTGAACTCTGTGATAAAACAGTAGCGGGCTGTCCCCTCAGAGAGAAACCATTAACTACTGTTACACCACCACTCGTTACAGTTTACAGTGGTAGATATTCAGGGAAAGAACAGGGCTGTCAGACTCAGAACAAACCCCACAAGTATTCTAGATCAGGGAATCACAGTCACCTAAAAGTCAGTACCTTTGTTGTAATGGCATTTTATGCTTATTCTTCTAAAAATAGATGTTTTGCATTTGACATAATTACACTGAATGTACAAAACGTTAAGAACACCTTCCTAATATTGCATTGGCTGGAAGTCCTTTGGGTGGTGGACCATTGATACACACAGGAAACTGTTGAGCGTGAAAAATCCTGGCACCTACTACTAATGAAATATTTTGTCTTTCCCATTCACCCTCTGAATGGCACACATACACAATCCCTGTCGCAATTGTCTGAAGGCTTAAAAATCCTTCTTTAACCTGTGTCCTCCCCTTCATCTACACTAGCTTTCACCTGGTCAGTCTATGTCATGGAAAGAGTTCATAAAGTTTTGTACACTCAGTGTATATTACTGTGATCATGGGTATTCTAATGATGATGACACACATTTTAGTGTAACATTTATTCATATTATCCTCCAATATTGAGGACCATAACCATTGCCACATCTGGCCTTTTCCTCACATTTTGCCATAGGATGTAGATAAAGTGTTGCAGTTTTAAAAAACATGTTCTGCAATTCTACACATTTTGCAATGGTGTGTAGATAAACTTTTGCAGTTTTAAAGCAAATTTCCTGCAATTCTACACATTTTTCCATGACATGCCATGTTCATATGATATCGGTGTGAGTGTGACTAACAACATCAATGGGGCCCTCTGGAGGTCAGGGTGTACTACAAGGCCTATTTCTATTCTAGATTTTCTATTGTGTTTTTGACTGTTTGTTTAATGTGTAACTCTGTGTTTTTTGTCGCACTGCTTTGCTTTGTCTTGGCCAGGTCGCAGCTGCAAATGAGAACTTGTTCTCAACTGACCTACCTGGTTAAATAAAGGTGAAATAAAAAAATAAATAAAAATGTCAATGTTTAGCTAGCAATAAAAATACAAAAAACGGACATGGGTTAATTGAGTGTCTGACATAACAAGAGGAAAACTGCTGATGCACTACCAAATTTCACCTTGTGTGTTCGACTTTTTTAACTCTCAACAGTAAGTTGAGACCCCGACTGAGTTCCTATTTTTTATATATACATAATAATAATTTTTTGGGGTGGTCAGGAGCCCCCTAGCGGAGGTTGGGCACTACGCGCAGCGCGTATAGGAAGAGGCTGCTCTGACAATAACAACCTACCAAGGTGACACCCTTCTCCTCTCTCCCTATATGACCCTTATTTCCTGCCTCACTCTCCACGACACAATATGACCTTAATTACTGACACCATAACAGCCTTAAACCTCACAGCACTCACCGCGTTGGTGACACTATTACTGAGATAAATCTACTATCAACTCTGGCTACTGTATCGTCACTTACACACACACTTCATTCCCACTGTTCTGCCTCCAGCCTCACTTTGCCTTTCCAGGGTGAGGAGTGATTTAAAAGGACAAAAAGGGTAGCCTGGACTAATCCCTACACGCTCCAAACTTTTAATTAGGACAAGGCACAAAACAACATTAACAATAGAGTATAAAACAATAGCAGGGTAATTATCGTGCAGTCATACTGGGTCTGCCAAGGACTCCATAAAACAAATTACCAATGTCTGACAAATGGTTGTGGGTGGCAAGTATTATTGGTGGGAACGTGTGTGTGTGTGTGTGTGTGTGTGTGTGGTGTTCAAACCAAATGTTTTACCAACAGTCCACTTGAGCTCAGATTGATTAATCTAATCAAAAATACAATGGGGGACATAAAATAATAGTGTTTGATTAAAATACATGTTTTACACATCCAAATCACTATAAACAATAACGTCTGCAATATTGTCACTATGAGTGGTAGAAAGATTATGGCAAAAACATCCTCCAACACATAAAACTCTAAAAATAATGTTAATTGCTTTTCAATTATGGCCATCCATTTTTGCAATTACGGTCATGTAGAAATAATTTATATTAAAACCAATTTGTGTCTGTAAGGTCAATTAGATTTTCATTCAAACCAAGGCGAAGATGCTTAGCACAATAACATATTTTATGAGGTTTAAGTAATATAGCAACATCATTTGTAATTTTCGTGAAAAATCTATGCAAAGACCTAGAAAAATAACATAATTAATCTGTATAAAAACAGTGCCTTCGGAAAGTATTCAGACCCCCAGCCTTATTCTAAAATTGATAAAATATTCCTCAGAAATCTACACACAATACCCCATAATTTAGAAATGTTTGCAAATCTATAAAAATAAATAAGAGAAATACCCTTTTCACATAAGTATTCAGACCCTTTGCCATGAGACTCGAAATTGAGCTCAGCTGCATCCTGTTTCCATTCATCATCCTTGAGATGTTTCTACAATTTAATTGGAGTCCACCTGTGGTAAATTCAATTGATTGCACATGATTTGGAAATGCACACACCTGTCTATATAAGGTCCCACAGTTGACAGTTTATGTCAGAGCCAAAACCAAGCCATGAGGTTGAAGGAATTGTCCGTAGAGCTCAGAGACAGGATTGTGTCGAGTCACAGACCTGGGGAAGGGTACCAAATCATTTCTGCAGCATTGAAGGTCTCCAAGTACACAGTGGCCTCCATCATTCTTAAATGGAAGATGTTTGGAACCACCAAGACTCTTCCTAGAGCTGGCCGCCTGGCCAAACTGAGCAATCTGGGGAGAAGGGCCTTGGTCAGGGAGCTGATGGTCACTCGTTCCTCTGTGGAGATGGGAGAACCTTCCATCTCCACCAATCAGGCCTTTATGGTAGAGTGGCCCGACGGAAGCCACTTCTCAGTTAAAGGCACACAACTGCCTGCTTGGAGTTTACCAAAAGGCACCTAAAGACTCTCAAACCATGAGAAACAAGATTCTCTGGTCTGATGAAACCAAGATTGAACTCTTTGGACTGAATGCCAAGCGTCACATATGGAGGAAACCTGGTACCATTCCTATGGTGAAGCATGGTGGTGGCAGAATCATGCTGTGGGGATGTTTTTCAGTGGCATGGACTGGGAGACTAGTCAGGTTCGAGGGAAAGATGAAAGGAGAAAATTACAGAGAGATCCTTGATGAAAACCTGCTCCAGAGTGCTCAGGACCTTTGACTGGGGCAAAGGTTCAAGTCTCTGAATGTCCTTGAGTGGCCCAGCCAGAGCCCGGACTTGAACCCGATCGAACATCTCTGGAGAGACCTAAAAATATCTGTGCAGCAGCACTCCGCATCCAACCTGATAGAGTTTGAGAGGATCTGTAGAAGAATGAGAGAAACTCCCCAAATACATGTGTGCCAAGCTTGTAGCGTCATACCCAAGACGACTCGATGCTGTAATCGCTGCCAAAGGTACTTCAACAAAGTACTGAGTAAAGGGTCTGAATACTTATGTAAATGTGTTTTGCTTTGTCATTATGGGGTATTGTGTGTAGATTGATGAGGGAAAAATACAATTTGATCAATTTTAGAACAAGGCTGTAACGTAACAAAATGTGGAAAAATTCAAGGTGTTCAATACTATTAAATTAGCCAGAGAACGGTTAAGTTGTTGGTCATTTCAACGTGCTTTAAGACACAAATACAATGTGATACATTTAGAAACTCATAACTAATTACCTCATCCATGTTTGCCTTTGCTAGAAGTCAGAAAAACCTTTCTATTAATTTGATTTCTGCACAGACATACGGAGACCACATGCTTTCTTCCCTCTCCTCCTGATCAAGTGAGAAATACAACTTATGGGGGATGCACAGAGCTAATATGCCTATCAACATGAGTTAAATATATCCACTTCAATGGACTAGCTGGGGGTGTCTCCACCAGATTTTGTCTAGATCAATGGCCTCATCATAGCACAAACCGAGCTAGGAAGTTAACAGGTTAGCAACTCCATCCATACAAATGTTGAATACCTGACAAATCCCACATTTCAGAGCATGCCAAATTGGTACATTTACACCAGCTGGGGAGGACTATGTTCTCCCAGATGACTTAAGCCCTGATTGAGGGTGTCAGGGGAGTCATGAGACTTTTTTCACATTCATGAATTATAAATGTTGCAAAGGGCATATTTCAACTGACACAGGTTACCCTTTGAATATGACACCATTTGCACTTCATAGCATTCAAAGAGACTGTGGTAACTGGTTAAGGTAGTCGGTGTACGCCTGTGCATTTGAACGTCCTCTTGACGCACATGTTGGATCTGACAGAGGCGGAGAGCTAAAGAAATAGGTACAGTGGGGAGAACAAGTATTTGATACACTGCCGATTTTGCAGGTTTTCCCCACTTACAAAGCATGTAGAAGTCTGTAATTTTTATCATAGGTACTCTTCAACTGTGAGTGACTGAATCTAAAACAAAAATCCAGAAAATCACATTGTATGATTTTTAAGTAATTAATTAGCATTTTATTGCATGACATAAGTATTTGATACATCAGAAAAGCAGAACTTAATATTTGGTACAGAAACCTTTGTTTGCAATTACAGAGATCATACGTTTCCTGTAGTTCTTGACCAGGTTTGCACACAGTGCAGCAGGGATTTTGGCCCACTCCTCCATACAGACCTTCTCCAGATCCTTCAGCTTTCGGGGCTGTCGCTGGGCAATACGGACTTTCAGCTCCCTCCAAAGATTTTCTATTGGGTTCAGGTCTGGAGACTGGCTAGGCCACTCCAGGACCTTGAGATGCTTCTTACGGAGCCACTCCTTAGTTGCCCTGGCTGTGTGTTTCGGGTCGTTGTCATGCTGGAAGACCCAGCCACGACCCATCTTCAATGCTCTTACTGAGGGAAGGAGGTTGTTGGCCAAGATCTCGCGATACATGGCGCCATCCATCCTCCCCTCAATGCGGTGCAGTCGTCCTGTCCCCTTTGCAGAAAAGCATCCCCAAAGAATGATGTTTCCACCTCCATGCTTCACGGTTGGGATGGAGTTCTTGGGGTTGTACTCATCCTTCTTCTTCCTCCAAACACGGCGAGTGGAGTTTAGACCAAAAAAGCTCTATTTTTGTCTCATCAGACCACATGACCTTCTCCCATTCCTCCTCTGGATCATCCAGATGGTCATTGGCAAACTTCAGACGGGCCTGGACATGCGCTGGCTTGAGCAGGGGGACCTTGCGTGCGCTGCAGGATTTTAATCCATGACGGCTTAGTGTGTTACTAATGGTTTTCTTTGAGACTGTGGTCCCAGCTCTCTTCAGGTCATTGACCAGGTCCTGCCGTGTAGTTCTGGGCTGATCCCTCACCTTCCTCATGATCATTGATGCCCCACGAGGTGAGATCTTGCATGGTGCCCCAGACCGAGGGAGATTGACCGTCATCTTGAACTTCTTCCATTTTCTAATAATTGCGCCAACAGTTGTTGCCTTCTCACCAAGCTGGTTGCCTATTGTCCGGTAGCCCATCCCAGCCTTGTGCAGGTCTACAATTTTATCCCTGATGTCCTTACACAGCTCTCTAGTCTTGGCCATTGTGGAGAGGTTGGATTCTGTTTGATTGAGTGTGTGGACAGGTGTCTTTTATACAGGTAACAAGTTCAAACAGGTGCAGTTAATACAGGTAATGAGTGGAGAACAGGAGGGCTTCTTAAAGAAAAACTAACAGGTCTGTGAGAGCCGGAATTCTTACTGGTTGGTAGGTGATCAAATACTTATGTCATGCAATAAAATGCAAATTAATTATTTAAAAATCATTTTCTGGATTTTTCACAGTTGAAGTGTACCTATGACACAAATTACAGACCTCTACATGCTTTGTAAGTAGGAAAACCTGCAAAATCGGCAGTGTATCAAATACTTGTTCTCCCCACTGTATGTGAGTTGGCTGGGAGAGTGAAAGTAAGTACGTTTCCGAAGGTCACGTTTATTGTGGACAGAAACCTCTGTCAAAGTGACTGAGCCAACTCAAAGTCCTGCTTTTAATGGAGGTACATATTTGCCCATGTCACTGCATACTGACAGCACATTTTCATGTCAGCAGACATGTTGACTCGGTCCGTGTTCCACTAAAGCCTGGAGATCATATCTGACCTGTTTTAGCGTGCTGTTCTGCGCTCTGTTACGCGCCAACAGTCTTCGGGCAGGGAGATTGGATTATGGTCCTGCTTATCAAGTTTCAGGAGAACTGAGCAGTGAGCGCTCCTCAGGCCCATTTAAAGGCTGAACCTGGCGCATGTTGAGGACACCACTTTATATTCCCCAAAGCACTGTTAATGCTTTCCCAAAGCACTGGGATAAATTGAATTAACTATTATGGTTTGCCCTGCTTGACATCTCATTATTTGAGCTTTCCTGAATATCTCTCTCGCTCTCTCTCCACTAAAGAAATGTATTAGCTAGTCAAAACACACATTGACAGTGGGGGTGAGAGACAGTCAGGTGTCTAAGGGATGTTCGTGTTTAAGTACATTTTTGGCCTGGGCTTCAAAAAAGGGTGTTAAAAGAAACAACTCCCCTATAAGTTAATTAGAAAAGCCTGATATTTAGATATCAAAAGAGCAGGCGGGTATCCTGTGGCATGCACACATCAAAAACACAGTCCAACATGGCTGGCTGTCATAGGCAGATCATTAGGACTGGTGGATAGATGGATGGTGTCCCTCTCCGTCTCAAGTTATTCACATCTATCTTCATTGTGTGACTGGATGGACAAGGAATTAAAGGACTTCTCGAAGTCATAGAGCTAACTAGACACAGAGTAGGCATGTACACACATCCACAAAAACCTTGCAAGCAAGTACATGTGCACACATAAATACCATGCACACGCACACACCCACCCGCTTACAAGTGTCATTGTAAAGCGTTTTATCCTTAACCAAAGCAATGAATATGCAAAATTCCTATGCTTTACGCCTATAATAATATGCTTACTTGAGTTTTACATCTCAAAGACTTATCTATTTAACAAGCATTCTTAGCATCCTTAGACATATTCTCTCTCCTTCTAACCCTCAGTGAGACTAGCCTTTGTCGGAGAGCACAGAGTGCACCTGAATTGACTGGAGGACATTTGGGGTCCTTAAAAAATACACACAGTAGAGAAAAGAGAAACTTAAAAGTTTGTGAACCATTCCCATACTCAACAGCTGATGCCTTGATGCGGGGGCTATACCCCTGAGTTGTGTCAAGATAAAGTGTGCCCTTGTCACTCAGTCTGTGACCCAACCAGTGGAGGCTCCTCAAAGTAGGAAGGGGAGGACCATCCTCAGTGATTTTCATAAAAATTTAAATAGTGATACATTTAAAAAGTTATACATTTTAGTAAAAACTATACAAAATATATTCACGTCAACAAATAATTGATTTAAACACAATGAAGGTCTATAGTAGCCTCAGCAGCACTCTGTAGGGTAGCACCATGGTGTAGCCGGAGGACAGCTAGCTTCCGTCCTCCTCTGGGTACATTGACTTCAGTATAAAACCTAGGAGGCTCATGGTTCTCACCCCCTTCCAGAGACCTACACAGTAATTGTGACAACTTCTGGAGGACATCCTCAAACCTAGCAGAGCTCTTGCAGCATGAACTGACATGTTGTCCACCCAATTAATAGATCAGAGAATGAATCTATTACTGAAAGCATGAGATACAGCTTGCTAGCTCTGCAGTGCATAACATGTGGTGAGAAGTTTCCTCAAAGAGAGAGAAAGACAATTGTTAAACAGTTTTGAACAAATTCATTCATTCAAAGATGAAGGGAGAGAGAGAGAGAGAGAGAGTTATATTTCATTAAAAAAATATATACTTTCACTTTTGCTTACTTTGCTAGCAAATACAGCTAGCTAGTTTAGCCTACTCAAACCCCTGGTTCAAACAGAGGGATGCTATCCAGCACTATAACTAATTTATTGCCATGGGGGCCCGCCAGTGTAACTGCTAAACTGCTTACTGACTGTACACTGTACTGCATGATTGTAGCAGGTTTACCAATGTGTTAGTCCGATTAGCTATGTTGACTATGACGTTACTTTAGCTAACGATGTAGGCTGTGTGTAGCGGTTATGATATGAAGGTTTGGCTTGGAAAGTTTTTTCACCTGTTTACAGACAGCTGATGTGATTGCTCAAATTTCTCTCGATCTGTGCACCTACATTTTAAACCTTCATTCATAGGCTAGGTTGTAGAAACCTCATGATGGGTTTAGGGAACATTTGAGTATTATGTAGTAGCCTAAACCTATGTTACATTAAGCTGGGGGAATGGAATATGAATGACAGTCATCCAATATGCTGCAATAGAAATAATCGTTCTCCCTCAAACGGCACCGACCGCCACTGGACCCAACATAGAGATCATCCAAACATTTCAATGATCTTTAGCGGCATAGCTATCTATCATTTAGGACACGCATCATAGCTAAAATATGCACGGATGACGAAACGCTCTAAAACATATGCTTAATTTCTAGACACTGATGATAAGGCAGAAAAAAGCTTGGCTCTTGCGAGTGAAAAGCAACGACCAAAGAAATGACTCTGGGCGAGTTGAGTTCACGCTTTGATTATGAGGATATAATCCTCCTTATCAACTAAATAATTCAGTCATTGCTTTGTTAACGGGTATCTTAAGCCTGCCAGAGGAGCTGGCCTTCAAAAGAATACTCACGTCATGGTATACATGGTGATTAGCGAGAGATTGTTATTTTTTTCTTTCACAAGTTGTTCCCGATAAAAATAGAAAGCAGAGGGAGGTTGTCAGGAGTGCATTGTAGAATTAGTCCAATTCATTTCCATTGTGCACAACCCATTATCTTCTTTAAACTCAATTGCATGCTCTTATCTGGGCCTTGCTATGTGTTCCTTTAATCCCATCCAATGAAGAGAACTCATCACCAGGGTGATAGATGGATAATTCTGTCAGACTTTAGCATATTAATTGACCAACCATTCTTAAGAGATCTGGAAGGGGTCAGAATGTCTTTGTGCATTGGCTAAAATTGTGTGATAATAATGTGTTACATCAAACTGGCTCTAACAGGTCTGCAAATGTGAAGGTACAAAGAAAGAAGTAATCGTATGTTATTTCACCTTGCCACCATGTTGTAACCTCATTTACATTATCCTGAAACACCATGTCTGTTTAGAAGAGCCCTGTGAAAAATGTGTGTTATCACATCCTACAGATGTTAGGAGAAGTGGAGTTGTTGCCATGGCAGTACGATAAGACTTCCTTCCCTAAGAGAGAAAAATATGCTACACTTAATGTGAATCAATAGAATCTCAGAGCAAAGTGAAACGGACCATACATCTGACTTGCTTGCAGAACTTGCTGAAACACAACCGAGGGCTCCATTAAGGCACTCAAATAATAGAATGCAATAAATAGAACAGAGCATAGAAACAGAGCAGTGGTGACAGACCTTCAGAGCATTATTCTGATACATACAGTTCTCTGGAAATGTCACGCTGCCAGCCAGGCAGCCAGCTGTGAGAACTACCCACTAAAATATGGTTTTACATTTGGTTAACATGAACAAGTAGCAAGATTGAGAAATCTGATTAAAACGCTTGTAGAATGAATAGGATTATTATTCAGCTATTAATTGAATGATGGGGGCTTTGCAATCCACACTTGGTTGTTGTATCTTGCCTGTCGGTCATATTAACTCATCACGTCTACGCCAGACTGTTATGTCTTTGTAATTGTCGCCTAATTGATTTGATAGAGCTTTTTCATGTACCCTTTATTAAACAACCTTTTGCATTGATCCAACAGAATAGAGCAGCAAGCTCAATTCCCTGGCACTGACACATACTGGAGTCACAATGGAGAGACTAGCCTATAATTAAGAACCTGTCCAAAAGCAATAAAACCCCTGAGGACCTCAGTCCTCCTCCCCAGTTTGGATCTGTACAGCCCTAAAATGGTCCATTACTTTGATCTACAGGTCACAGAGGAAAAAAACACAATACGGAGGGCTTAGACGGCAATATGAGCCATATCAAGATGAGTTGGATGTGGGCTGGGAAACCATGATTTCTCCACATCGACTCCACAGCGGTCTAAGGCACTGCATCTCAGTGCTAGAGGCGTCACTACAGACCCTGGTTCGATCCCGGGCTGTATCATAACCGGCCGTGATCTGGAGTGTCCCATAGGGCAGCGCACAATTGGCCCAGCGTCGTCCAGATTAGGGGAGGCCGGGGAAGGACGTCATTGTAAGTAAGAATTTGTTCTTAACTGACTTGCCTAGTTAAATAAAAAAATAACTGTAACGCTGCTGGGTTTTTCACGCTCAAATATTCCCTGTGTGTATCAAGAATCATCCAAAAGACATCCATCCAACTTGACACAACTGTGGGAAGCATTGGAGTCAACACGGGTCAGTATCCCTGTGTAGGGTCCATGCCCTGACAAATTGAGGCTGTTCTGAGGGCAAAAGGGTGTGCAACTCAATATTAGGAAGGTGTTCCTAATGTTTGGTGCACTCAGTGTATAATACCCATTGCCTAATTCCACTCCAAAGGCCTCTGTGGCTCCACTCAGGTAACTGGTAAATTATGCCTGGTGTTAGTGAGATCTCCTGCAGAGACAAATCATCTCTTAATACTACAGAGTATTCACAGAAGCCTTGCAGGCTAACTACCTTAATCTCAGTGTAATGTACTGTATCTCTTCTTCAGCCCTACATAGACTAAAGACTGGGTTTCAACTTCATGGAGTGGGGTGCAGACAGTTTCCGTTCCTTGAGCACATTGCATCTTTTTCCACCATTTGTATGTACATAATATGTACAAAATGGATTATAAAGATATTGGAAAGTCAATTCATTAAGTGTGAGTGTGAGTGTGAGTTTGTAGGCCTACTGTACAGTATGTATTAATGTGTTCAAAAGACCTAGTATTGGTTCAGAGAAATGGGTTTTAATACAACTCACTGAATCAACGTGTCCATGAACTGACTACAGTTTCAGGTTTTATTGTCAAGTGCACAAGTACAGTGAAATGCCTTCCTTGAAAGCTCTTTCCCAACAATGCAGTAATCAACGTCTGAAGTACTATAAAATAAAGTAAAGTAGTACAAAAAATTGAAATAAGAAGAACACAAGAAAGTAAGTAAGCTATATACAGTGGGGAGAACAAGTATTTGATACACTGCCAATTTTGCAGGTTTTCCCACTTACAAAGCATGTAGAAGTCTGTCATTTTTATCATAGGTACTCTTCAACTGTGAGTGACGGAATCTAAAACAAAAATCCAGAAAATCACATTGTATGATTTTTAAGTAATTAATTTGCATTTTATTGCATGACATAAGTATTTGATACATCAGAAAAGCAGAACTTAATATTTGGTACAGAAACCTTTGTTTGCAATTACAGAGATCAAACATTTCCTGTAGTTCTTGACCAGGTTTGCACACACTGCAGCAGGGATTTTGGCCCACTCCTCCATACAGACCTTCTCCAGATCCTTCAGGTTTCGGGGCTGTCGATGGGCAATACGGACTTTCAGCTCCCTCCAAAGATTTTCGATTGGGTTCAGGTCTGGAGACCTTGAGATGCTTCTTACGGAGCCACTCCTTAGTTGCCCTGGCTGTGTGTTTCGGGTCATTGTCATGCTGGAAGACCCAGCCACGACCCATCTTCAATGCTCTTACTGAGGAAGGAGGTTGTTGGCCAAGATCTCGCGATACATGGCCCCATCCATCCTCCCCTCAATACGGTGCAGTCGTCCTGTCCCCTTTGCAGAAAAGCATCCCCAAAGAATGATGTTTCCACCTCCATGCTTCACGGTTGGGATGGTGTTCTTGGGGTTGTACTCATCCTTCTTCTTCCTCCAAACATGGCGAGTGGAGTTTAGACCAAAAAGCTCTATTTTTTTCTCATCAGACCACATGACCTTCTCCCATTCCTCCTCTGGATCATCCAGATGGTCATTGGCAAACTTCAGACGGGCCTGGACATGCGCTGGCTTGAGCAGGGGGACCTTGCGTGCACTGCAGGATTTTAATCCATGACGGCGTAGTGTGTTACTAATGGTTTTCTTTGAGACTGTGGTCCCAGCTCTCTTCAGGTCATTGACCAGGTCCTGCCGTGTAGTTCTGGGCTGATCCCTCACCTTCCTCATGATCATTGATGCCCCATGAGGTGAGATCTTGCATGGTGCCCCAGACCGAGGGAGATTGACCGTCATCTTGAACTTCTTCCATTTTCTAATAATTGTGCCAACAGTAGTTGCCTTCTCACCAAGCTGCTTGCCTATTGTCCTGTAGCCCATCCCAGCCTTGTGCAGGTCTACAATTTTATCCCTGATGTCCTTACACAGCTCTCTGGTCTTGGCCATTGTGGAGAGGTTGGAGTCTGTTTGATTGAGTGTGTGGACAGGTGTCTTTTATACAGGTAACGAGGTCAAATAGGTGCAGTTAATACAGGTAATGAGTGGAGAACAGGAGGGCTTCTTAAAGAAAAACTAACAGGTCTGTGAGAGCCGGAATTCTTACTGGTTGGTAGGTGATCAAATACTTATGTCATGCAATAAAATGCTAATTAATTATTTAAAAATAATACAATGCGATTTTCTGGATTTTTGTTTTAGATTCCGTCTCTCACAGTTGAAGTGTACCTATGATAAAAATTACAGACCTCTACATACTTTGTAAGTAGGAAAGCCTGCACAATCAGCAGTGTATCAAATACTTGTTTTCCCCACTGTATAGAGGGTCAGTACCAGGGTCATTGCAAATATCCTATTGACAGTCTGCAGGGATACTGGAGTGGTAGGGGTAGATAAGTATATAGGGGTAAGGAAGTGGTTCCCAACATTTTTTGGCCCACGACCCAATTTTGATATCTGAAAACCATGTGTAAAATGTTTTATTAAGAGCCAATGTTTACTTTTTTATTTGGGGCTATGGCAGTCAATTAAAAAACATTCTAACAGTATTTCTGATCATCTTCTCAACTCACCGTCACATACATTTAATGTGGGGCTATGACAGTCAATTGCACTACTAATGAAATGGGTGTGCTTGATGCATGTCATGTTGGAGATTCTCAAACTCAGACCTCGTCTCTGCTGTCACATCCAACCTGGATCGATATAGACGAGAGCCCTGATGGTCAATGCATGGGCATCTCGCCCCTTACTGCTAACATCCATTTGGAGAGCATAAGCATTTGAGTCGTTCAGTCAGAACTTCCTCTTGATTGTTGATAGCAGTAGCACAAATTCTTCTTGTTTAACAGTGTTATCTGACAAAGGTATTGATGTGAGTTTATAACCGCACACTATTATCAAAGTCTTTGTAATAGTGTGTGGTTTCATAGCGTAGGGGGCCTAGCCATTCACCATAGAAATGATGCAAGTGCAACGGTCAAGTGTGGCCTTTTCCCACAATCTAAGGGCGCTCTCTGGTTGAATTGTTTCAACCAGATTTTAATAATAGATTTTTAATGTTAACAACATTACAATGATTTTGAGATACAAAGATGATATTATAATATATAAATTTTTGTATATACAGTGCATTCGGAAAGTATTCAGTACTTTGTTGAAGCCCCTTTGTTCAGAGATGTTCGATTGGGTTCAAGTCCGGCCTCTGGCTGGGCCATTCAAGGACATTCAGAGACTTGTCCCGAAGCCACTCTTGTGTTGTCATGACTGTGTGCTTAGGGTCGTTGTCCTGTTGGAAGGTGAACCTTCGCCCCAGTGTGAGATCCTGAGCGACTCTGGAGCAGGTTTTCATCAAGGGTCTCTCTGTTCTTTGCGCCATTCATCTTTGCCTTGATCCTAAGAGTCTTTAGGTGCCTTTAGGCAAACTCCAAGAGGGCTGTCATGTGCCTTTTACTGAGGAGCGACTTCTGTCTGGCCACTCTACCATAAAGGCCTGATTGGTGGAGTGCTGTAGAGATGGTTGTCCTTCTGGAAGGTTCTCCCATCTCCGCAGAGAAAATCTAGAGCTCTGTCAGAGTGACCATCGGATTCTTGGTCACCTCCCTGACCAATGCCCTTCTCCACCGATTGCTCAGTTTTGTCGGACGGTCAACTCTAGGAAGAGTCTTGGTGGTTGCAAACTTATTCCATTGAAGAATGATGGAGTCCACTGTGTTCTTGGGGACCTTCAATGCTGCAGAAATTGTTGGTACGCTTTCCCAGATCTGTGCCTTGCTCTGATATGATACCGTTTACTTACAAGCCTTTAATCAACAATGCAGTTCAAGAAAGTGTAAAGAAAAAATAAAAAGTAACACAATAAAATAACAATAACTAGGCTATATACTGGGGGTACCGGTACCGAGTCAGGGGTACAAGGTAGTTGAGGTAATTGAGGTAATATGTACATAGGTAGGGGTAAAAGTGAGTAGGCAATCAAATAAACAGAGTAGCAGCAGCGTATGTGAAGTGTGGGAAAGAGTGTCTCTGTGTGGGTGTGTGTGGCGTCAATATGCGTGTGTGTGTGTGTGTGTGTGTGTGTGTGTGTGTGTGTGTGTGTGTGTGTGTGTGTGTGTGTGTGTGTGTGTGTGTGTGAGAGAGCATGTGTTGTGTGTGTGTATATTTGTGTTGGAGTGTCAGTGTAGTAAATGTGAGTGTGTGAGTAGAGTCCAGTGATTAAATGTTATTAAATGCTATTAAATGTTATATATGACTATGGCCAGTGACGGTGTCTAGTGAAAGACTCAAGTATGGCCTTGTGTCAATTGAGAATGGTAGACTAAGTCAGTAGTACTCTATTCTCTCATCAGGAACCCGCAGCCATTCTAGAGCTAGCACACCTGATTCAACTTGTTAATAAACACAATATTAAAACCCATGGAATTTAACAATATACAGTACTATGGGTATTAAACCAGAATAAAAAACCCTGCATGGTTCTACAAAGAACCTTTGAGATTGAGCTAAATTATTTTTTACCATTCACCATAAATAACCATTAAAAGGGTTCTATATAGCAACCAAAAAGGGTTGTAACCATAGCAGAAGCCTTTTTTGTAGCTACTGTATATAGAACATTTTTTAATGGTTCTTTATAGATCCGTAGGAAAGGGTTCTTTATAGCACCATACATGTTCTATTTAGAACCTTAGAGCATGGTTCTTTATATAACCTTAAAAAAAAGGTTACATATAGCACAAAAGCAATATCTTCCACTAAGATTGCAAGCCAAAGTACCCTTATTTGTATTTAGTGTGTACAATACTATTATGAAAAAATAAAACATGCTGTACAACCATATCCTCTATGAAGATATGAATTATATTAAATGAAGAAGGATGGTATATTTGATACATTAAAGGAAGGATAGATTAGTAAGATAAGTGTAGTGTAGGTGTTTTAGATAGATAGATAGATAGATAGATAGATAGATAGATAGATAGATAGATAGATAGATAGATAGATAGATAGATAGATAGATAGATAGATAGATAGATAGATAGATAGATAGATAGATAGATAGATAGATAGATAGATAGATAGATAGATAGATAGATAGATAGATAGATAGATAGATAGATACTTTATTAAGAAGAGGAGTGATATACATGGCAGGAAATGTTCCATCTCTGTGGTTCCCTGGATCATTAATTACCACTCCTCAACTCCTCCAGTAGCGGTGAATTTAGCATTCTTACATTAACAACACTGGCACACACACATGCTCGGGATGGGTGTACACACACACAAACCCATGTGTGGGCTTACCCATGCACAGGCACATACCTACCTAACACACACACGCACACAGTATAATGTTTATTTGCAAATGCAGGAATACACATCATCATCGTGTGTGTGTGTGTGTGTGTGTGTGTGCGCGCGCACTTGTGTGCACCTCTGTGTGTAATCTCCAAGAAAAATTGCCAGAGTTTTTAGTTGGTGACAAATATTAAAGTCCAGTGCAATTACTCCACTACTAGGAACTGTAATCACATATATTATGAGTTAAGGAGATTCACCATGTCAGAATCACAGAAAATATCTGTTTCATGCAAGCTCCTTCCCGTTTCCCACCTGTCATCTCCTGTGACAACGGCAAGCGGCATCGCAGCTATTTTGTTGATGAACATATAATTTCTATTACCTTTATCAGCTCCACTATCTGACAGTTTGACACCAAAATATACTTTGTAACAAGCGCTTTTCTCCTGTCATCCTTCCTGTGTTTGTTTCCCTTGTCAGAAAGGACTTAGATGGTAATCTTGAGTATTACTAAATTTAGGCATCTCAATAATGTTTTGCCTCTCTTTGAATAATATTAATGTACTAGTTACAGTCATATGCAAAAGTTTGGGCACCCCTCAGAGGCTGCATAATAATGTACTCTGTCGTCACAGAAAATGATCACAGTGGCATGCCATTCATTTTCTAATAAAAGCTGAGTACTGGGATATTGTCCAGACGAAGATTTTTTGTGTAGCAATATTATGCAAAAATTTGGGCACCCTTGTCATTCTGTTGATTTGAATACCTGTAATTACTTAGCACTGATTAATTGGAACACACAATTGGTTTGGTGAGCTCATTAAGCCTTCATAGACAAGTGCATCCAATCATGAGAAAAGGTACAGCGGGTGAAATAAGTATTGAACACGTCACCAGTTTTCTCAGTAAATATATTTCCAAAGGTGCTATTGACATGAAAGTTTCACCAGATGCTGGTAACAACCCAAGTAATTCATACATACAAAGAAACCAAAACAAATACGTTCAGAAATTAAGTCATGTGTAATAATGTGAAATGACACAGGGAAAAAGTATTGAACACATGAAGAAAGGGAGGTTCAAAAAGGCATGGAAAGCCAAGACAACAGCTGAAAACTATCAGTAATTAAAAAGCAATCCAGCCCCCTGTCAGTGCAAATTAATATTGTCTGGTTCAGTCCCAACTGATGGCCTTCAAAAAGGTCTCATTGCCAAGGTGTCACACAAGACACATCTCATGATGGGTAAAAGCAAAGAGCTGTCTCAAGACATTCGCAACCTAATTGTTGCAAAATGTAATGATGGCATTGGTTATAGGCGCATTTCTAAGCTTCTGAATGTTCCAGTGAGCACTGTTGGGGCCATAATACGGAAGTGGAAAGACAATCATTTCACCATAAATTTGCCTCGACCAGGTGCTCCTCGCATGATTTCTGACAGAGGAGTGAAATGAATAATCAGAAGAGTTGTCCAAGAGCCAAGGACCACTTGTGGAGAGCTTCAAAAAGACCTGCAATTAGCAGATACTGTTGTCTCAAAGAAAACATTAAGTAATGCACTCCACCGCCATGGCCTGTATGCACGCTCACCACGCAAGACTCCATTGCTGAAAAAAAAGCATGTTGAAGCTCGTTTAAAGTTTGCTGCACAACATTTGGAAAAGCCAGTGAAATACTGGGAGAATATAGTGTGGTCAGATGAGAGCAAAATTGAACTGTTTGGATGTCATAATACACACCATGTTTGGAGGAGAAATGGCACTATACATCACCCTAAAAACTTTGGAGGTGGGAACATCATGGTGTGGGGCTGCTTTTCAGCAAATGGTACTGGCAAACTTCACATAATTGAAGGAAGGATGAATGGGCAAATTTACGAGGAGCACCTGGTCGAGACAAATTTATGGTGAAATGATTGTCTTTCCACTTCCGTATTATGGCCCCAACAGTGCTCACTGGAACATTCAGAAGCTTAGAAATGCGCCGTGTTCTCTTTGACTCTCCTCTGAAGAGTGGCAACATGGGGGCCTCAAAACAACTCTCAAATGACCTGAAAACAAAGATTGTTCAACATTATGGTTTAGGGGAAGGCTACAAAAAGCTATCGCAGAGACGTAAGCTGTCAGTGTCCACTGTGAGGAACATAGTGAGGAAATGGAAGACCACAGGCACAGTTCTTGTTAAGGCCAGAAGTGGCAGGCCAAGTAAAATATCGGAGAGGCAAAGGCGAAGGATGGTGAGAACGGTCAAAAACAGCCCACAGGCCACCTCCAAAGACCTACAACATCATCTTGCTGCAGATGGTGTCACTGTGCATCGTTCAACAATTCAGCACACTTTGCACAAGGAGAAGCTGTACTGGAGAATGATGTGGAAGAAGCCTTTTCTGCACACACGCCACAAACAGAGTCACTTGAGGTATGCAAACGCACATTTGGACAAGCCAACTTCATTTTGGAATAAGGTGCTGTGGACTGATGAAACAAAGATTGAGTTATTTGGTCATAACAAGGGGCGTTATGCATGGCGGCAAAAGAACACAGCGTTCCAAGAAAAACACTTGCTTCCCACAGTAAAAGTTGGTGGGGGTTCCATCATGCTGTGGGGCTGTGTGGCCAGTGCCGGTACTGGGAATCTTGTTAAAGTTGAGGGTCGCATGGATTCCACTCAATATCAGCAGATTCTTGGGAATAATGTTGAAGAATCAGTCACAAAGTTGAAGTTACACCAAAACACTGCTCAAAATCTACCCGGGTATTTATGCAGAGGAACAAGTACAATGTTCTGGAATGGCCATTCCAGTCCCCAGACCTGAATATCATTGAGAATCTGTGGGATGATTTGAAACGGGCTGTCCATGCTCGGCAACCATCAAACCTAACTGAACTGGAGATGTTTTGTAAGGAGGGATGGTCCAAAATACCTTCATCCAGAATCCAGACACTCATTAGAGGCTATAGGAAGCGTCTAGAGTGTTATTTGAGCAAAAGGAGGCTCTACTAAATATTGATGTGATTTTTCTGTTGGGGTGCCCAAATTTATGCACCTGTCTAATTTCGTTTTGATGCATATTGCACATTTTCTGTTAATCCAATAAACCTAATTTCACTACTGAAGTATTACTGTGTCCATCAGTTATTTGATAGATCAAAATGAAATGGCTGATACAAACATGCAACTATTTATAAATGGAAATCATGGAAATTATCAGTGGTGCCCAAACCTTTTCATACGACTGTATTTGCTATAAACAGTGTGTTTGTGAAAGTCTCCCTTCACTAGGGGTGGCCGTCCGTTTCTTAAATGTGCAATCCGTTCGCAGGTGCCTGTAATGTAATTTCAAACACAGTCAGCTCTATGTGGAACCTCTAATTCAAAATAGGGTTGTTTACTCAAAACAATGAGGGGGGAAACTAATTCAGATTGCAACAGAACTATTGAAACTAAATCTGTGCACAGCGTAAGATAATGGTCCGCTGATTTAGTTGTCTCTAAGGATCCTGGGGATCCATCCTATAATGTTCAAAACAGTAGCCAACTAGGACTATGTGTTACCTTAAAAAAATATTAGTAGTGCTAATGAAATCCTTGAAACATTTTGATTTTTTGGGGGGTGACTTGGCAATGGATTACCATGTCTTCCTAGTAATACAAACACTTGGTAACAGGACTCTTTACTTGGCGTTTTCTATTATGAGCTGCTCTTCTCAAAATATATAGGTGCCAGTTGAAGATGTAGAGGAGTCAAGGTCAATATGTAAAATCATTTCATGGTTGCTGTAATGGATTCTGTAATTTACTCCAACTGTATGCCTCGGCCGTTTGAGCTGTAGATCTAAGCAACATGTGGCCTTGAGGGACAATAATTTCGTACTAATAGTGAAAAAGACTTGAGAAAAACAAACTGGAATCAGAAATGCTCCAATATCTTTTACCCCGTACCTGACTGCACAAGCATTAAAGTAGACTGGTCAACACAAATTACAACCCAACCATTCAGAGTTAAGGATGCCTCATCTTCACTGACCTAAAGCTTAATCTACTTATCTGCTGGTGTCAAAGTCCTTCCTTAGTTACCTACATCTTAACATCTTAATCAACCATAGTGTAATGTGACTGCATCTTTAATTCCATCCTGCTTCCTGACTGTAGGCTATAATCTGCCTGTTGTCTAAGCAGCAGGTCTGACGCTAGCGTAGTGTAGCGGTTAGAGGAGTGTTGTCAGACTGGAGTCCAGCATGCGTCACTGAGGGCGAACCGGGGCCAAGGCACACGCACGTCCAACTCCCTGTCCATCCCTTTGTGTCCGCAGCTTACGACTGTGTCCGAGGCGTCACAGCACAGGCATTCAGGGCAAGGCCTACTGGAATGTCTCATGGTGTGGGCGTACGCAGAGAGGAGAGAGAAGAGTGAGGTGTAGCCGGCACCATGGTGAAGTCGTATGTCACTGAATAGTTTGGAGCCAGAAAAGGGAAATCTCAACAGGAACCATCCGCCCAGCTCAGCCCAGACTCAGCTCCAGGCCAGGCAAGAAGGTGTAGAATGTGAATGAGGAGTTGGAGTGTGGAGTGTTTATTCAGCTTATCTGACTGTGATGACTTTAGACCTGTTTGTTTCATTACACTGGAAAGTTCCCTCTCGTTTCGGGGAGAGATGAAAAAATGGATTGAAATCTAACATGAGTTAGATGGACTTTGGAACTTTCTGATTGCACCACATACTTACTACAATCCTTAGCCATATACAAAATGACACAAAATAGTGCTACCCTACTGATTGCATTTTCCTAATTCTCAGCATGAAAGTCTGAAAACAGAAATAAATTCTCAGCCAGTGAGTGCTCTAAAAAATAGAACTATGTTGTTAATGTTGTCAAGATACAGACTGCTGGAATTCTAGCAGTGGGTTTAGCAAGTGAAGTCCAACCCCCTAACAGTCACTGCATGTTGACAAAACAAAAATACAACAGCTCGGGCTGTACTGCAAGGTCAATACGGCCAGCGGATGAGACTACCTCCTGGGTCAAAAGCCCTTGTGTGAACCTTGAAAGTGTGTTTTAATTATACTATCAAATCCCCAGTCAGCACAGGGAGCACATGGCTCTACAGTAGGTTAGAGCAGTACAGTACATCTCTCCTACTGCTGCCCGTAGGGGTCAGGGAGCGGGTGTCTGGAAGCGGGCAGCCATTTCTCTTCCCTCCATGCCAGGGCATGATTCACCATGCAGGAAGTGGTGTTGACAAAGGGCGGGAGAGAGAACAGGTTGGTTTCACTAGGATGAGGCTGTGCTGCTGCCCTCACTGACAATACTGTTTGACTTCTATTGTTAGGGTTTCACTCTTGGTAGTTCAGAGGAACCTTATCAGCTTTATTGAGGAAACATTATAGACTTTTATTGAGGAGATTAGTTGTGTATTTACTAGTTTCACACCTATTTTGTTGCATAACTGTCTGGGACCCAAGTTGACCATGCACACTCTGTCTTGTGCCAAGGTTAGAGAACTCCCCAGTAATAGAGCTCCATTAGCAAATCAAAAGTGATAATTGAAAGCAATTAGGTTAGTTGGCACAGCAGTATGCACATTTAGTCAATTTGTCTCTGTGACAGCATCAGTGACACCCCATTTAACAAGGCACCAGGCTAGGGTAAACAAACCAACCAAAAGCCCCCTGGTCCATGCCCAAAATGGAGAGAGGGTAATCAACAGAAGCCATCAGCATTTTAACAACATGGTTTCCTGCAGGGATGTATAGATCTGCTGGACCTAGTGCATAATAATTTGCCCCCCTTACACCCTTACACACACACACACACACACACACACACACACACACACACACACACACACACACACACACACACAACCCAAGAGCCTTCTCCTCAAGTAGAGAACGAAACAAGATGAATTTGAGTGTTGTGTGTAAGTTGAGGCTAAGGTGTGGAGTCTGAGTTGTACCAGTGATTCCAGAAGGGGCTGGCTGGCCAATCAACAGCTGACAATTGATCTGCTCATTTACCTGATGCCTTCTGACACCCTCCCCTCCTCAGTTAGCATGCCACTGCACTAGCAGATTATATTGGATTATTTTAGTGTGTTTGAAAAAGATGTGCCAAGATCCCTGAAGTGAAAATCTTGTACATTTTAGAATGATAGAACATGTTCTATATTCATCTTCTTCTAAACAATGAAAATGGGATTCTAAAAATGGATGTTCCATTCAATTAAGTGGGTTGAAATGTAAAATATTGTCCAGTGCAGTCTAAAAATGTATTTTACTGTGTTTTATATATATTTCCACACTATGAGGTTGGAATAATACTGTGAAATTGTGAAAATTATGTTAATATCCTTTTAGTGTACGAGCTGTTTGAAAAGCCATCCTGTTTTGGTGGGATGGAATTTTAGCCTACCTGGTTAATAGACCACTAAAAAAGAGAGTTCCAAGATAGTTTTTACCATTGTAATTGAAAACAATCACAGTAAGGTACTTAACTGTTACCAAGAAATGATTTTAAACTGAGATACAAACGGCTGCATTGGAACTTTAAAAGTCACAAAATGCATGAAACCAGTCTCGACAGAAACATGGCTGAGATGCAAAGAAAATTTAAGGAAAGGAGTTATAAAATTGTCAGATAAATACTGCCGTTGAGAAATTCCAAAACAAATCGAAACGTGATCTCTTTCAAGGACGGTCTCGCAAAATCAAATCAAATCAAATTGTTTTGGTCACATACACGTGTTTAGCAGAAGTTAATGCGGGTGTAGCGAAATACTTGTGCTAAGGTAGCTAAGGTAACGTCATAGTCAGCATAGCTAATAGAACTAACACATTAGTAAACCCGCTACAATCAAGCAGTAATGTTAGAGTACAGTCAGTAAGATGTTACACCAGTGGGCCCCAGTGGCAATAAATTAGTAATATCAAATCAAATCAAATTTATTTATAAAGCGCTTTTTACATCAGCCGATGTCACAAAGTGCTATACAGAAACCCAGCCTAAAACCCCAAACAGCAAGCAATGCAGATGTAGAAGCACGGTGGCTAGGAAAAACTCCCTAGAAAGGCAAAACCTAGGAAGAAACCTAGAGAGGAACCAGGCTCTGAGGGGTGGCCAGTCCTCTTCTGGCTGTGCCGGGTGGAGATTATAACAATTTATGGCCATTAAGGCCAGTTCTTTCTCCAAGATGTTCAAATGTTCATAGATGACCAGCAGGGTCAAATAATAATAAAAGTAGTTGTGGAGGTTGCAACAGGTAAATACATCAGGAGTGAATGTCACTTGGCTTTTCAGTGCAATAGATCGAGAGCGAGGTGAAAACAGCAGGTCTGGGACAGGGTGGCACGTCCAATGAACAGGTCAGGGTTCCATAACCGCAGGCAGAGGAGTTGAAACCGGTGCAGCAGCACGACCAGGTGGACTGGGGACAGCTAGGAGTCATCAGGGCAGGTGGTCCTGAAGCATGGTCCTCCGGGTAGGCTCAGGTCCTCCGGGAGAGGAGGTAGAGTGGGAGAGAGAGAGAATTAGAGGGAGCATACTTAAATTCACACAAGACACTGGATAATAACATCAGATTTAACAAACTGACCCTAGCCCCCCGGCACATAGACTATTGCAGCATAGATACTGGAGGCTGAGACAGGGGGGTCAGGAGACACTGTGGCCCCCTCCGACAATACCCAGACAATACCCCCGGACAGGGCCAAACCAGGCAGGATATAACCTCACCCACTCTGCCAAGCACAGCCCCTACACCAATAGAGGGATATCAACAACCACCAACTTACTACCCTGAGACAAGGCTGAGTATAGTCCACGAAAAGATCCCCTCCACTGCACAAGCCAGAGGGGGCGACAAACCGGACAGGAAGTGACGCACCCCTCCTAGGAATGGCATGGAAAGCACCAGTAAGCCAGTGACTCAGCCCCCGTAATAGGGTCAGAGGCAGAGAATCCCAATGGAGAAAAGCTTAACGTTACCTTGACTTGGAAGGGTTCCAGTGTTGTGTTGGAAAGTCATAGCCAGCTAACTAACATAGCATCCCTCTGTTTGAGCAGGGTGTTTCAGTAAACTAAACTAGCTAGCTGCATTTGCTAGCTAAGTAAGTGAAATGGGGCTGTCATGTGCCTTTTACTGAGGATTGGCTTCTGTCTGGCCACTCTACCATAAAGGCCTGATTGGTGGAGTGCTGCAGAGATGGTTGTTCTTCTAAAACGTTCTCCCATCTCCACAGAGGAGCTCTGTCAGAGTAACCATCGGGTTCCTGGTCATCCCCTGACCAAGGCCCTTCTCCCCAGATTCCTCAGTTTGGCCGGGCGGCCAGCTCTAGGAAGAGTCTTGGTGGTTCCAAACTTCTTCCATTTAAGAACGATGGAGGCCACTGTGTTCTTGTCGACCTTCAATGCTGCAGACATTTTTTTGTGCCTCCACACAATCCTGTCTTGGAGCTCTATGGACAATTCCTTCAACGTCATGGCTTGGTTTTTGCTCTGACATGCACTGTCAACTGTGGGACCTTATATAGACAGGTGTGTGCCTTTCCAAATCATGTCCAATCAATTGAATTTACCACAGGTGGACTCCAATCAAGTTGAATAAACATATCAAGGATGATCAATGGAAACAGGATGCACATGAGCTCAATTTTGAGTCTCATAGCAAAGGGTCTGAATACTTATGTAGATTAGGTATTTCGTTTTACCCTGATGAAGACAGCTTGGCTGTCGAAACGTTGGTATTAAATTATTGCCTCTGAGCTCCTAGAGTGTGCGGCTCTACTTGTATTTTCTTTTATTAAACCAAAGTATACCTTTTGTTCCAATTAAAATGACATTTTTTATTCATTTTTTTATTCATCAGTCATATCCCTGGTAAAATTATGTGAGAGGTAGTTAACCCAACACAACCCTGTCAAAAGTTTCCTCCTGGAATTGGCCTTAGTCTTATTTTATTTTTTCAAATAAATAAAAGATGTGTCAACTCTCCGTTACGACGATCAATGGTGTTCATAAACAAGAAGATTGTCCTTGGAAGGACTTAAAGAGATTAAAACTGTTAAATATGCCAGCATGCAGTCACATACCAAACCTAATTACACATTCTCTGATATGAAATATTGCTTTGCATTGTGGAGGTATTCAAATCCTGTGTCTGTTTGTTTTAGCAAATCACCATATATGATAAAAATCTAATTAACATGAGGATTTTGAGGAGGATATGAATTTTCTGGAAAACTATTCATTATTTTTGTCAATGCATCATATTTTCTAATAGTTACAGAACTCAAATGTCTGTTGTGTTTGGTAAACAGAAGAGACACGCTAATGAGACACGCTAATGCACAGAGACCAGAGCAACACCATGTGAGGAGGAGCGATGTCTTTTGGCAATCGATGTGAACATGTTACAAATCTTCGGCCTGTGTTTTCGCTTAATTTGATCAAACAAGCCAGGGAAGGTTGGTGAAGGACAATAAAACTGTCCAGCTGGTTGGATCAGAGCAGAGATGCTGCTGGCAGGCAGAGAGAGAGACAGAGTCTATGACAGGACACAGCGACGCCACTGAGTCTCTGGTCTGCTGGTCTGTCTGAGAAGCAGACCTGGGTTCTAATAGTGTAGGGGAAAATGGATGTCAGGGGTTTGTTGCAAGTTCACAGTGGAGGAACCTGAGCTTTGACACGCTGAAGAGCTTACAACCCTTGATCACAATTGTTACTGCATGACACAGCAGCACATGTACACTGTGTTAGTGTTGAATCATAGCTGATATACACTGAGTGTACAAAATATTAGGAGAACCTTATTTGTGAATGTGAACATCAAAATAAATCGATGTGAAATGCACACATGTGCAGAAAGGGAACCTGACACACGTTGGGACTCGCTGGGACTCTCCTATGGGAGACCTGCTTCACAAGTTGACTCCCCCGCTGTGGAGGAGACAAGGGTAAAAGTGTGACTCTCTCTTTCCAATTCGGGTGATGACAACCGACCAGACAACGTGCCAATCTCACCCCCCTCCACACCACCCCCTTCTCTCAAAATTTGAATATCTTGACACACTGTGTATGTGAACAGCCTTGTATGCTGACACTCTCTCTCTCTCTCTCTGTCTTCCCCCCTCGCTCTGTCTTTCCCCCTCTCTCCGCAACCCCCCACCCTCTTCTCTCTCCCTCTTTCTCTCCCTATCTCCACCTCGCTGCCAACTTGTTTTCCCTGAGCCGCCTATCTTGCCTGGGCTAATGTGAGTCGACATTCTGTCACCAGAATCCTAAACACAGCCACTGTACAATCTGTCATCACAGTCAGAAATGCATGACATTTACAAGAGATTCTATGTCACTATCCATTCTAGTCAAATATTTTGGACTTTTGGGATATTTGCCGTTCATGCTTCCCCTCCTACAGATCAGGGCTCCAGACAAACATTTTCACATGGTGGCACTGGTGCCACTAACTTTTTCAGTTGTGGCACCATCCCATGATTTGATTGCACTCCCCCCTAAAAAGAAATTCTGTAGCATCACACAATGGAGCAAAATATGAGAATTTTTTAAATAAAGTAATTATAAAGTCATTCACAATGCTTTATTTAGTGTAATAAACTACTGAGATGGTATTCAATAAATAAATGAATCCAGTATTTGTCATGAATTTTGGGTTGACAATTAGGTCATTTTGTTATATTTTACTGTGAAAAATAGGGCTAAAGAATTATTCAGATCAGTTTTATTGTTCAATATTGTCACGTCGCGAAGGCAGGACCAGAGGCGCAGAGCTAGAGTAGGTAGACATTCGTTTTATTTCATAAGACAAAATAACAACGGAGAGACCGCAACAATGAACCGATGTGCACCATGCACTAAACAAGGACCCACACACAGGTGGGAAAACAATGAACTTAAATGGGATCCCCAATTAGAGACAACGCAGGGCAGCTGCCTCTAATTGGGGACCAACAAAACTAGAACTCTCCTGTCAAGCCCTGACCGTGACCCCTCGTCAACCATAGAGAAGTCAAGAGGCCTCCCTACAGTCAGGACCTGACAAATATAGATGCATTTGGGAATTAATATTACATATACACTGTAAGCCTAATTCAATTGGTGCTAATTCTCCACCTGACAAAGTGGAAACTCAATACACAGCTAGATCGCTAACTCTAAATATAACACCTACTGCCAGTAGCCATGTATTAATCTAATAGTACAATGTAATGTCCTTAAACATTGCAGTGAGGCCTAGAGCACGATTTCAAAGCCATAGCATATATCTCAATTGTAAAACAGTGTGCTTTGTACTCAATATTTTGCCGTAAGAAATACCTACAGAAAGCTTAGACCCTCCTCTTTTTAACAACTAATTGCTTCCAAATGGGTCTGCACGATACGAACGGAAAAACTGTCAAGTAATTGCACATTTTCAACCAATTATTTTATTGCAATTTTACCTTGCAATATACACTGACTTGACAGTTTATTAGGCACACCACCCCGTTCACGGAAATTGATCGCTCCTATAAACTGAGTCACGTGGCCATTGCTTGCTATATAAAACAGACTAGCTAACAGGAGGAACACAAACAGACAAATAGCGTCTCAGTACAACAGTGGTGTTCAGAACGACATCTCTGAACGCATGGGCTATTGCAGCAGACGACCACACCTTGCTCCACTCCTATCAGCTAAAAACAAGAAGTGGCTCCAGTGGGCACGCGATCACCATCACTGGACAATTGAGGAGTCGCCTGGTCCGACGAATCCCAGTTCCTGTTGCGTCATGCTGATGGTAGAGTCAGGGTTTGCCGTAAGCAGTATGAGTCCATGGACCCATCTTGCCTGGTGTCAACGGTACAGGCTGGTGGCGGTGGTGTACTACCGTCCAATCTGCAGCAACTGCGTGATGCTTTCGCGTCAGCATGCTGTAACGTCCCTGTGGAACGTTTCTGAACGGTAGAATCCATGTGCCGAAGAATTCAGGCTGTTCTTGAGGCAAAGGGGTCTGACCCAGTACTAGGCGGGTGTACCTAGTAAACTGTTGGAAGAATCTTTTGAGTGCATGTACTGATTGCATGCTGAGAGAATAAACACAAAAACAGCGTGGAGGCACTATGTGCTGCCCCTGCTTGAGTGACAGGAGAGAGAGTGTGAGAGGCTTGCTCATTACAGCAGCCGACTCCAGCGAAAAAGGCCCAGCGGCAGGGCAGACACATTCATTACAGGAATCATGAGGATAATGCACTTTACTGTTTACCAGGTAGAATGTGCAGATCGCACCAGTGCGACCAATATCATGATATTGATGATATTCCATCGCGTGTTGCTTTGGATGACTTTGTTAATCATCATGGAGAATTCCTATTCGAATTCCTTCGTGACTTTAAAATGTGTATCATTAATGGAAGGATATTCCCCTTAAGCGATAACTTTACATCTATATCTGGCAAAGGAAAAGCTGTGGTGGATTATATAGTTACCCTCCATGACTGTCTAGAAACTTATTTAAGGTGTTACCCCCTATACAGATTGAAGTTTGAAGAATGCAGATGTTTTGATTTAATTGAAGAAAAAAGTTGTTTGCCACAAACTTTCTCAACCAGTTATTACTGTGGATCATTCGAGGCAAAAGATACATACACCGTATGGGCCTAAATGTAAGAAAAGAAATGTGCCAAATGATTTTCTGTTCTGAAATGGCATGTAGAGCTCTGGTGGAACTCATCGAAACTCTGCAAAGATGCCAAGAAACAATATTTGATTTAGATGTGTGGTATGAAACATTTTGTGATTTTAATTATTCGGAAATGGGGAAAAATTATGCAAATAAAGAATACACCCCAAAGTCCAGGAATGTTTATAAGCCGAGTTGAGGGATTTATGGTCAGTAATGCGCAAGGCTGAGTACTTATTTTTAGACTGTAAAGATAGGAATACAAGCGAACATTTTAGGAAGGAACTTAAGAAACAACAGCAGGTGTTTGATAAAAGATTGTGCCTATTCAAACGGAGATATCAGAGAGGGCAGTTACTACACCTTGAGGAGATACAGACAATAAATCCTCAAAAGTGTTGGTGTCAAATAAACAAGTTAGGACCAAAATGACATAAGAAAATTCCAATGGAAGTCAGGCAAGAGCAGGGGGGGCTGAACTCTGATATTACACAGGTACTCAAGGAGTGGGAGAAGGGGTTTGCTAGGTTGTTCTCAGGTAATGAAAATGTAGCATATTTTGAGGAAGAATTATATAAAGACATTTGTTCCCTGAGAACTAAAATGGAAAATACAATGTTAGAACCCTCTTATATATGTAACACGTACCTAAATGAGGAGCTGTCTGTGGCAGAAGTTAAAAAGGTGATTGATGCTGCAAAAAATGGGAAAGCATTTAGTATTGATGAACTGCCTAATTAAGTTTTAAAATCCCCTAAATTAACTGACGTCCTGTATGATTTCCTCCAAATTTGTTTTGAGTACAGTATACCGCCATCCACCTGGTATAAATCTATAGTAAATCCCATTCCCAAATCCTCAAAAAAAATGACACGAGATTATCACTGAACTACAGAGGCATTAGTTTATTAAGTACGGTTTATAAATTATATTAATCCATCCTTAACAATAGAACAAAATGGTTTTGGTAAATCCAGAGCCTGTATAAATCATATCTTCTCTGTCTGTACAGTAATCAGAAATATATTACATGAAGATAAGCCTACTGTTGCATTTTTTATTGATTTCCAGAAAGCTTTTTTATTTTGTAAATAGGGATCTTTTAGCCTATAGCTTGTTAAAGACAGGGGTTGATGGGAAATTGTATCACGTAATCCAATCTCTTTACAAAAGCACCAATTGCTTGTGTGCGTGTTAATGAATATGGTACAGATTGGTTTCCCACACCCTCGGGTGTAAAACAAGGGGACTTATCACCGACTT
Organism: Thymallus thymallus; assembly: GCA_023634145.1. Classification (NCBI taxonomy): domain Eukaryota; kingdom Metazoa; phylum Chordata; class Actinopteri; order Salmoniformes; family Salmonidae; genus Thymallus; species Thymallus thymallus. The sequence goes on along the minus strand of CM042382.1, from coordinate 25,903,642 downwards.
TGTTTGCTATGTTTATAAATGATTTGGCGAAAGAAATGAAACAGTTGAATATTGGAGTAAGATATGATGATAAAATGCTAGGTATCCTCTTATATACTGATGATATTATGTTGAAGGCAGAAACTGAACAAGACCTGCAGAACATGTTATTATGTGCGGTCAATTGGTTTAAAAGATGGAGAATCATGATCAACCAGACAAAAAAACACAGATAAAGCATTTTAGAAAACCAGGTACTAAGAGAAGTGTTTTTCGGTTTTGTTTTGCAAGTAGAGCTCTTGGGGGAGTTATAGGAAAATAAACAACATTAAAAAATATTGGTTATACTACGTATTCCAAACTGTATCAGACATGTGTGTGTCCTGTTCTGGACTATTCAGCAGTAGTGTGGGGTGCTAAGAGGTATCTCAAAAATTAACATGTTCATAACAGAGCAGAACGTTACTCTCTAGGTGTCCACAAGTTTGCACCTATACTTGCAATAACTGGGGACATGGGCTTCGAACCCTGTGAGGTGAGATGGAAGGTTTGCATGGCGAGACTTTGGAATAGACCGTTGGACATGCCAACTGACAGAATAGCTAGTAAAGTTATTCAGTGGAATCTATCCATAGGGGGAGCCTGGGCAACTGAAATGTCTGACCTTTTTTAACAGTCTGACTGTGAACATCTGAACGAAAACCAAAGTAAGGGAGACAGGGATATGATAAAAAAAAAAAAATGTTCATGCAACATGAAAACAAATGGGCGGAGGAGATGAATCACAAACCCAAATTGAAAACCTTTTGTTTGAGTAAGAGAGAATTTGTGTGTGAGAGATATATATTATGTATAACCTACCTATAAGCAATAGATTGCTATGTACACAGTTAAGATCAGGGATATTACCTCTGCGTATTGAAACAGGTCGGTATTGTGGTGAAATGGAAGAGGAAAGATTATGTAACTTTTGTGACCTCAAATAAATAGAGTATGAAACTCGTTTTATCCTCTATTGTCCTTTTCTACCACGATATATGCTTGCTCTTATTCCAGAAAGCACACCAGATATACACTGGCATTATGTGGCTGACCCATGAGGAGAAACTGAAAGGGTTTTTTGTCCATTGTGTATTTCCATTTTTCGTAATATTTAGATAAAGCCTGGAATAAAAGAAAAAGGGCTACCTATAATTAAATTATAAAGATATTTAGCTTTTATGTGGTAAATGGCACGTGTGTATATAGATTGTATATAGGCTTGTCTCCCACATGAATCTTATCTTTGTGCCCAACTGGGTTCAAATGTATTGGTCTCCACAAAGTTTGCTGCTTCAGTGTTCTTAGATCTTTATGTCAGTAGTTACTATGGTACACTGAAATATGATTACAAGTATTCCATAAGTGTCAAAGGCTTTCATTGACAATGACATTCAGTTTATGCAAAGAGTCAATATTTGCAGTGTTGACCCTTCTTTTTCAAGACCTCTGCAATCCACTCTGGCATGCTGTCAATTAACTTCTGGGCCACATCCTGACTGACGGCAGGCCATTCTTGCATAATCAATGCTTGGAGTTTGTCAGAAGTTGTGGGTTTTTGTTTGTCCACCCGCCTCTTGAGGATCGACCACAAGTTCTCAATGGGATTAAGGTCTGGGGAGTTTCCTGGCCATGAACCCAAAATGTTTATGTTTTGTTCCCCGAGCCACTTAGTTATCACTTTTGCCTTATGGCAAGGTGCTCGATCATGCTGGAAAAGGCATTGGTCGTCACCAAACTGTTCTTGGATGGTTGGGAGAAGTACCTTGTGCAGAATATCAGTCTGTCCCTGATGTTTTTCCTGGAGAGAAGTGGCTTCTTTGCTTCCCTTCTTGACACCAGGCCATCCTCCAAAAGTCTTCGCCTCACTGTGCGTGCAGATGCACTCACACCTGCCTGCTGCCATTCCTGAGCAAGCTCTGCACTGTTGGTGCCCCGATCCCGCAACTGAATCAACTTTAGGAGACGGTCCTGGCGCTTGCTGGACTTTCTTGGGCGCCCTGACGCCTTCTTCACAAAATTGAACCTCTCTCCTTGTAGTTCTTGATGATCCGATAAATGGTTGATTTAGGTGCAATCTTACCAGCACCAATATCCTTGCCTTTGAAGCCCTATTTGTGCAAAGCAATGATGACTGCACGTGTTTCCTTGCAGGTAACCATGCACACTCTCAACATGTATGTATGTATGTATGTGTGTGTGTGTGTGTGTGTGCGTGCGTGCGTGCGTGCGTACGTACGTACGTACGTACGTACGTACGTATGTATGTATGTATGTATGTATGTATGTATGTATGTAGTATGTATGTGTATATATACAGTGTGTACATATGTATGTATATTATTTGACTACTCTAGGGATATAATTATTTATTATTTCGATAACCTTATTTACTATTATGTATTGATTTTTACATTTAAATTATTTCACTCTTTAAGATGTGAACACTGTAGAGAACGCTGCAAGAAGAATTGCCACTGAATTAGCACAGTGAATTATTGCAATATTTGTTTATGTGTCAATTATGTGCCAATTATGTGCCAATTGACACGATAATAAAAATTAAATTCATTCATTCATTCATTCATTCACGCACAGCCAAGTAAAATGGTCGGAAAATGGTACTAAATGTTCGCCGTCTGGAGCCCTGCAGATGCTAACTCACTCTTGCCCCACTCTATCCACCCACCCCACCCAATCCCTCAGAAAAATGACGTGTTATTTACAATTCTTTCATTTAGCATTCATTCTGTGAACATGCACTCAACGGGGCAACAAATCGCTCACATTGACAAACATTTGCTAACCAATTCAGAAGTGTTTATTCACAGTAGACATTTGCTAACATTAGCTAACACAAATCTTCTGTACAATAAGCACAAACAACCATTTGGGATTAATGTGATGATTAATGCATTCCAGTACATATATTACAAATGGCAGAGTGATATTTTTTGGAAATGGTGCAGAAGTATTTTCTATAAGGATTTTCTTCACATTTCTGGAATATTTGGAATGCTCATTCAGCTCTTTCAGCAGGCCCTGTTATGTTTGAAGAAAACAGTTCACTGGAAACACTGAACGTACATCTGGTTCAGACGCTCCTTCGCCGAGACACCTTCTAGTGTGTAATATTTATCACATTCTCTCTCATGTTGAACAAGTGCAAATGTTTGACACTGAAAAGTCGAGAGACTTTTTCTAGACCTAAAAAAAAAAGATGTTCGAGCTCAGTCAGTTTCATGTGTCAGTTTCATGTATAAATACATTTTTTTATGTATTTACCATAGCTCAATGGAATCAACACTCTCACAGAACTGTCCAGCGATGTGTTTGTTATCCCAGCGAAAGTTTTGTAACATTAACTAACACACCATTAACTAACCCACCATTAGCTAACCCACCATTAACTAACCCACCATCAGCTAACGCACCATTAACTAACCCACCATTAACTAACCCACCATTAGCTAACCCACCATTAACTAACCCACCATTAGCTAACCCACCATTAGCTAACCCACCATTAACTAACCCACCATGAACTAACCCACCATTAACTAACCCATCATGAACTAACCCACCATTAACTAACCCACCATTAGCTAACCCACCCTTATCTAACCCACCATTAACTAACCCACCATTACCTAACCCATAATTAGCTAACCCACCACTAGCTAACCCACCATTAACTAACCCACCATTAGCTAACCCACCATTAACTAACCCACCATCAGCTAACGCACCATTAACTAACCCACCATTAACTAACCCACCATTAGCTAACCCACCATTAACTAACCCACCATTAGCTAACCCACCATTAGCTAACCCACCATTAACTAACCCACCATGAACTAACCCACCATTAACTAACCCATCATGAACTAACCCACCATTAACTAACCCACCATTAGCTAACCCACCCTTATCTAACCCACCATTAACTACCCCACCATTACCTAACCCATAATTAGCTAACCCACCACTAGCTAACCCACCATTAACTAACCCACCATTAACTAACCCCCATTAACTAACCCACCATTAGCTCATCTGCATTAGCTAACCCATCATTAACTAACCCACCGTTAACTAACCCAGCATTAACTAACCCACCATTAACTAACCCACCATTAACTAACCCACCATTCACTAACCTACTATTAACTAACCCACCATTAACTAACCCACCACTAGCTAACTCACCATTAACTAACCCACCATTAACTAACCCACCATTAGCTAACCCACCATCAAGATGACGTGTATCAGATGTTCAGCCCCTGATGCAGAATGGAAACTTAATGATGCATTGATGGGAGGTAATTTTGGACTGAGAGTGAAACTGAATTAATTAGGTACTAGGACGTTAACATTTGATGCTCTTGACCCGAACCACCAATCCCAGCATGCTTTGCGTGTCAGAAGAAAGAGGTGAATAAATATAGTGAAAGAAAGCTGTAATTGAAGGTTGACGCAACCTTAACATGTGTAAGGTTGGGCAATCAGTCTTCATCTAAGAAAGGCCAATAATCTGTTAACCTACTCCGGTTAGATCTACTGTAATGAAGTGAAGGGCAACCTAATTAAGAGTTGACTGGGTCTATGTATGTTAAGAGGTCAGCAATCTGTCTCACTGTGCTTCTCATGAAATTAACCTAGTCAGCTTGGATTATGAAAAATATTACTGACGCATAATGAACCCTCCGTGAAATTGAAAAATGACCAGTGAAATCGATGTTGCTTCATTTCTGTGGATAGATAAATGGGGAAGTCGTAAACCCTCTGTACGTTCCTGCTTCCAACGACGAGGCCTGACTGGGCTAGCTTATTCATGTTTCTATTTTTAGATACATTTCCCGCTTTACTTCTGTATTTATTTTAATGGCAGAGAATTGGGCAGATGGCAACACTGCCAACAGAAATACTTTGTCAGCAACATTGAATGCATTTACATGGTAGAGTGTGTCCAAAGCTGGAGCAAATTAAAGGGGCTTGAGCCACAGGGCTCAGTAGAAACAACACAGTGTGGTGAGCCTTTAAGACCATCATCACCATCAATATTATTATTAACTAGGCCCTAATATTATTACCAACAACCTTGATTGTTTTTACTTCAATATTTTCGCTCCTCTTTCTTCCATTTACCAAGTGCTCTTTCAGATCCATAACTAATGCCAAAGGCCTTGATTGTTTTTAGGTTCTAGGTCAATTTCTTTCTCTATTTATTTTGTATTAAAAAAAAATTCACCTTTTTTTAACCAGGTAGGCCAGTTGAGAACAAGTTCTCATTTACAACTGTGACCTGGCCAAGATAAAGCAAAGCAGTGCGACAAAAACAACAACAACACATAGTTACACATGGGATAAACGACTGTCTTTGTTCCTTTCATTGACCACAGTGGGCACCTATCCATCCCTTTACACTAACAATGGCAGCCAAAGGGAAAAGAGTCCAGAATGTTAAAGTCAGCAGGAACAGTTGCTCAGTGTTATGTTCTGCCATGACTCAGTAAGGAGAAGGCAGGCAGAGCCGCCCTGACAACCTGCTGAAAAGACTCCTCTTTACCTGGGGAGGCTGTCTCTCTCATCGAACTGTCTGACTGGCCAATGACCCCTCATATCACATCCCACCAACAGGCGTTATCAACGAAGCTCACACTGAGCACCACCACAGCATCCATACTAACTAAATATACTGATCACCACAATACCTTTGTAGTATAGCTGAAATAATATGTTAAAAGTTGAGTTTCGAATTGAACGTGAATGATTAGCATGTGTGGTCTGTCTAAACAGAGAAGTAAAGCAGGATATCTATGATGGTGTTATGGCTCTATGAACACCCCCGATGGATGAAACAGATCCATGTCGAAAGAGAACACCCCCCTCTCTCTGGCGCCAGCGTCCCGCTGACACAGCAGCTGTGTTTGTGTGTGTGTGTGTGTGTGTGTGTGTGTGTGTGTGTGTGTGTGTGTGTGTGTGTGTGTGTGTGTGTGTGTGTGTGTGTGTGTGTGTGTGTGTGTGTGTGTGTGTGTGTGTGTGTGTGTGTGTGTGTGTGTGTGTGTGTGTCGTGCCAACACAGGTGGTTAGAGGGAGGGGCTGCTACACCAGTGATCAGACAATATATGGTACAGTGTACACCTAAGAAGCTGTCTTTGTCATCATCAGCCATTTATAATGCATACAGAGAGAGAGAGAGAGAGAGAGAGAGAGAGAGAGAGAGAGAGAGAGAGAGAGAGAGAGAGAGAGAGAGAGAGAGAGAGGGGGAGAGCAGTGGGCTCTCCGTCCTCTCCCTCCTTTTGCTTTCCTCTTCAAGCCCTGTCTGGCCCAGTGGATGTGTGTCCGGACACCTCCTCCAGGGAGCTCAAGGTGACACACATTTTACTCAGGCTGCTGATGACTGGTTGGGGCGTGTCCCAGGGCCACTCCGGGGCCTCACACCACCAGCCAACCTGGCCTCCCGTCCTCCACCTACACCACCAAAGCTCCAAACAAGAGCCCCTGAACAGAGGGTAAGTTACAGTACAAACACCAACACCACCAACCAACCCCCAGAGCTCTTTGTGGTTCTCTCTGAGACACTAATCTCCCAGCTCTGTTGGTGTTGTGTGTGGGGGTAGCGGTAGCTAGAGAGAGCTGGCAGGCAGGTTGACGCAGCTCCAGCTCTTTGACACACATGCAGTGCATTCGAAAAAGTATTCAGACACCTTGAAATTTTGTTACGTTACAGCCTCATTCTCAATTGATTAAATAAAGGTTTTCCTGACCAATCTACACACAATATCCCATAAGCCAAAACAGGTTTTTAGAAATGTTTGCAAATGCATTAAAAATAAAAGACAGAAATACCCTAATTCAGACCCTTTGCTATGAGACTCTAAATTTTGCTCAGGTGAATCCTATTTCCATTTATCCTTGAGATGTTTTCTACTTGATTGCAGTCCACCTGTGGTAAATTAAATTGATTGGACATGATTTGGAAAGGCACACACCTTCAAAGGAATTGTCCGTAGAGCTCTGAGACAGGATTGTGTCGAGGCACAGATCTGGGGAAGGGTACCAAAATACTTCTGCAGCATTGAAAGTCCCCAAGAACAAAGTGGAACTACCAAGACTCTTCCTAGAGCTAGCCAAACTGAGCAGTCGGGGGAGAAGGGCGTTGGTCAGGGAGGTGACCAAGAATCCGATGGTCACTCTGAAAGAGCTGCATAGTTCCTCTGTGGAGATGGGAGAACCTTCCAGAAGGACAAACATCTCTGCAGCACTCCACCAATCAGGCCTTAATGGTAGAGTGGCCAGACGGAAGCCACTCCTCAGTAAAAGGCACATGACAGCCCACTTGGAGTTTGCCAAAAGGCACCTAAAGGACTCTCAGATTATGAGAAACAAGATTCTCTGTTCTGAAGAAACCAAGATAGAACTCTTTGTCCTGAATACCAAGCGTCACATCTGGAGGAAATCAGGCAACGCTCATCACCTGGCCAATACTATCCCTACGGTGAAGCATTGTGGTGGCAGCATCATGCTATGGGTATGTTTTTCAGCAGCAGGTACTGGTAGACTAGTCAGGATCGAGGCAAAGATGAATGGATCAAAGTAGGGAGAGATCCTTGATTAAAACCTGCTCCAGAGTGCTCAGGACCTCAGACTGGGGCGAAGGTTCACCTTTCAACAGGACAACGACCCTAAGCACACAGCCAAGACAATGCAGGAGTGGATTAGGGACAAGTCTCTGAATGTCCTTGAGTGGCCCAGCCAGAACCTGGACTTGAACCCGATCAAACATCTCTGGAGAGACCTGAAAATATCTGTGCAGTGACCCTCCCTTTCCAACCTGACAGAGCTTGAGAGGATCTGCAGAGAAGAATGGGAGAAACTCCCCAAATACAGGTGAGCCAAGCTTGTAGCATCATACCCAAGACGATTTGAGGCTGTAATCGCTGCCAAAGGTGTGCTTCAAACAAGTAAATGGTCTGAATACTTATTTAAATGTGATATTTCTGTTTTTTATTTCTGATATTTCTAAAAACCAATTTTGCTTTGTCATTATGGGGTATTGTGTGTAGATTGATGAAGAAAAACACAATTTAATCAATTTTACAATAAGGCTGTAACGTAACAAAATGTGGAAAATGTTTAGAGGTCTGAATACTTTCCGAATGCACTGTAGGGTGTGTTTGGGGAGTGGAGCAGAGAGAGTGCTGTTAGACGGCAGGTATTATATTTTTCTGCAGGGTCAGCAGAGGCTGGGGCCAAGCCAGCGTCATGGCAAATAAATCAATTAAACCCAATTAGACACTGAGAAAAGCCAAGGTGAGAGGGAAATTGAATGGCACCAAAAAGCTGTTCGACTTAGTGATCCTCAACCCTTTTTGAAAATGCCTGAGATTGAATCAAACTTTTTTCAGGTTCACTAACACTAACACTACAACACTCTCCAGGACCTAGCACTAGCGAGGTGTTGTCAATGATCTGCTAAAATGAGATATTGTGCTGTAAAAAGCCCAACGCAGGTTGTGATGTTTGAGACTGCCATACAGTTCCTAGTGACAGCGTGGCTTGTGTTTTGTGTGGGTGGAGAGGCACAGTGCAGTGAGTGCACAGGAGCCCTCTGTTGTGTATGTGGGTGGTGTTGTCAGGGTTCTGAATCATAATGGTGTATAAGGTGTCACATGGTCACACCATGCATTTTTATGTTTTGCCTACGGGAAATCAAGGCATAGGCATTGTGGAAAATACATAATTTAGGCATCTATTTGATTCTAATTACCTTTTTTGTTAAGATATAATGTGATGACATTCCTTTTGGGATAGTAACGTAGTGCTGTGTCCACACTGAGCAATATGAGGCAATATGTTTCATGATCACCTTGTGAGCCGGCCAAATGAGGAAACCTTCGCTCCAAGCAACCTGCCACTAACATCTGTTGTGTAGGAAGCATATGCCTTTTTTTTATGCCAGAGTTATATCTGAAACCAGGCTGCCTCAACCTTACATTATAAACCATGTGCAAATAGACGCACACACACATACACACACAGGCACAGATACACACACAGGCACACACAGACAGACAGACACACACACAGCCGCCATGATCGTTACAAACTAAATGTGATCATCAAAGACAAGATCATAACAATAGTGCATTTGAAATTGTGATTCTTGTTGTGAGTAATTAAAGTCTATGTTGTACTAATTAGAGTGAATGAAGACAAGCCGATATAGGTGCTTCTATCAATCGCTAAGGTGTACGGGTACACTTCAAACAAGAGCACTGCAAAGAGCAACAATTCGCTATACACACAGAGTGTGATATGCAGATAATGACTTGGTTGTTTTGTATCTCTATGTATTTCTCAGCATACCCATAATTCAAGTGGAAAATATGGATATGTTCTGAATTAATGAGAGAGAAACAGCATCTTAAGCATTTTGTGATAACCTGCTGAGTATTCATGAGCCGTTCAGAATTACTTGACGATGTTATGCTTCAAATTGCAATTTCAAACAGTTTTTTAAGTAAAAAGCTCAAACCCTGACAGAGCAAGGAAATGCCAGAATTGACTGGATGGGGTAGATTGGCCGTGATCTAATTCCCTCACCAAAAAAGGCAATTGTGATCAAATCAACTGAATGATAATCAATAAGCATGGTTCACATCCAATCTATCACTAGCTTACGGAATGTCACATGAACTTGGTCTATGTAATGTCTCAAACTAACAGGAAAAACAATAAATCCTTTTTTAGGTTAATTCCTCAAGTGATTGCTTAGGTGATTAAAACCCCAGGCCTTGTCTCATCAGTCCCAGAGTATCTCCAGTCCAAACCCTAAGCTCTGTCTCGGAGGAAGCCCAGTGAGACAGATGCAGCCTGGCAGACATCTTGGATCCTCCCAGCAACCTGAATATGATATAAATCCATCGTAGGGCTTCTGTAGCTCAGACAGGCTGATGATCCCATCCTAAATCAGAGAGGCCAGACTGTCAAGGACTGACAGCCTGTCTCCTCACAGATCAATAGTGATAAGGGGAAATGGATTTCAAGCTGCAAGATCTGCAATCGGGGAGAGAACAACTCAGGTTCACGCCAGAGAGTGAGAGGTCCATAAGTATCGTGCATATTTGAATGTCAAAGGGAATATTGAACCCCTTGGAGTGATGATGATGGCTTGGTCAATGTTGTTTATGCCCAGTGAGACCTGTTGCGGAGAGTATCAGAGAGGACTAGATAAATACAGACCATTCATCACTTTGAAAGGGATGGCATTCCTATTGTATGCAAATGGTTTGGGACTGGGTCTGGGAGAGGAGGTGGATATTTCGCTTAGATCCTCGAGAACTTCTCTGTTTGCACTGTCTTTAATCATTAATGCCCATTTGGAGTGGAGGGAGAAGGAAAAGAAGATGGATGCTGGAATGGTGCTAAGGAGGAGACTGATTGGAGTTGGGTATTGATTAACCATGACTGATCACACCTCCTTCCTCACAAGTGGTCTGTTATTTGTTTCTTCTGAACCCCTCTCCCTGAGTGGGGATGTGTGTGTGTGTGTGTGTGTGTGTGTGTGTGTGTGTGTGTGTGTGTGTGTGTGTGTGTGTGTGTGTGTGTGTGTGTGTGTGTGTGTGTGTGTGTGTGTGTGTGTGTGTGTGTGTGTGTGTGTGTGTGTGTGTGTGTGTGTGTGTGTGTGTGTGTGTGTGTGTGTGTGTGTGTGTGTGTGTGTGTATTCAGTTAGAATCCCCTTCATTGGGATTAGTGTATGGATGAATGAATGTGAATATTGCAATGATTTTAAGATGGAATTTATTTGGCTCTTCTATTTGACCTGCAGTGTGCTGGGAGATCATGCTCTGTGAAAAATACTTTCTGGTCTCACTCTCAGAAGTCAGAAGTCAGAAGTCAGAACTCAGAACACAGAACTCAGAACTCAGAACAGCGAAATTCCCCGAGCCATTTCTAATTTTCTCATTTGGTGTCGAAGGAGAGAGAAAATAGAAACGTGTTCAAATGGTTCCCACTGCTCGAGTCCTCTACTGTAGTGTAGAGCACAGTGTCAGTATAATCTGTCCACGCGGACACTTTGACAGAAAAGTACAGATTGAATTCCTCCAGGATAAATGATTCATACTGAAATCCCACTGATGGAATGAATGATTTAATTAATTAACAAACAAACATGTCAACAACCACTTTTCCTGCCACACACCACCAATAAAAACAATGGTTATGGCTTTTATCTTATCTCTTCAGGACAGACACTGCTCGCCCCTCTCCCTGAGTTCGCCACGGTCCACGGTCCTCCCTAGTCAACCAATCAATCGCTATTACAGTCCCAGCTATAACTACAACCCCTCAATTAAGCCAGACGATCACTCAGCCTAGGTCTGGCTGGTCTGTAGAAGACACAGGGATACTACACACACACACACACACACACACACAGACCCACGTGCACACACACACACACACACACACACACACACATGCCAGAGCCTGCAGAGTAACATCTTCCCATTGTTTGTGGACAAGGCGATGGCTCTGCTCTGCTCTGTTGACACTTCCTGGACTTATGATGAACCCTCTGTGCTGAAACTATACTGTATATATGATGTACAGCAGGGACAATATGTACAATATGACTCTCAAATACTGTTTTGATTTTAAATGTAATTATCGGTTTAGCTCAGACGGCACTTTAGACCATCAAAACGAGCCAGGCCACAAATCCATCAAAACTAGGTTTAATCGTTCAAATATGTGGGTGACTGAAACATCTGCAAGGGGGTGACATATGCTTGGCCAAGAGATGGCGTGCAGTGATAGTGGTAAAAAAACATTTGAAAGACAGAACAGACACACTAGACAGCACAACTCTATTTGGCCCTATTGTTCAAATTGCATTAAAGACTGAAAGCAGAAACAAATAATCACATCGTTACTAGTGTCCTCGGAGGCTCTATTGAATGCATAACAATTAAGCTTAAAAGGCTTTGAAGGCTAGGATGCTCCTCTCAGCTGACTCATTTGTTTAAGGGCAACCTTTGACACATTGGGGGAATGCCATTGGCTAAAGAGCTAATTAGACAATTGTAGAGAGGGGTCAATATATGTGGTTTCAATCAAAGGGGCTGACATTATGTTGAAGAGATCTGAATGCCATTGTTACAGCACTTTAAGATGGCTATCCATTCAAGTGGTTCTCTGTTGATAACTAGTCTCATCCACAATGCAGTAGCAATTAGCCTGGGGACCAGGTTAGTTAATTACCTAAAGAAGAATTCATTCATGAGACATTGTAATGTGTATTCAACAATTTTGCCCTACACTGATAAGACACATAACAGAAAAAGCACACATGGGTAAACTATGAGAACTACATACAGTTCATAGTCTCTGTATCAACACACATATAGTCAGCATGAAGAAGTGCAGAGGTGTGTAAGTGTTATAAAGGTTCTGCTGACCTCATCCATTTTCTCTCCCTTGGAGCGATCAAGGCCACATGGTCCTGGAGGCAAGAGCCGTTTGTGCAGAGTAATGGGCCTGGAGTCAAGGGCTCCCCCCCAGGCTACCAGCCCCCACCAGACACCAGTAACATGGGCCACATGCATCATACAGCAACCTTACATCTGGCCTGAAAGCAGTGCTATTTCTCTTTACCCATACACCTCTACATAAACACTCGCATTAGAGCTGGCCTGAGAGCAGTGCTATTTCTCTTTACCCGTACACCTCTACATAAACACTCACCTTAAAGCTGGCCTGAGAGCAGTGCTATTTCTCTTTACCCGTACACCTCTACATAAACACTCACCTTACAGCTGGCCTGAGAGCAGTGCTATTTCTCTTTGCCCAGACACCTCTACATAAACACTCACCTTACAGCTGGCCTGAGAGCAGTGCTATTTCTCTTTGCCCAGACACCTCTACATTAACATTCACCTTACTGCTGACCTGAGAGCAGTGCTATTTCTCTTTGCCCAGACACCTCTACATAAGCACTTCTTCTCTAGCCTCCATCTATACAACTCGTCTTCTGGCCTTATCCAAGTCTGTGTATGTATGATATGGGGAGAGACAATTCAGATTCGGAGTAATGATAATGATATTCCACTTCAGGCTGCATGCGGTTTTATATCATGTTGTTTTCATAAAAGACAGCCCACAGGAGAAATATGCTGCGTACACAGCTCTCAAGGGCGCAGAGTGGCTTTATGAAATATGATTCTTGATATAGCTTGATTGAATGCTCTGAGTCATAATTGGGTTCCCCCTCGTCTCCCCCCTGACAGAAGATAAACGCCACAGCATTAACAAAGAGAGGGAGCGTTTTGATCTCACTCTCAATTAGATTAGATTACATAAACTGAAGCAATTTGTACAAAATGCAATACGAATTAGCAACAGGTCATTCAACTTGATCTCTAACCCAATTTAGACGTTGCACAGTGTCATTTTATTTCCTTTGGAAATACTTCAGTTGAAATTTCAAATACATTGTACAATGCGTTTCTCCAATATGTTGTAGTAGATTTAATTTAATTGAACTATCGAAGCTGGAATTGTTTGATTACAAGTAAGTACACATACCATAACTGCTTAACCAAACTGGAATAGGTGTAAGCAGGAGTGTTGGTAAGTAGAATTGAATGCAAAGGGAGGCCAAAATGATAATGATTAATTAACAGAAAAGTACCTTACAGTGGATTGTAAGCATCTGTTAAAACAAATATGCAACCCACACTCTCACTGAGTATGCTTAACCCTGAGCCAGTCATAGGTGACAGTACCACCTGTTTGTTCAGGATTACTGGTACTGTGGAATCTCTAGTGTGGTGGGTGAGAGGGAGTTAGCAAGTCAACACTGTTAACATCAACACACTAATTCCTCATTAGTTTCAACACACCAATAACCAGAGAGACACTTTATCTTCCTTTACAATGGATTGTCTATTGGGGACTCACAATAGACAAAACCAAAAAAGCAACCATTGGACATGTACAGTATAGACTATGCACGTAGTGTTCATTGAATGCAGTGGACATACTTGTGGGAAACAAATTGGAGGGAAAACTCAAACTATTCAAGTCACATGCTATTGCACAGACATAGCTACACACCATCCTTATTTAACCTATATCTTGATTATCTACCAAAATCTCAAAAGCACAGTAGAGGTGATAACAGATTTTAACTTACGCCAACCTGTATGATATGAGGAAATATCTGGTTGGTCTTCCGTCTGCTGATGTCTGCTGCCTGTTGGGAACTTGAAAGAGCATTATTCATCACATGTTTTATTAAGAGAACATGAAAGCTGCTTTACATCCATCCCTGAAGATGAGTCGACAGACTTTCACACTGAGAGGGATTCTAATGAATCACATCAGACTTATTAAGTTAAACTAAATGGATTTAGCTTTCTGTAGATATTACTCAAGAATGGTCCAAAGAAAAGGACGAGGATGGGCCATATTTTCCCCAGGTAGGCCTCAAGATACCTAAGAAATCAATGATTAGTTTACTCCCCGTGCCCTGGCAAACTAATGCAGAAAATAGTTATTTATTAAAACTGTTTACGTTTTGTAAACGAAGCACTGGTTCTCCACTATAATTTGATTGTTAATTACTGGAAGAGAAAAGTGTGTCGTCGCAAGCGCATTTGTTTGGCGCCAAACCTTTGTTTGGCTCCACACTATATAAAGGATAACTCTGTTTCGATTCATGCATTTTATTATTAAATGTTTACTACTAAAATTGGTCAACAATTAAATGGACTTCCCGTGCGCGCATGAATCAGAAACGGAGGCACGTTCAATAGCTCAACATTTTAATCGTAGAGATTCTATTAAATTAAATGAAGTATTATAAACTGGGTGGTTCAAGCCCTGAATGCTGATTGGCTGACAGCCGTGGTATAACAGACCGTATACCACGGGTATGACAAAACATTTATTTTTTACTGTCCTAATTACGTTCGTAACTAGTTTATAATAGCAATAAGGCACCTTGGGCGTTTGTAGTATATGGCCAATATACCACGGCTAACGGCTGTATCCAGGCACTCTGCGTTGCGTCGCACATAAGAACAGCATTTAGCTGTCAACTTTCAAATATGCTTTAAATATCACTGAAGGCATCTTTTAGCTCCTTGATTGAAATGTGTGCATATATGGTAAATACTGTATATATACAGTACTAGTCAAAATTTTGGACACACATACTCATTCAAGGGTTTTTCTTTATTTGTACTACTTTCTACATTGTAGAATAATAGTGAAGACATCAAAACTATGAAATAACACATTGCGTAGTAACCAAAAAAGTGTTAAACAAATCATAATATATTTTATATTTGAGATTCTTCAAAGTAGCCACCTTTGCCTTGATGACAGCTTTGCACACTCTTGGCATTCTCTCAACCAGCTTCACTTGGAATGCTTTTCCAACAGTCTTGAAGGACTTCCCACATATGCTGAGTACTTGTAAAAAATAAATTAAAACCCTTGAATGAGTAGGTGTGTCAAAACCTTTGACTGGTACTGTATATATATACAGTGCCCTCCACTAATATTGGCACCCTTGGTAAATACGAGCAAAACAGGATGTGAAAAATATATATTTATTGTTTATCCTCTTGGTCTTTCATTCAAAATATTCTCCAAAATCTTTAATTAAAGTAAAATAATTGAAAGAAAAAATTAATTCTAACCATAAAACTAATATTTTTCTCAAAAAGATGTGTTCCAGAATTATTGGCACCCCTTCATTCAATAATTTGTGCAACCTCCCGTTTCTGAGTCTTCTCCTATAATGAGGTTGGAAAACAAATGGCAAGGGATCTGAGACCATTCCTCCATACAAAATCTATCCAGATCCTTCAGATTATAAGGTTCACGCTTGTGAACTCTCCTCATTAGCTCATCCCACAAGTTTTAGGTAAGGGTACTGGGAGGCCATGGCAAAACCTTGATTCTGTGGTCAGTGAATCATTTTAATTTTTTATTTTTTTAGGTGTGCTTTGGATCATTATACTGCTGGAAGATCCAACCACAACCCAGTTTAAGCTTCCTAGTATAGGCAGTCAGATTTTAATGTAATATTTGCTGGTACTTGATGGAGTCCATGATACCATGTATCCTAAAAAGTTGTCCAGGGCCTTTGGAAGAAAAACAGCCCCACAACATAAAAGATCCACCATCATAATTCACAGTGGGGATGAGGTAATTTTCTGCATGGCTATCTTTCTGTCTACGCCAAAACCCACCTCTGGTGTTTGTTTCCAAAAAGCTCTATTTTGGTCTCATCAGGCCATAGAACCAGGTCCCATTGAAAGTTCCAGTAACGTTTGGAAAACTATACGTGCTTGAGTTTGTTGTTTGATGACAGCAAAGGGTTTTTTATGGCAACCCTCCCAAACAACTTGTGGTTATGTAGGTGGTGTCTGATCATAGTTTTGGTGACTTTTTGATCCCAAGACCCAACTAACGTCTACAATTCTCCAGCTGTGATCCTTGGAGATTTTTTGGCCACTCTAACCATCCTCCTCACTGTGCTTGGGGTCAATATAGACACACATCCTCTTCCAGGACAATTGTCAGCATTTTAAACCATTGAGCTATTTTCTTATAGCCATTTCCTGATTTGTGCAGCTCAACAACCTTTTGTCGCACATCCTTACTGTATTCTCAGGTCTTTCCCATAGTTATGGATGACTATGGGAACTTGACCTGTGTGTCACCTCATATTTATACCCCAGTGAAACAGGAAGCCATGGCTTACTACTTAAGTGTTCCTAATTACTCAGGCAAACTTAAAAAAATTCTAGGGGTGCCAATAATTGTGGCATACATGTTTCTGAGAAAAATGTGAATTTCAATTATTTCACATACATTTTTTTCAATCATTTTACGATTTTTGTGAATATTTTAAATGAAAGACCAAGGGCCCAAACAGCAAAGGCATTTTTTTCAAAGCCTGTTTTGCTCATATGTACCAAGGGTATAATGAAGTTTATGCTGTGTTATTGATTCTGGGTTATTGAGATATTATTCTAGATTCTGGGCTGAGTTTACCCAGTGGGTCAGATCAGAAGACTGGAGGCATATCTAAGTATGTCACACCCTGATCTGTTTCACCTGTCTTTGTGATTGTCTCCACCCTCCTCCAGGTGTCCATATTCCCCATTATCCCCAGTGTATTTATACCTGTGTTCTCTGTTTGTCTGTTACCAGTTCATTTTTTTTCATCAAGCCTACCAGCATTTTCCCCCTTGCTCCTGCCTTTTCCATAGTTCATGTTTTCCCAGTTTTGACCATTCTGCCTGCCCTGACCCTGAGGCTCCCTGACCCTGAGGCTCCCTGCCGTCCGGTACCTTGCCACGCGACTCTGGATTCTTGACCCCTGCCCGCTCTGGACCCTTTGAACCCTATCTGGATTTCTGACTTCTGCCTGCCATGACCTGTCGTTTTGCCTGCCCCTGTGCTAGTAATAAACATTTGTTCCTTCGACATTGTCTGCATCTGGGTGTTACCTAAAACGTGAGAAATTAGGTGCGTGGCTTTCAGATAAAAACATTTTGGCCACCCGTGAAAATAAATGTCATTCCCATTCACCTATTCTGTTGTACTGTTATCAAATGTTAAGGCTGAACACTGGAAGTTTGTAGCTTCAGTGAGGCTTACAATTTTTTTTTTTACAGGAATTACATTTACTCACTGGTGGCCAAAAATACATACAGTGCTTTCGGAAAGTATTCACACCCCTTGACTTTTTCCACAATACCCCATAATGAGAGAGACATTTTTGCATATGTATAAAAATGTAAAATAGAAATACCTTATTTTCAGACCCGCCCTGTGAGACTCGAAATTGAGCTCAGGTGCATCCTGTTTCCATTGATCATCCTTGAGATGTTTCCACAACTTGATTGGAGTCCACCTGTGGTAAATTCAATTGATTGGACATGATTTGGAAAGGCAAACACCTGTCTATATAAGGTCCCACAGTTGACAGTGCATGTCAGAGCAAAAACCAAGCCATGAGGTCTAAGGAATTGTCTGTAGAGCTCCGAGACAGGATTGTGTTGAGGCACAGATCTGGGGAAAGGGTATCAACACATTTCTGCAGCAGTGAAGGTCCCCAAGAACGAAGTGGCTTCCATCATTCTTAAATGGAAGAAGTTTGGAACCACCAAGACTCTTCCTAGAGCTGGCCACCCAGCCAAACTGAGCTATCGGGGGAGAAGGGCCTTGGTCAGGGAGATGACCAAGAACCCAATGGTCACTCTGACAGAGGTCTAGAGTTCCTCTTTGGAGATGGGAGAACCTTCCAGAAGGACAACCATCTCTGAAGCACTCCACCAACCAAGCCTTTATGGTAGAGTGGCCAGACGGAAGCCACTCCTCAGTAAAAGGCACATGACAGCCTACTTGGAGTTTGCCAAAAGCCAACTAAAGACTCTCAGACCACGAGAAACAAGATTCTCTGGTCTAATGAAACCAAGATTGAAGTCTTTGGCCTGAATGCCAAGCGTCACATCTGGAGGAAACCTGGCACCATCCCTACGGTGAAGCATGGTGGTGGCAGCAGGATGTTTTTCAGCTGCAGGGACTGGGAGAGTAGTCAGGATCAGGAAAAGATGAAAGGAGAGAGAGATCCTTAATGAAAACCTGCTCCAGAGTGCTCAAGTCCTCAGACTGGGGCGAAGGTTCACCTTCCAACAAGACAATGACCCTAAGCACACAGCCAAGACAATGCAGGAGTGGCTTCGAGACAAGTCTCTGAATTTCCTTGAGTGGCCCAGCCAGAGCCCAGACTTGAACCCAATCAAACATCTCTGGAGAGACCTGAAAATAGCTGTGCAGCAACGCTCCCCATCCAATCTGACAGAACTTGAGAGGATCTGCAGAGAAGAATGGGAGAAATACAGGTGTGCCAAGCTTGTAGCGTCACACCCATGTAGACTCGAGGCTGTAATCGCTGCCAAAGGTGCTTCTACAAGGTACTTAGTAAAGGGTCTGAATACTTATGTAAATGTGATATTTAATTATTTATTTTACATATATATTTGCAAAAAACTCTTTGTTTTGTCATTATGGGGTATTATGTGTAGATTGATGAGGGAAAAAAAAACAATTTAATCAATTTCAGAATAAGGCTGTAACGTAACAAAATGTGTAAAAAGTCAAGGGGTGTGAATACTTTGTATCTGAAAGTCACACCCCTAGTAGGCCACGCCTCTTAAAAATTACCTAGGGATTACATTAAAAAAGATTTAGCAGCTGGGTCAACCCAGCATGAAAGTCAAATAATCCAACCTGATGGTTAAATTAACCCTTGTATGGGTAATCCCAACAGCCCAAAATGTTGGGTTATTCACGCAACCCAATTGCCGGGGTCAAAATAACCCAGCTTGTTTTCTGTCCAATATTTTCCCAGCGTTGGGTTACCAAAGAAATTGGGTTGTTTTTTGTTTAGAGATAAACATTTGTATCTGTTTTTTTAAAGGTGCAATATGAAGAAATCGCTTCGCCATTTCCTGGTTGCTAAAATTCTAATAGTTTGCCTAATTTCTGTTTATGTAATAAAACAAGGAATGTACAGTACTGTATAGTGTAGAGAATCATTGTACTATCTAAACCGTTGTGAAATATCTTTTCAATAACCAAAAATATTGTGTTTTCAGCTGTTTGAACCTGGTATACAAAACCGAAAGTAAAAACTCAAAAACTAAAATTAAGCAAGGGACATATAGAAATAGTGCACATAGAACAACAGTGGGAATGGTATCAATGGGAATTACATGTCTATAACTCACATTTCTATGTGAATTTGGTCAAGTCGACCAAAAAGTTACATATTGCAGCTTTAATAAAGCAGTCAAAATTAAGGTCAATTTTAACGTGGCAACCCAATGCAAGTGAATGGTACCTAAATTAGCATTTTCCAAATTATGCCCAAATGATGTCCAAATCATCTATAAGTAACTTAATTGAGTTACACAGTAATTGTTTTGATACTTTAGGATGATTTGGAAATGATTTGGCGCAAAAAAAGAAAGGAGGGACCTTACATCAAAGCCTCATCATAGTGAGGATATTAATAGTGACATGTGCAATGCCTTTTTGTTTCAATATTTGATATATTTAATTAAAATAAGATACCTAGACTTTAGCTTTTGAGAGTTAATTACTAAAAAATGTCAAAAACAAAATGTATAGAATTGATTTAACACACCAATCTTCAGGGGGCATGTTACCCCATGGGGCGGGCAAAATTATCCTTTTATAAAAAACGAAACGTTTGTCAATTCTAGACATGTATTTCCCTTCAAAGTTTGTTTGCCTATGCATGACCATCATCCACATGAGTATCCCACAATTCAACGTCTATTTTGATTGAAATGACGTGGAAACAATGTTGATTCAACCAGTGTGTGCCCAGTGGGATTCTAATGTTGTTGTTTTTTTAAAAATTTTGCTTTTTTGTGTCAGCAGTGAGACATTTTGCGTACCCTTCAAAAGTAATTAACCCTGCATTCATCAGCAATTAATTGACACTTTATATTCCTTCATATAAGGTGAAGTTGCCCCAAATTACCCTAATATCTGTGTCTGCCATCCACCACAATGGCCTACCTCACAGATTGAGAGAGTGGTGTCACATTTGATTTGCATTAAGGCTGTTATTTGCGTACCCTTCAAAAATAATGAACCCTGCATTAATCAGCAATTAATTGACACTTTATATTATTTCATATAAGGTGAAATGTAAGATAAACAATTTGCTATGACCCATAGAGATCAAAGCCTCTCGATCAAACAATCTTCTAGCAGGTTGGAGACACCCTTCATTGATCTTTAATTGGCAGCTAAATGGGAAGGTTAGGAATAGGTAGTGGTGATTTTAGCATGTCAATCTTGGTGGGGCAAAAAGAAAAATATGCGGGATGCATGCCAGCAAAGCCACTACACAACACAACACTAAACAATATATTAATTGCTCAATAACGGTGACAAACGGTGCCCACAAACTGTTACGGCCTACATGAAGCTGTCCCAACAGCAGAGTCCCAACAGCAGTCCCAACACCTTACCACTGCTACACAGCAGAGCGAAAAAGTTCATTCAGCCTCATTTACTGCCTTTAAAAAAAAACATAGCTGATATGGCTGACTTGCTTAAACAAATGTGGTTTCTACTGACAATTGAGATGTACAAACTATGACATAAAGGGACGACAAGCGGATAAGAGGCAATACGTCATTTCAATTAAGACGTTAATGAGTGAGCCAGGACAGACTAGTCAATATAACTATTTGTTCAGCACTTTTGAAATGTACAGCGACAGAATTCAGACCATGGGCCGTTCTTACAGTGTTCTCCCTGTACACCAAGTCAGAACTGTAGGATAAATAAAGGGGGCATATAAGCAGACAATGAAAGCTCTTACAATATTCAGGTGTGGCGTGTCCTTCGTGGGCAAATGTTGTCATCAAAGAAAGAGAAAGAGACTGGATTTACAATTCCGAGTTGATTGACTGTTCAAAAAGTATTTTCCCAGTCTGAGCTGGTTTATTGCCGACTTCCCAGTTGCAATGCTTGCAGTTAGCCACTGTCACCGATTCCTTCCAAACCACTCATTGTTGAATTTGCGATTTCCAACTTGTTGTGTAATGTTTATGTCCAATGGCCGATGAGCACCGATACGTTTTATCTATAATTTCTCTTCATTATTATATATTAGGATTACAAAGGATTACAAAGGATTTGCCAGTAGATTTTCGACTTGATTAATGATTATGACTGCTAGCTATGATTTTGAAAGTAAGATGTTGATGTGATCAGTCCAATCAAAGCTACTGTAGAGATAACGTGTTTTGACCTCATTTTATCTGTGGCCAATGACCTCGAGCCTTCCTATGGCAGGACCCAAAGGGCTTACATTTTCAATGTCTACCCTTACTAAGGCTCTGTCCCACTTGCCCTGAATGACGGGTTGCCACTGGTAATAGGATACCCTTCATAGAATCGTATACATTTCTTTGGAAATACAGTAAAATATGAAATCAGGTCTAGGTACAGTAGGAAAGTATGACAACATTTAATCAGTGTATTATCAGTGTATTCAAAGGGCCTGTTTACTGTTCAGCCAGAATGATTTCTTCATTTTTTGTCATATAGGCCTAGATTATGGATGGATGAAGACTGAACCTGATCAATGTTCAGTAGCCTATGATTCATGTAGAGCGTAATCATGCTCAGTAGAAACTCAAGTGTGTCATTCATTTGGATAAAGCTCAAAATCCTCATTCATTCATAGGCCTAATATAAAAATAATGCAAGATTAAGGGCATGTATTTAAATCTCCCAGACTGAGCTTCCCCTAAAATGTTCAGGCAGCGAGAGGAGGGCAGCAGACTGGCGATAACATACTTAAAGTGCTTTTCAAAAGAAGTATGTTTGATTTTAGAAAGGAGGAGGAGTTTCGAGTCGACGGGGTCTCACATTGTGTTTCGTGAACTTGGCGAATTGACCAGTAGGGAGAGACAGTGAGAGATCCTGGCACAGCGACAGGGTATTTTCTGTTGGAGGGACTGCATGCATGGGAGGGAGTAGCAGCCTCAGTACCAGGCAGTGATCTCAGATCGGAGCCCAGAGTGGATAGGGGAGACTGCTACATGCTGCTGCCGCTGCCGCCTTTGTTGTAAGCAGGGAACGGTTGGTTTCACCACTACATCCAGACTGCAGCAGACATACGGATATTTATCACGCATTGCAAGGGGAAATACATAACAACCGGCATATCAATGTACTTATACGAGGGCAGGGGACTGCTTCTGCTCACTCTCTTGGCCACTCTGCAGGTAATGTGTCTCCGGAACGGTCGGTTTTGTTGAGTTGCACAGGACAGTTCTAGGACTATTGCTTGCTTTCTGTGACGATGTTGCTGCTGTGATCTGTCGGGTTACGTGCCTGGTTGTCCGTTATAGCTTGCCTCCACGATAGAAAAAGGCTACATGGGCATTTTTGGGATGGATGCTAGATATAATGCATCCAGTATTGAGAACTTGGATATGTGATGCATCAACAAATAATGACAAGATGTAGTAGATTGATGTTGCTTGAAGATCAACCTTGGTTTGATTGGAGGCAAGAGCGCTACAGTAGTCTATTTGAAGGATGGGATGCTTTGCCATTTAAAAAGCTACGCTTGTTCAAAATATGTTATTGTGTTGACTAGAATGTATCACTCACTAGCACCCTATTCACTTTCGAAAATCATGAAAATAAATCTAGCCTGCATAATCTATTATAAACAGTCTTATCTATTAAGGTATAATAAATGTGGTTTATTAGTCCATATGGGCCTCAAGAAAAACAATGTTTCTTGAAGTATTTGTTGTTGTTGAACTTGCTGAGATGCTATACTTGCATGTTTGTTGGCTACGTTTGTAACCTTTTCACGATCCAACATGATATGGTTAGAAAGTTGCGGTCAATTGATGCAGGCTATGGGTTACAAAAGCCTACCATTATTTATTCCTAATGGACACGGAATGAGCCTCGAGGCAATGGCCCCTTCCGTCTTGTAATTAAGCTATCAGTGCAAACAACATTCACACCGGTGCACTTTTGTTGGGTTTCTCTAGGTTAGTACAATCCACAAACTCTGGCAGGGACAATGCTGAGTTAATTTTTGATTTCCTAACCCCAAAATCGTCTTGACCTCAGCTTTTTATAGTGCTTAGGCATAATTTAAAGGTTACCAAAGTAGCCTTGTCCAGCCTTGTACTTATGGCATTTTATTGTTAATTCTGAACATTCTATTTTCTTCAAAATTATGTATCTTTTAATACGTAATTTAGGCCTAACCTAGCCTACTTACTTGAGTTGTAAAATAATAAAGGATATTTTTCTTGAAATGACCAAAATGTTTGAATAATTAAATTATTAATAATTGCAGCATATGAAAGACAGTCTAATAAAATATAGGCCTATTTATTTATATAAAAAACGAACTATGCTGTTCTACGCATGGTGGTGTGCTCTGTCAGTTGATGATGTAGCGTGCTAGAGAGGCAGCCCTACACCTCCCCCCCGACCCTCCCCCAGCATATTCGATTTAAATTCCGCTGATTAAGAATGGCAAGTGTCACGGATACTCCCAATGCTTTTTTTCTGTGGACCTCTTCTCGTTTTATATTTATTGGGGGTCCGGACCTTCTAAATAAATAGTATTAAGTGTATTTGGGGAGGTGGGGTCAGATGCTGATGCCCTCTTGCTATGTCTGATCGGATTTGAACCTGCTTATACAGAATCTGTGAATCTATTTCAACTCAATTCTGAATAGCTTAGGTCTATTTATTTTTCTTTCAGATTCGTTTTATTTTGTTTTGGATAGTTTTTTCCCATTATGTGGTAGGCTAGTAATAGATTGTGTGTTATATTGTAAAAGACTACTCACACTTGGTGAAATACAGTTGAAGTCGGATGTTTACATACACTTAGATTGAAGTCATAAAAAAATGTTCAACCCCTCCACAGATTTCATGTTAACAAACTATAGTTTTGGAAAGTCGGTTAGGACATCTACTTTGTGCATGACATAAGTAATTCTTTCAACAATTGTTTACTGACAGATTATTTCACTTATAATTCACTATATCACAATTCCAGTGGGTCAGAAGTTTACATACACTAAGTTGACTGTGCCTTTAAACAGCTTGGAAAATTCCAGAAAAATGATGTCATGGATTTAGAAGCTACTGATAGGCTAATTGACATAATTGGAGTCAATTGGAGGTGTACCTGTGGATGTATTTCAAGGCCTACCTTACAACTCAGTGCGTTCTTTGCTCGACATCATGGGAAAATCTAAATAAATCAGCCAAGACCTCAGAATAAAAATGGTAGTCTGGTTCATCCTTGGGAGAAATTTCCAAATGCCTGAAGGTACCACGTTCATCTGTACAAACAATTGTACGCAAGTATTATCACCATGGGACCACACAGCCGTCATACCGCTCAGGAAGGAGACGCGTTCTGTCTCCTAGAGATGAACGTACTTTGGTGCAAAAAGTTCAAATCAATCCCAGAACAACAGCAAAGGACCTTGTGAAGATGCTGGTGGAAACAGGTACAAAAGTATCTATATCCACAGTAAAACAAGTCCTATATCGACATAACCTGAATGGCCGCTCAGCAAGGAAGAAGCCACTGCTCCAAAACTGCCATAAAAAAGCCAGACTATGGTTTGCAACTGCACATGGGGACAAAGATCGCACTTTTTGGTCCTCTGGTCTGATGAAACAAAATAGAACTGTTTGGCCATAATGAGCATTGTTATGTTTGGAGGAAAAAGGGGGAGGCTTGCAAACCGAAGAACACCATCCCAACCGTGAAGCACAGGGGTGGCAGCATCATGTTATGGGGGTGCTTTGCTGTAGGAGGGACTGGTGCACTTCACAAAATAGATGGCATCATGAGGAAGGAAAATTATGTGGATATATTGAAGCAACATCTCAAGACATCATTCAGGAAGTTAAAACTTGGTCGTAAATGGGTCTTCAAAATGGACAATGACCCCAAGCATACTTCCAAAGTTGTGTCAAAATGGCTTAAGGACAACAAAGTCAAGGTATTGGAGTAGCCATCACAAAGCCCTGACCTCAATCCTATGGAAAGTTTGTGGGCAGAACTGAAAAAGCATTTGTGAGCAAGGCGGCCTACAAACATGACTCAGTTACACCAGTTCTGTCAGGAGGAATGGGCCAAAATTCACCCAACTTATTGTGGGAAGCTTGTGGAAGGCTACCCGAAACGTTTGACCCAAGTTAAACAATTTAAAGGCAATGCTACCAAATACTAATTGAATGTATGTAAACTTATGACCCACTGGGAATGTGAATGTGAAGCTGAAATAAATCATTCTCTCTACTATTATTCTGACATTTCACATTCTTAAAATAAAGTGGGGATCCTAGATGACCTAAAACAGTGAATTTTAACTAGGATTAAATGTCAGGAATTGTGAAAAAAACTGAGTTTAAATGTATTTGGCTAAGGTGTATGTAAACTTCCGACTTCAACTGTTAGTGTCAAACTCTAGGTCTATCTAAAATCAAATATGTGTTAAATAAAATTTGTTCCATGAAGGGGGGGGGGGGGGGGGGTGAAGAGACATGATGATGTAGTGTTATGTTTGAGTAGACACAGGAATTCACACACCCCTACAGTTTAGTAGGACTGTTAGGAGTTGTAGCCTAGTTTTACAGTTCCTGAACTTCAAAGCGCAGAGTAGTGATAAGGGGGAGCGGCCAGCAGTGAGCCATAGACCCAACATAGAGCCATAACCACTGCCTGGGACTGGGCTTGACTCAGGGCCCCTCTCTATCTCCTCAAAGAAACAAATGGGGCCTGTTCCCAGCCTAGCCATGCTCCTTGGCTAATGCTTAACCCTTTTGGCCTCATTATCCTAATTGCAGCCCCTGCTATAAAAACAACAGATGCATTTGTATTACTGTGGAGGGAGAGTGGAGTGGAGGGTTCAGAACATGACCAGGAGTTTTCGGGGTAGTCGAAACTGCATTTAGGAGGGGGGTGATTTGTGATTCTGAATCATTCTAACCCCCCACCCCATCCCCCACCCCCTCAGATCGCAACGGAGGGCAGGGGCACCCCTCCTCTGTGTCGGCCGGGCTTCTCTGAAGATGTGTACGTTGCAGTGGTTCCAGAGAGTGCAGAGAAGGGACAGGCCCTTTTCAATGGTAAGTCCTGGTTTGAATCGTTTTTTTTTCCATTACGCTCTTCACTGCCTGTTTGTAGTATGTTTGTGCACATGTGCTTAAGTGTTTGTGTGTTTGTGTGTGTGTTTCAAGTTTCAAGTTTGAATGTCACGTGCACAAGTACAGTGAAATACCATGTGTGCGTGTGCATGCCTGTACTGTGTTTCGTTTAACACACGTATGATGTTGATTGCGGTGGTGGGTGACAACAAGCATCAAACATATTTAAATAATTAGCGTTGCTGTTATGTCTGCCTAAAACCCCATGTTGTTTGGCTTGTAAACCAATGAAATCTCAATCTGGATAAATGTAGCCCTACTTCTAATAATTTTCTTATTCAAGCCCTCGATTTGTTTTGAAATAGAATCATGGCACTTGTAATTCTAAAAGTGAACACATTGGGCGCAAAGCACAGTCATGTAATGGATATGTTACTTTTATCTTTTATGTCTGTTTCTGTATGTCAAACACCATTATTACACATATGTTAACCCAAGTGGCACGCGGATCAAATGTTCAACGCTTTTATATGTTATATGCAATAATTATTATTACAAATCAATTATTTTGTTGCTTTCGCACAGTCATTAAGTCATTATTTCTGCCATGTTAGCCTTAAACATAGCTTCAAGGAAATGTGTAAAACTTGCGAGTACATGGCAGAAACATGAAAGGAGTGGTCAGTGTCCATGCTGTTTTATAATCACCCTCTCAATGGCTGCCATATCCTTTCAACACAGCTTCATTATCATGGATGTTGTTTGTACAGTATCTGCTCTGTTGGAAATCCAACATCGAAAAGCACAACTTGCTACGTCCGACTACGCTTTTATCTGTTTAATTTGTATCTGTTTCATTTTGCTTCTGTCTAAACCCATATCCCTCAGAGAAACAAGACAAAATCAGTCTAATGTTTTTAATAATAATAATGATACTGAACCGCAACATGATTGGTCATTACAATGTATCATGGAAAACACGACCAATGAATCGCTTATTTGCGATTAATCCCTTCCAAAGTAAAAGTGCTGCCACACAAACAAATATCACACGATTACTATAGTGACAGTCACCAATAGCGCCTCTGAACAGTGCTGAGACTGAAGTCGTCAACATGCTTCAGTTTGGCTGGTGCCTAGCTAGGTGAACCATATGATTGTACTTGCATACTTCCTTAAAATACCTTTGCTTGAAAACATTTTTTAAAAGCGACAATAGTGCTGTTTGTTCATTTTGAGATGCCGTAGTCAGCATACACTTCCTCAAAATAGTCAGAATTAATTTAAGATACCTCAAGAAATCTGTAATTAATTTTTAGTTTTTGCCTAGGAGATATTAGTTGCACAATTTTGCATCTAACTAGGATGTTTGGGGCAGTATTTATCAAGTGTAAAAATGTGCACGAGGACGAGTTGTTTTTTGTTGAATGACAACAGGCACTTCATTGAAGAATCCCTACTGTTGACCAATCACCGACGAGGGGGTATAGACTTCGGCTACCGACTTCGGCTTGCCTCTGAAAAAATTGAGTGTGCCCGAACATCTGTAAAAACCCTTGCCAAAGTCTAAAACGAACAAAAATGTCACAAAATGTCGTCATAATATATGCACAAACTGTTCCGAACTGTTTCAGCTGGGAAGCATGCAAACCAGTGGAGGCTGGTAGGAGGAGCTATAGGAGGACGGGCTCATTGTAATGGCTGGGATGGGATAAATGGAACGGAGTCAAACATGTGGTTTCTATATGTTTGCTACCATTCCATTTATTAAATTCCAGCCATTACAATGAGCCCGTCCTGCTATAACTCCTCCCACCGGGCTCCTCTGATGCGGACATCTTGAGAGTGACAGCCGATAATAAAAGAGGAATGTGCCATCCGAGGGATTTGGGCCTTGAGGTCATCTGAACCAGAAAACAGCTCCAGTGGCGTTGGATTTCACAGTGTGTTCTTAGAAGTCACAGTCAGCCGAGAGTGTGAGTCAGAAGAGACTGAGAGGGCGAGAAGGAAGGAGAGAGAGGGAGAGAAGAGCGAGAGATAAAAAAAAGAGAGAGAGAGAGAGAGAGAGAGAGAGGGAAAAGGGAAAGAAGGAGAGAGAGTAATGGAGGGGTGGTTGGAATGGAAAGAGACAGCTTTCACTGGTCCTTCCTTATACCTGCTCTACAGCCCAACCTCCAGTTTGATCCTCAGTTGAATTGTGGATGGGCCGTGACCAGGGACCAGACCCTTTTGTCTGCCACCCTTCACCCCTCCCCTCACCTCCACTCTCCTCTGCTCTTTCTTTACCCTCCTTCCCCTAGCCCTCATCCCTCTATGGAGATAGAGGTTCCCTGACAGGGAGAGAGAGAGAGAGAGAGAGAGAGAGGCACAGCACTCCTGTGTCATTGTAATGCGTTGGCCTGGAGCTGGGGCTGCATGGGGCTCAGTAGCTCAGTGGCGTGGGATGATGCTAATGAAAGCTCCAGTCGCTAATGAAAGGCTCCTGTGGCATGTTTTGAAAGACAAAGCTCCCACGGTGTGGAGGGAGTGTTAAGCCCCACCTCGTGTTCTCTAACTCCACTTTCACCATGCTGCTTGTGAATATTGTTTTTACCAGGAGGCAAGAAAACAGGAGCTTTTTGAGAGGCTCCTAGCCACAAGAGGTGTAGTGTGGAGACTAACACCATGACACCTTTGTGTTTTTTTCTTTCTGTGAGAATGCCTGCCTCCTGTGCATTTAATTACTTGTCTTAATTGCACCCTTAGGCCCTAAATAATGAATGAATGAGGACTGAGTGAATCTTGTACCAGTCATTCGCCTCAACCATACCTGAGTGTCCATGCTCATTGTAACAGAAAATCCTTCCTTGTTATGTCAGAAAGAATCTAGCAGCCTCATTGTAATATGCATGAACCTGTCCTCCTTTAGAAAAGCTATTAGGGATTGTAGTTATACTAGGCTCTCTCTGTAGAGCTGGGACAGATTCCTTCCTCCAAGTTGGGAAAGAGGATTGTTGTGAATAGGAATTGTGAATATGACTGTAACCCTATCAGGATAAAGGTAATGCGATCCCTTTGTTCTTGCAGCAGTTCACCCTGTGGAGAGTGGAGACAGTAGGAGAAGACATTACAGCCTACCCTACTGTCTCTGAAGGTGATTCATTGCAGTAATTAATTACCAGAATACACAGCCTGAGTAGAGTAGATCTGAGAGAACAGTAGCATTCACATGCAAATTATTTGGAATGGTTAACAAAATCGAAAGTTTTCTAGGCCCAAAACACATTCAGCTCTGCTTGGGTATTCTCTATAATGGCAATTCCACCACAATAAACATAAGTAATTGTTTAATTATGAAGACATAATTATTTGTTAGGTGATGCAGATCCAGAGATTAAATATTGGTTGGCCCTAGCGAACGCTCCATCGGTTTTCAATGGAATCGTTCAGGTGGATCTGAACAAAGTTGGTTAGCAGAGCAGTGGAGGGGAAAGTGAGGGAGGACAATTATTTTGCTTTGAGGCCTCCTCTCCTATGTATCCTATGATGTGGAAAGGAGGATTTTAGCTCTTTGTTTGTGAACGTAAAGCCGTGTCAGGCTCAGGCGGTTTCCCACTGTCGGCCCCAAGGGCCTCTCGTGACCTTGTCTTAAAGCAACCCTATTTGTTTAGGGCTAGCTAGCTGATACCAAGTCCCTGAGTGGAGGCCTATATGTCTACTCCCACTAACTACTCTCGTCACCATTCACTACCACAGCTAAGCTAACACTGTGTCACCACCAGAGAGTGTTCCTGTAGAAAGGACGTTTTAACATTCATGTCGTGTTAATTTCCTGTTTGATCAAAATGACTCATCTGATGAAATCAGCAGGTAAAATGGCCGGTGTGGTTGGCGATGGTAGCGGGTACTAGGGCTGCTGGTTAATGGAGAGTTGGCTATAGAGAGCTGACATGTATTGTCCTGCCTTTCAGACTAGGATGCTTTTTAAGCAGGAATGTAAAGTGAATCAGTAACAGCAGCATTATTCAGCAGAGGCTTTCCTCTCCAAAACTGGGTTAATGAAAAAGCCCAAAAGCCTAATTGAACTTAATACACACCCTGCCTCCCCAACCCCCTGCCACCTATGTTAGCCTACTTTCAATTTTATTTTTATTTATTCCACTCCCCCCAAGACCTTTAGTTTCAGATGTTTTTGCCAATTAAGTGTGCTGGGCTGATGAAACAATCTACTTTAACCTCAGTTCAAGTGCTTTTAACGCCAGTGTGTCGACCGTGTCCACTGAGCTGTCTGTATCCGGCTCCACTGACTGGGGATTCAAACCCTGAGCCGCATGGCCTGGGGAGACACAGTTGACTGATTTCACTATATGGTTTAAACAAGCAGTGTCAACATTAGCTATGAGATATGAAAGAGAGAGAGAGAGAGAGAGAGAGAGAGAGAGAGAGAGAGAGAGAGAGAGAGAGAGAGAGGGAGAGAGAGAGAGAGAGAGAGAGAGAGAGAGAGAGAGAGAGAGAGAGAGAGAGAGAGAGAGAGAGAGAGAGAGAGAGAGAGAGAGAGAGAGAGAGAGAGAGAGAGAGAGAGAGAGAGAGAGAGAGAGAGAGAGAGAGAGAGAGAGAGAGAGAGAGAGAGAGAGAGAGAGAGAGAGAGAGAGAGAGGAGAGAGAGAGAGAGAGAGAGAGAGAGAGAGAGAGAGAGAGAGAGAGAGAGAGAGAGAGAGAGAGAGAGAGAGAGAGAGAGAGAGAGAGAGAGAGGAGAGAGAGAGAGAGACTTACTTTGTCTAATGAAATGTACTGGATGGAAAGAATGGAGCATAAGAAATCACAACACTTTTCATTACTTTTTTTTTGTGCAGTTACCTTTCCCTGCTCTTTTTGATTAATACAAATCTCTTAAACCAACAAAGAATCAGACCCTTTTGACAAAAAGAAACATTCAGAGAAAAATAACTAATACACATTTTGTCTGGCATTTTTTTTTGGGAGACTCCATTTGTATGGTGTTGTTGTTCTGGTTCGCTGCACTCTGTCAAGGTTCCTGATGACCCCTGGTATAGAGTACAGCTGGGGCAGCTCTCAGAAGTGCTTGAGAGGCCCATGTGTTTGGTGAGATGTGATCCTGGTCAACTCTGTCCTGTAAATTGGGGTCGGTGCTCAGCAACCGACTCAACCACTTACGGCTCCAGAAAGGAGGAGGTGGTGCTAAGGTGTGTGTGTGTGTGTGTGGAGGAGGTGGTGGCATGGCATTCTGGTGAGCTCACACTGAATGGAGAGACCAGCCAACGGAGGTCATGACCCTCACCGGGGAGGCCACATGTGCACAACACCTCTCATTGCACGTTGTCCTGATTTGCCAAAATGAATATCTTCACCGGGAAAAAGAGAGGTTCGTTCAGAGGGAGCAGAGGGAGCACCGGTCGGTTGGATCTCTATGGATATTTCCACCATCCTCCATACGATACATGATAAATGGTAATGAATTAGCGTGACTATCACAGCGTAATCAAAGGCATCTGCATTAGTTATGAGAGGCTGCCTGTGGAACACTGAGGGAATGTGATTCTCTTCTAATTGATGAATGCCCAGTAGGCACCCGTAACTATATAATAAATGATAACAAAGATCATAACAAAGATACACAAGTTCAGGGGATAGGATGATCAGAAAACACATTTCTTTTGTGAATATTGTGTATCTCATTGTTAGCCTGAGTCAGTGTAATGGCACAGCACATCATGGTCATAATGTGTAATAGCCTCGTGCAATGAAGCCTCCCCCTGGCCACCTTGTTGCAGATGAGGTTGTATAGTAAGGCACTGTCTGAAGCACTGATGTCTGTCCCAATCCTGAATTATTCAATAGTCAAACAAGGCTGCCTTAATATTCTAAGCCCTTGGTGAGATGAGAACCATAAATACAGAGGAGCCATCATCCTTCAGTCAGATGAGAAGAGGAGGGGAACAGGGGCTAGGAACAGCAGGACAACCAGCCCTTTATTATTATTTTTTCATTGCGAGGATTGCTGCACTGTTACACAAGTTTCTCCATCTCTGTTTTTTAAAGTCCGATATCAAGTGCAACCCCATGACTGCCCCTCTCTCCCCATCTCATTTGATGGGGGTTCTAAATTCCAATCCCTCGCTTCCCTTGTTTCAAGTCGAGGCAGCACTTCTCTCAGGGTGATCCTGTTTGGAGCACCAGTCCATTGCTCTCCTTCTCATTCCACCCCTTCTCAGTTTTTCCTCCACCAAGCGGATCAATAGGTCCAGGGTCTTTGTTTGGCCGGGTCAATATGTTGTAATGAAGGCTGTGCTCCAATTCCCAGCTAAAGCATGGCTGCCTGACGGCTATTGGAAGAATTGCCTTATTCTTTATTGTTATGAGAACCTATACATTTTCATCACCTGCCCGTCGGTGTTGGTTTTGCCCCGTGCCACGCCACCATGGCCTAGATAATCGCCGCATATTGTGTCGGCTGATTGGATCTCAGTGGTATACAGTGGCTTCAGAAAGTTTTCATACCCCTTGACTTATTCCACATTTTGTTGAGTTACAGCCTCACCCATCTACACACAATACCCCATAATGACAAAGTGAAAGCATGTTTTTATAGAAATATCTAATTAAAATAAGTATTCACACCCATGAGTCAATACATGTTAGAATCACTTTTGGCAGCGATTACATCTGTGAGTCTTGCTGGGTAAGTCTCTTAAGAGCTTTGCACACCTGGATTGTACAATATTTGCCCATTATTACTTTCAAAATTCTTCTTAAATTGTTGGTTGATCATTGCTAGACAACCATTTAAAGTCTTGCTATAGATTCTCAAGCAGATTTAGGTAAAAACTGTAACTCGTCCACTCAGGAACATTCACTGTCTTCTTGGTAAGCAACTCCAGTGTAGATTTGGCCTTGAGTTTTAGGTTATTGTCCTGCTGAAAGGTGAATTCATCTCCCAGTGTCTGGTGGAAAGCAGACTGAGCCAGGTTTTACTCTAGGATTTTACCTGTGCTTAGCTCAATTCTGTTTCTTTTTTATCCTGAAAAACTCCCCAGTCCTTACCATACCTATAACATGATACAGCCACCACTATGATTGAAAATATGGAGAGTGGTACTCAGTAATGTGTTGTATTGGATTTGCCCCAAACATAACACTGTGTTATGTCAAGACAAAAAGTGAATTGCTTTGCCACATTTCTTGCAGTATTACTTTAGTGCCTTGTTGCAAACACGATGCATGTTTTGGAATATATTTATAATGTACAGACTTCCTTCTTTTCACTCAGTCAATTAGGTTAGTACAGTTTTCTCCTATCACAGCCATTAAACTATGTAACTGTTTGGCCTCATTGGCCTCATGGTGAAATCCCTGAGCGGTTTCCTTCCTCTCCAGAAACTGCGTTAGGAAGGATGCCTGTATCTTTGTAGTGACTGGGTGATACACCATCCAAAGTGTAATTTATAACTTCACCATGCTTCACCATGCTTTAGATTTTTTCCAATACATGCCCTTATTTGTGAGGCATTGGAAAAACTCCCTAGTCTTTGTGGTTGAATTGTGTTTGAAATTCAATGCTCGACTGAGGGACCTTACAGATTACCTTAGAGAGATGAGGTAGTCATTCAAAAATCATGTTAAACACTGTTATTGCACACAGAGTGAGTCCATGCAACTTATTATGTGACTTGTTAAGCACATATTTACTCCTGAACTTATTTAGGCTTAACATTAACAAAGGGGTTGAATACTTATTGACTCGAGACATTTCAGCTTTTCATTTTTTATTAATTTGTAAATAAAAACAAAAAAACAAAACATAATTCCACCTTGATATTATGAGGTATTGTGTGTAGGTCAGTGACAAAAACAATCTCAATTTAATCAATTTTAAATTATTTCTGAAGGCACTGTACAGTATATGGCTTCAATACGTCCGACCTCTAATGCAATTTTGCCTGTGTTAGTCCAGCAGGGAGTGGTGGGGGATGAGAACAATATATACTGATTATTTCACTTGATCCCAGCTCCATGGCATTCCAAAGGCCATATCATAACCATGAAATAGTAATGTTGTTAGCGTATTAAAGCAAGTGCACCCTTCTGCGGCTAATTTGCTCGGGTGAGGAGGCTGGCGGTGCCTTTTAAGGCTATGATACTCGGCGGTGTGACTGGAGAGGACATATTTTATTTATGGCTGACCTTTTTTCTCTCCAGAGCCTCCTTATCGAACAGGTAGTCTGCTCAGTGTTTCCGCACATTTTGGGAGCAGACAGGGACTTGAATGCAGATAAAGGTATTTTTGTGTGGAGGGTGGTTGGTGGAGGGTCCGCGCTAACCCTTTAGTCTGGCTCACTTCTCACTACAGAGCGCTCCTACTCATATCGCTCATATCAGCCGCTAGCCCTGCCCCCTGTTAGAGTGTGTGACCCTGACATTGGACAGCAGTTAAGGTGCCTCTCCATAGTGCCTGTGTGTTCGTGTGTGTGTGGGTGTGTGCGCAGGGTGAGTGTGTGGGTGTTTGTCCTTGGCATATAATTAGCCTGTTCATTCACCCCAGACAGCCCTGAGAGCCAGTGGGTCTCCTCTCCCTCTCGACCAGTCAGAGGAGAATTCCGGAAACCACAGCTGTTGCTAATGGCCTTGCCTTACCGTTAGTCACATGACCTACCTATCATTCAAATATCTCAACTGACATTCAGCATCATTCATTATGCTTTCTATAAGGGTTAACATAATAAGCCTAGATGTGGTTCTTTGAGTGTTGTTTCTAACCACATTTTCAAATAATAATTGTGTTGACTATGTATCCATCCGGATTGGTCCGTCCTCAGTCATACTGTATGAAGGTTATGTGCTTTTATTGGTTATTTGCTTCTGAATCACACCTGGGCCCCTCCAGCCATGAACCACTCAGGCTTGGGTTTCTGAAATTGATTTGTGTGCTTCAATTTAAAAGACTGTCAGAAGGCAAAGATTAATTTTTTTCTTAAACAATCCTTTCCTGTAAGCACTCTGTCATGAGGTGAGGTGAGACTGAGGAGACTGGGAATGGTTCCTGTCCATGGTGGTTTTGACTCTAATTCAGATGTGTGAGTTTTATTTAACATGGAAGACATCTGGAAAGTGCAGAACATATAACCCTTCTATGTAATGAGGTCAGGTATAAATGGCTATATTGACCTCGGTTTCCGCATAATATGCTTCCATATATGTAGGATAGTGTTTTTTTCCCCCAGTGAAACTCGAGACCTCGGTGAAGAAACAAAAAACTGTCCAGCTTACACTTGGCAGACAACAGATCAACACAGTGGAGTGAAATTTTTTATTTTACAAAATAATTGACAAGCTTGTGGTTTACACTTGTTGTTGTTTTTTCTCACCAGGAGGCAGGCAACTTTAGTTTGGGCAGCAGCACAGCGAACAACTCCATATCTCTTCTGCTAGATTCTAGCGCCACAAAGAGATTCCTGTTTACAGTGTTGACCCAGCAGTCGATTGAGCCATATTAAAAAAGGAAATGTCTCTCATTCGTTCATTCCCTCTCTCTGTGTCGTGCACTTGTTTTACTCATGCTGCTAGCTAGCTGAGTATGTGGAGGCTAGCCCTCATGCTTTCCACTGCATCCCACCATTCATGAGTCACTAAGCATAAAAGACAAAAAGATTAAATATTCATCGTACCACAGGAACTCACTGCTTTTCTCTCCTTCAGTGATCTTTTGTTTCCTTTAGAATACATTTAAATCCCTAACTACCGTTTTGTTGGCACTAGACCGGGGTGTGGCCCCGGCAACCAGGGTGTGGCCCCGGCAGCACATGTCTGATCCTCTGGCACTACCTATCTCACTTATCTATGAACGAGAAGAGCTTGTAGGTGTTTAACAATAAATAACGTGCCAGTGAGAAGAGCCCAGAACAGGACCATCTGTAGGGTCATAGATGGAAATCAGATGAATATATTTGAGACAGCTTCACTGAACGGAGAGAATGCAGGGCTTTTTTATTGAAACAGAGCAAAACCAATGCCTGAGTGTGTATTTACAGTGTTTTTCTTTGTTTCTTGTCAAATGTAAAGCTCCGTTCATGGTTTAAGCCCCATGCTGAGCTGGAGAGGCTATGGGAATTGACACACCATTATTTCACTGACTACAAAAGGGGACATTTGAGGCAGGGAGACATTAATTGACCCAGATACTGTAACCATGTTGCACATATGCCAATATCCTGCCTGGGAAGAGACAGAGAAGGCAAGCAACCTCCCTACCTCCTCTCTCCCACACCACTGCCCTCGGGGCGCTATGTCAACTATTGTGTTCCGGAGGGGGCTTCTATTTCAACGCACCAGCGCTTCTTTGGACGTTACTCTCTGATGAGTCGCCAGGTCATATCCTGTGACATCCCTCCCTGACGCACCCTCCTCTCGACTCCCATCCGTTCCTTCCCCCTCCATCTATCCATCCCTCCCTGTTACCACTACCACTCCCTCCCCATCCCCCTATTCATGTAAGCAGTAGTGTGATGGATGAGCCCGCCTTATCCTCCATTGGATGATTGATGTGCTTTAATTGAGTAATGCACTACTGAAGCGTTCTGCTTAACATTATACAGCGTCAAACCAAACCACATATTTAGTTCCTTATGGAAACCTTGACAACCTAATGAGTTCTAGTCATGAGCTGAGCGCATAAAGCACTATTAAAAATAGTGCTGGTAATATTTCTGACGAATGGCCTGGCACAGTGTTGTTTTGTGAAGGTTTGTGTTTTTGATATTTCCCAGAGGTCTCTATGCTTCAGCTGAAGAGGCCTCCGTGTCTGGCTGAGGTGGGCTGGAGGGAGGGAGAAAGAGAGAGAAAGAGAGAGACAGAGGAGGGGAGAGAGAGAGAGCAGAGACAGAGGCAGGATATGAGTAACGCTGACTG
This sequence comes from Thymallus thymallus, assembly GCA_023634145.1. Lineage (NCBI taxonomy): Eukaryota > Metazoa > Chordata > Actinopteri > Salmoniformes > Salmonidae > Thymallus > Thymallus thymallus. The sequence goes on along the minus strand of CM042382.1, from coordinate 25,865,924 downwards.
TCATCCACTACTCACTGATCATATCGAGCCAGTGCACCTCCGAAGGGACGGTTATTGATATTTGGTAACATGGTCTTTTGAAAAAAAAACTAATTAAGTTGATTTACCTTTATATCTGTTTCATCTTGGGCGTCTGGTGATTGGGAACACGGAGGCGACCGTCTCCCACCCAAACTGTTTCCCTCATCAGAGGAGCGGATGCACCTGTCCCACTCAAAGTGATATACCGTTACCAGGCCGCGCTGACAGTGCCGCCTCCCGCCGTCACACTGTGGGCGTTATGATTGACCTGCCGGCCATTCCTAGTTACCATCGGATGCAGGCGTATGTATACGGACTGCTGCATAACAGAGACCCGCTCCCTCTGCTCAGCGCTATTATCCTGGGTTTATATTATCTCACCCTGTGTCGATATTTACTGAGGCCATAAAAAGCGTGCAGCGTGTCGCCACTTTATTTGCTGTGTTACCGTGGGCTCAGCAAGAGATGGGCTGGGGGCTGGAGGGAGGGGATGTAGTCAGGGGGGTGGATGTACGCTACTGGGAGCTGATAAGCCTGGTTGCTCTATGCACCATGTTGCCAATGTACTGTGTGTTGGGCCTGGTCTGCAGTGCAGTGTATCATTTAAACCCTGCACATTAAATGACCCAATGAGGTGTCCAATGAGAGAAAGGCTCAATAAATAGATTTGATTACGGATTTGTGACTCCATTTTGTTTTACTATGCACACTTGAGCAGCAGTGTGGAGACCACTTAACCAGCCAGCTCAGCAATAATAACAAGGAAATGTGTTGTGTTTGCTTCTCGCATCTCATCAATCAACATGAATCAACATATTTTTGTTTTGTTTTGTTTTATTCAAGCTGTAAGTAGGTCTATCAGTTATACACAGTGTACAAAACATTAGGAACACCTCTTTCCATGACAAGCTGACCAGGTGAATCCAGGTGAAAGATATGATCCCTTATTGATGTCACTTATTAAATCCACTTCAATCCGTGTAGATGAAGGGGAGGAGACAGGTTAAAGAAGGATTTTTAAACCTTGAGACAATTGAGACATGGATTATGTGTGTGACATGGGCAAGACAAAATATTTAAGTGCATTTGAACAGGGTATAGTAGTAGTAGGTGTCAGGTACACCGATTTGAGTGTGTCAAGAACTGCAACGCTGCTGGGTTTTTCAGTCTCAACAGTTTCCCGTGTGTATCAAGAATGGTCCACCACCAAAAGGAAATCCAGCCAACTTGACATAACTGTGGGCAGCATTGGGCCAGCATCCCTGTGGAACGCTTTTGACACTTTTGACATACTTGGGGCTCCCAAGTGGCGCAGCGGTCTAAGGCACTGCATGTCAGTGCTAGAGGCGTCACTACAGAGACCCTGGTTTGAATCCAGGCTGTATCACAACCGGCCGTGATTGGGAGTTCCATAGGGCGGCTCACAATTTGCCTAGTGTCGTCCGGGTTTGGCCGGTGTGGGCCGTCATTTTAAATAGGAATTTGTTCTCAACTGACTTGCCTAGTTAAATAAAAAAAATAATGCCCGATGAATTGAGGGTGTTCTGAGGGCAAAATAGGGTGCAAGTCAATATTAGGAAGGTGTTCATAATGTTTTGTACACTCAGTGTATAGGCATAGAACATTTATTTCAGGGCGGCATACATTATATGTGTTAACTCCCCTACTACCATACATTATCTGTGTTAACTCACCTACTAGCATTACATTATCTAAGGTAACTCACCTACTACCATACATTATCTGTGTTAACTCACCTACTAGCATTGCATTATCTGTGTTAACTCCCCTACTAGCATTACATTATCTGTGTTAACTCACCTACTAGCATTACATGATCTGTGTTAACTCACCTACTAGCATTACATGATCTGTGTTAACTCACCTACTAGCATTACATGATCTGTGTTAACTCACCTACTAGCATTACATTATCTGTGTTAACTCACCTACTAGCATTACATTATCTGTGTTAACTCACCTACTAGCATTACATTATCTGTGTTAACTCACCAACTAGCATTACATTATCTGTGTTAACTCACCTACTAGCATTACATTTCTCACCCCCCACTGTGCCCCACTAGAGAGCAACACACTCAATCTTCTATAGATCCTGTGTCACTCCTTCACTCTCCCCACTAAGTGTTCTAAGCACCGTGACCTTTTGGCAAAGATAAGCTTCCTGCATCTGACTTTAAGAGTTTGGAATAACAGTCTCAGCTATTAATTTATGCCATTGCTAACCTCAGAGCTATGAGCCAAGGTTATTGACCTTTCATGCCTGTCACTAGTGATCGAGGGACTTGGGCCTGGAAGGAGAATGAATTGGTATTAATAAGGACCAGGGATTGGAATCAAAGACCTAGGGGCAACTTTATCCTCTTTGTTTTACACTATTTGACCAATTCCCTTCTGCTAGAATAGAAATTGATGGCGCTGGCGGTGTAGGCTTTCTGTGTGAAAGTCACACAGAATCATTATGCCTTTACTCAATCCTAATGAGTCTGTGCAAGCAGAGGGTTAAATGTGTGAACTGATTGTAGGATTAACAGTTGCAGTCCTGATTTACTTACTGCATCTCAATCTTGAACAGGAGGTCATTATTACTGGATGTGATGAAGGATTTGCAGGGGGGATTTGAAAAGCTAGTGTTTCAAGGATTTTATGCAACAGCGATTTAAGGCTAGAGTCACTTCAATGTTTTATTTTCAATCTCAAATATTTATCTTTCTCCCTGCTAGCTCTTTGTACTATGTGTGATTGTTTGGTATGTTTATTGTGTGATTGTTTGCTATGTTTATTGCTGGAAAGCAATAAAACTGAGTGGAGGGCAAGAGATGTAGAGTTTAATGAACTATGTAAAGAATGTCGGCTGGACGGACCAGGGTCGGCGGGGGGGGGGGGATCGGAGAGAGGTGGGTTGAGGAGACTGACCACATGTTATTAGGCCCTGGTCTGCCCTCAAAGGCTCCAGTATGGATGTCTTAGTGGGAGGTGAGGGAGGCATGCAGCACTGTTATTGGGTTCTTGTTATTTATTTGTATTTATTTTTTCTTCCCTGTCTGTACCGAACTACTTCTGTGTTTGTAATCACACAACTACCCATGTCCCTCGTGGGGTTCAACTTAAACACTTTTTATTGACTTTGGAGAGAAGATTATCTTTCTTTAGTGAATCCTGGATGCACATATTAACACAAGATCACTATCTCTCCCCATTAGAAATATATGTTTTTTTTTTTTTAAAGACACATGAAGAAAAGAAAAAGGGTGAAGCCAGCACCGTGTCTGTGTGTTTGTGTCCCTAGTGGGATCCATCTGGAAGCACATTTTTTGATAATGCTGGAGTGGCTTATCTCTGGCTGTTGTTAGTTATTCATATATGTACACATTAAGCCAGGACCCTAGCTCTAGTCTGGTTAGGAAAGGGAGAAGACAGAGAGAGGACAGAGAGAGGACAGAGAGAGGACAGAGAATGGATGATGCTGGCTTAGCCCTCTGAGTCATTCATTTAGATTAGCCTGTTGAATTCATCAAGTGTTTGTTTATTTGATAGATAGACGCAAAGTATGAGGTAGAAGGACGGACGAATGAGGATGGTGTGTGTGTGTGTGTGTGTGTCTGTAGATGGGGATCCATTTTATGCATGACATTTACAGAAAAAACACAGCCAATCTAGAGGAATATGGTTTATTTTGTGGATAGTGGAGGTATGCAGGGGGACTCAGTTTATTTTGGGCCTCCATATCATTAGGCCGTCTCTCCTGGCAGGAGGTATAGGGAAGTGGGTGCCAGTTGATTTTATAATGTAAACAGAGATAAGTCCCCTCTCCTGGCTCTTCACTCTTGTATATGTTGTGGAGGACGTGCCAGGAAATAAACCAACCGACTGACACAACATTATGACTTCTAGTTTGATTGTTTTGTTTAGGGCCGGCATGAGGAAAAGGGGGCATCACTGTCTAGTCCCCATAAAAAGTGGACCTTATCGGGTGAGCAGAAAAAACAAAGCAACTGTTGGTTGGGAGGACATTTGAATGTGAAAAGCTTGTTTTCTCTCTGCTGCGTCCCACTGAGAATGCATTGTCTAGGAGTGCTAAGGTCACAGTGAAACAAACAAAGCCATTGTGTTGGGTGAATCAGCAGTGTATTTACCAGCTCTATTCTACTGTGCTACTCCCCTGACCAGCAATGCCCATTGTTATGGCTCTTTTATATGGTCTCTGAATGATTTGTATTTGTATAGAGATTTGATGAATATGATTTTGGCATTGATAACTGTTCTGTATGAGAGTTACAACATACAGTGCATTTCGAAAGTATTCAGACCCCTTGACTTTTTCCACATTGTTACGTTACAGCCTTATTCTAAAATAGATTTTTTCTTAAATCTCATCAATCTACCCAAAATACCCCATAATGACAAAGTGAAAACAGGTTTTTAAAAATGTTTACAAATGTATTAAAAAAAAGAATCATAAATACCTTATTTACATATTTATTTTCAGACACTTTGCTATGAGACTCGATATTGAGCTCAGGTGCATCCTGTTTCCTTGAGATGTTTCTACAACTTGATTGGAGTCAACCTGTGGTAAATTCAATTGATTGGACATGATTTGGAAAGGCACACACCTGTCTATATAAGGTCCCACAGTTGACAGTGCATGTCAGAGCAAAAACCAAGCCATGAGGTCGAAGGAATTGTCTCCAGAGCTCCGAGACAGGATTGTGTCGAGGCACAGATCTGGGGAAGGGTCTACTGCATTGAAGGTCCCCAAGAACACAGTGGCCTCCATCATTTTTAAATGGAAGAAGTTTGGAACCACCAAGACCATCAAAATGAGCAATCGGGGGAGAAGGGTCTTGGTCAAGGAGGTGACCAAGAACCTGATGGTCACTCTGGCTGCAGAGTCCCCTCTGTGGAGATGGGAGAAACTTCCAGAAGGACAACCATCTCTGCAGCACTCCACCAATCAGGCCTTTATGGTAGAATGGCCAGAAGGAAGCCACTCCTCAGTAAGGGCTCCTGAGTGGCGCAGCGGTCTAAGGCACTGCATCTCGGCATACAATTGGCCCAGCGTCGTCCGGGTTTGTTCTTAACTGACTTGCCTAGTTAAAAAAAGGTTAAATAAGTAAAAGGCACACAACTGCCTGCTTGGAGTTTACCATAAGGCACCTAAAGGACTCTCAGACCATGAGAAACAAGATTATCTGGTCTGATGAAACCAAGATTGAACTCTTTTGCCTGAATGCCAAGTGTCACGTCTGGAGGAAACCTGGCACTATCCCTACAGTGAAGCAGGGTGGTGGCAGCATCATGCTGTGGGGATGTTTTTCAGCAGCAGGAACTGGGAGACTAGTCAGGATCGAGGGAAAGATTAACAGAGCAAAGTACAGAGAGATCCTTGATGAAAACCTGCTCCAGAGTGCTCAGAACCTTAGACTGGGGCGAAGGTTCACCTTCCAACTCGACAACGACCCTAATCACGAAGGAGTGGATTTGGGACAAGTCTCTGCATGTCCTTCAGTGGCCCAGCCAGAGCCTGGACTTGAACCCGATCTAACATCTCTGGAGTGACCAGAAAATAGCTGAGCAGCGACGCTCCCCATCCAACCTGACAGAGCATGAGAGGATCTGCAGAGAAGAATGGGAGAAACTCCACAAATACAGGTGTGGCAAGCTTGTAGAGTCATACAGACTCAAGGCTGTAATCGCTGAGTAAAGGGTCTGAATCTTTTTTTTTCCTTTTTTTTTATTGCAACAAAAAAATGTAAACCTGTCTTCATTATGGGGTATTGTGTGTAGATTGATTATGGAAAAAAAATACAATTTAATCCATTTTAGAACACGGCTGTAACGTAACAAAATGTGGAAAAAGTCAGTGGGTCTGAATACTTTCTGAATGCACCGTATTAGCGAGTAACTGGTTAAGGAATTTACCTGATAATGACGTTTATTACTTTTTTATATTTATATGTAGAGTGGGGATTAAAATATGGATTTATTGTGTGTATTCCAAATGAAGGTTAAAGGCATTTGAGTGTGTTTGGATACTTAACAAAAATATAAACGCAACATTCAACAATTTCAAAGATTTTATTGAGTTATAGTTCATATGAGGAAATCAGTCAATTGAAATAAATTAATTAAGCCCTAATCTATGGATTTCACATTTGCATATGGAACATTTCTGGGATCTCTTATTTCATTTTATGAAACATGGGACCAACACTTTACAGTTTGCGTTTATATTTTTGTTTACTGTAGCATGGATTTGAATGCATATAGGCAAGCAGGCAGGCAGGGCTGCCTGGCTGACGCTTTGTCATGCCTGCAGCTGTAGCTGTGTGCACACTACCCATGATTCATGGTCTTGAATCATACCAACCAATGACAGCAGCAGCACAGGCTGGTACTAAAGTAGAGCTGCCTGGGAGAATAACCTGTCTGGCATGCTAACGCTACAAGAACACCTCACTACCGTGACCAACCACTCTATCCACACGCCTACCTGTCACACCACACGTATCACTATAATGTCACGGCCCAACAATGTAGCCCTACTGCTTTCATAGTCAAGATAACAATAAGAGGCTGTAATTATTCTGTTGCTGCGGAAGCTCCCCCCTCTCCCCCACACCAACCCTCTCCACCCCCACCCACGGTCCCTTCAGAGCCGGGCTAGTGCAGCCGTTAAGTGGGTGGTGTGTGGGGTATTAGGTGCTGCATGGCTGCTGTTGACAGCTGGAACAGTATTCCATGCCACTTGGACACATTTGAGGTAATGTCTGGCCTCTCCTCTCCTCGCCCAATCCACTCCGATCTGGGCCCTGTGATTATCCCTGGCGTCTATTTATTGGTCGGCCTGTCCACGGCTCAGCACAGCACGCCTGGAAAATGTGATTGCACCACCATCGATTTGTGCCTGTTTGAAATAAGGTGGGCCAGACAGAAAGTCACACAGTTAGGTGGGAGTTCTTTCCTTCCCCTTTTCCCTCTCTCTCTCTCTCTCTCTTTTCTCTGTGATTGTGACTACTTCCTGAGCCTGCTGTGCTGTGACTCCTTATCAACTTGTCATGCCTTGCCCCCCTGACCACTGAGGGGTCTGAGCATGTGTGTCTTTTGGCCTCAGCCGGGCAGCTGTGCCCCGCTGTTAAGCGCCATTCTATGGGGGATAAGTGGGGATTGGCATGCACTCTGCTCTACTCTGCTCTGCTCTGCCCGTCAGAGTGCGTTTCATCTGCTCGCAAAACGCGACAGCTGGGCTGAGCTTTGGACCACGCCAATGTCTCTTCTACTGCGCTCCTCTACTGAATCTTTCTGATAAGAGATTGCCATCAAGAGAGAGAGAGACTTCCATAGTCTCTTTGCTTTCCCCTGGTTTTGGTTCTAACCAAAGCTCAATGAAGTGAGAGCATGTGTTAAGAATTAGCAACGACATAACTGTTTTAAGAGCGGCCTAACACTTTAAAGATGTGATGCGGCCAGCTTCTTTGCTCTTTTTACATTCCTGCTACTTTCTTGTGGTAAAAACACTGAGCAGTAATACGAGGAAGGGTATGAGGAAAGTCATTTATGTGCGGAGGAGAGGAGAGGAGAAGGCCAAGATGAGCCCTCCCCCTGGGGATTAATGGAAGTCTGTGTCGCTGTTCACAGGAAATATGAAAGGCTCTTTGTAGGTGGAGGGGGCTTGACGCTTGCTGCCAGCAACAAACCACCTATGTCATATCCCAACCCCCCCCCCAACCACTAAATTAATTGCCTTGACTGTCTCTCATCCTTCAAACTGATTTCCCCCTTTAAGCCTATGGGTTTTCTATCAAAGTGACTCATTTATGATTCTGCTGCAGTGCATTGTGTGTGCCGGGGTAGTTTGAAGCGGCCTCGGAGACACTCGGAGGCTCAAACTGTTAGTATTCACTGTCACTTCTATGGCTATGTCGAAGCGGAGACAGCCAGGGTGAAATAGGGGCATGCAGACCCTGATTCATGGCCTCACCTGTGATTCCATGTTTAGTATTATCTGTCTGCTCTGATCTATTTTTCTGCAGCTCAAAAACCTTGTGGGCCTACCTCACAGTTAAGGAGTTAGTGAATGACTAGTTTGTTTTTCAACTGCCTGCCAGTAAATAACGGTTTCTTCCCAACTGGTTGGGTAGTGTAGTAATGGTTTATTTTTAGTGCAGGGCTTTTGTCATTGGAGAGGCTAGGCGTTAAGAGAGGCTAAACATACAGTACCTCTCTAGGCTATGCCAGATAAGCGATGGCCTATCTATCAGTGTGGGTGTTAATATTAATTAATGAGTGTTTGGCACTTCACTGGTGTGTCTTTCATCTAGTAGCACCTTGCTACATGTCACACCTGTGTGCCAGTCAGGAAGAGAAGGTGAAAAGCTGATCCAAGGTGTTAATTGTTAGAAGTCACCTGTTAGGATTACTCTGCCTAAAACAAGAGGTGACAAAATGGGTCATAAAAATATCCCCTTTTTGTACTCTCTCTCTCTTCTTTGCAACTGCAAACAATGGATGGTTGTCGAGAGCATAACTGTTCCGTTTCAGTAAGTCAACTTCAGTACAAAATGCTATGGGGAGTCGCAGGTAGCGGCAGGTATCCTAGCGGTTAGAGCGTTGGGCCAGTCAGAAAGGTCACTGGTTTGAATACCCGAGCCGACAAGGTGAAAAACCTGTCGATGTGTCCTTGAGCAAGGCACTTAACCCTAATTTGCTCCAGGGGGCGACCCTGTAGGTAGGCTGTCATTGTAAATACGAATTTGTTCCTAACTAACTTGCCTAGTTAAATAAAAATATATAAATAATTTGGTTGAAGGATCTACAAGGCCGATGAAATCTGTGCCTCGTTGGAAGCCCCGCCTTCCACAGGTCATAAGCGTGAGGCTTGTATTGGTCAGCCTCTCTGGGTCCCACCTCGGTTATCCGGTCCTATGTAGACTTTCGAAACCAGGCTAGCTAACAAGCGATGCATAGTGTGCTTGCAAGGTTAGCTAACTACCGAGGCGAGCTAGCTACTACTAGCTATTCCTACTTCCCCATGGTGAAGTTGCTTGGGTAGCTCTCGTGTTTGTTTAGTATACGTAGCGTTAAATCAATATGTCAGTGTTGGCGTGCATCAACAAACTCTGTCTCTCTCCATCCTAACCTTGGCACGCTCTCTATTGGTGGGAAGCAGTGAGCACATACTCTTGCTTTGGGCGACACATGTCCCCGGGTTGCCTCTACTCAGGTGCAGATATTTTATCCAGGTGGGACCCTCTCTCTCAGGAGTGGAGGCTACATCCCTATGTGGTCTCCCAGGTATTGGTCATTTTAGTCAGGGCCGACGTAGATCTTTTCGCATCCCGAGGAAATGCGCTGTGTCTAATCTTCTCGATGAGGAACCCGAGTGCCCTGTTGGGAACGGACTCTCTGACGCACCAGTGGCCTCGGATCCTCCTTTACACATTTCCACCAGTAGTTCTGATTCAGCCCACATTGTAAAGGGCTGCGCCGGGAGTACTTAGCATTGATTCTTGTGGCTCCCTGTTGGCCCAGGTAGTCTTGATTTCTGGAGATCATTCGCCTTAGGTGGGGACCTGTGGCAACTCCTGTTCCGCAGGGACATGTGGTCCCAGGCACACGGGCAGGTTTGGCAAGCGAGACCGGAGATTTGGTTCCTATGGACCTGACACCTGAGAGGGCCAATCTGATGGCTAGAGGTTTACCTCTGAATGTTATTGCTACCATTCAGTCTGCAAGGGCGCCCTCCACAAGAGGGATGTATGCGTATCCCCTGGTTGTGCTGTTCCTCAAAGGTGTACGTCATCTCAGACCAGTCTCTGTCTCTCTGTTACGCCCACAAGGAACTTTGCTCAGGTTTTGGAGGCGTTGTGTGCAGCCCTCTTTGAGCCTCTGAAATCGGTGGATCTGAAGATCCTCTCCTACAAAACCTCCTGCTCATGGCTTTGGCCTTGGCTAAACATGTTGGGGACCTTCATGCTTTATCCGGTCCTCAGTTTACCCGTGGCAACTCGAAGATGATGTTGCGTCCAAATGCGGCTTTCGCCACCGAAAGTCATGTCCTACGGGTCCTTAGCTTTTGAGCTATTTCCCTTTGCCTTCTCCTTTTGCTTCTGAAGAGCAACGGCGGTTACAAGCCCTGTGTCCGGTGCTAGCTTTACAGGCGTACATAGAACGGACCTGGGATATTTGGTTATGTGACCAGCTTTTTGTCTTTTGTGCTAATCCAGCTCACGGCAGGGCACTCCCTAAGCAGTATCTCTCCCACTGGATTGTGGAGGCTATCTCCCTGTAATATAGCAGCAAGGGTTACTTAGCAGGGTATGCACCCATTCCACCAGGGGTCTGGCAGCGACTTGGGCATTGTTTCAAGGGTTGACTATAGGAGATATTTGTGCTGCGGCGAGTTGAGCATCACCACACACTTTTGTGAGGTTTTATCACTTGGATGTCACTGCTCCCAGTGTAGCCCACACAGTGCTTATTGCTGGGACAGGATAAAGTCACTAAGAAGCGCGTAGTGTGCGAGATACCCACACTGCCATAGTATGTTGTACCGAAGTTGACTGACTGAAAGGGAACATAACGTTATGACTATAACTACTGTTCCGTGAAGGAGGGAAACGAGGTACACCACCTGTTTGGTCCCCCACCGCCATTCCTGGGCTCAGTGAAGAATGGTATTAAATTGAAGTTATGAATCCGAGCCTCACCCTTATCACTTGTGGAAGCTGGGGCTTCCAGCGAGGCAGTAGTCATAGCTTTATGTTTTCCAGTGTCTGCCAGACTGAATATGTTTCCCAGTTTTTTGTTGTACTTTAAGGAGAGGATTAAAATGTGTCAGATGCTATTGTTTTGTTCTTCCCCGCCTGCCTTGTATAGGAATTTGGTCTGCGCTCAGTCTGTTAAGCACTTCAATACAGCACGCAGATTAACGTGTTTATACAAAATCCTCTTTTCAGTGGCTCTGAGCTTACCAGGACTACTCCAGAGTTTCATTCTTTCTCTCTCTATGTGTCTAGCTTTTCTTTTAGATATGGAGGCTCTAGGCCTTTAACATCCTCAACCACAGTTTATTTGGTTTGGAGGAAAGAAAGAAGGAAAAACAATGTGCTAGGATATAAACATGTCACCTCTGACAAATGGGGTGTGTGAAACTACATTCACAGGTTTAATGTGTGATGCACATAATATCGTTACTGATGGGAGCAATGTATAATAGAGCTTTATGTGGCAAAGAGCCATGTCTACTGTATGTTGAATAGCTTTTGCTATACTGATTTGCAAAGAAATTCTGGAAAGTTTAGGACATACACAGAATATATCACATATTCCACTACATTTGGTTTATGTAAGATACAGATTTGAGGCGCTATGTTTCTGTTTTGAAGCATAGCGGTTGCTGCTCACCATCTCCCTCTGTCTGTCTAGCCTAGAGCAGTAGAGCTAGGGACTCAGTGGAGGGAGAGAATCTATTGGCTCTGTATTGACTTCAGGCCGTCTCCAATGGATTTGACACGGATAACACTGTTGTGTTTGTAATGAAAGGGGGAGGGGAGCTAATAAAGGAGGGGACCCCCAGCCGAAGAAAAGAAGTAGTCCAAAGGAGGAGAAGAGAAACTCAAAGGAAGAGGGGCTCAAAATGGGCAACAAAAAAAATGGGTTGTCAGGGACGACCAGGCAGAATTGCTTTTTGCAACCTGTTTAACTCCTCTCCTCTCTTCTCTTCTCCTCTCTTCTCTTCTCTTCCCCCGTCCCCTCCTACTAGTTCTAGACTGCATTGGCAGAATATGCAGCAGGCTTTGAAAGGCTGACATGCATTCCATACCATTCTGACTTCATAAATGTTTTAGAATTCAGTTGGCTCTGGCTCCGTCAAGCTGATGCATGAGGGCATGGAATAGAGTCTTTGCTCCTGTAATGAGGTTAGTTTTTAGTTTTTTTTGTTGTTGCTAGTTTAATTGTAATAGTGAGGAAGCCATTAATTTGTTTAATTCACTGGACTGGGAGTTGATGTCTGGCGTGGCATAGTAGGAGGAAGGCTAGTTTAATGGCCGTCCTCTGGAAAGGATAAGCCTGATTAGGTCTGATGGACCTCCTGTCTCCTATAACCTAATGTGGGAGTAGAGGAGCAGAGGATTCTGGGGCGGGAGGCAGTGGAACTATAAATCGGGACCATGTTCCTGTTCCCTGGCCCTTGAGTTTGTAATTGGCCATTAGGCCTGGTATATATACGGTAGAGGAGGCTGGAGATGGAGGGGCCAGATGTCATTGGTCGTCGATGTGGCTGGGCCGTCAGTGAAGGGGGAGGCGGGGGGAGGCTGTGGCAGTAAAGAGTGGGAGGTGGGCTGGACATTGTCCCTCATTAAAGGGGCCTGGTCTGGTGGGCTCCCTAAAGACCCCTTTAATGTTCTTACCAGGAGGAACTCAAAGCTCCAACAGTTTGCACACAGTCGTAAAAACGAGCCAAATTCCCCAAGATTATCCGCTGTCATTTTGTCATAGCTCTCGCTACCAGCTGTCCTAGCCTGTTTAAATCTATTACGTCGGGTGCCATATGTACAGCAGCATTGATCTGAAACTGAACTGAATGGCTCCCACTGATCTGCTTCAAACTGTTTCTTCACTAAACCCCCCCCCCCCCCCCCCCCCCCGGATGATGGAATGTATGCAAGAAGAAACATTAAGGATTCCAGTATTTGGTGTAATATAATTCGGCCCTGTTGGTCATATCATCTTGACTAATTTATGGCGCCATTGGGGTTTCTCACATTACCACTCTGTATGCTTTTCCCTCGTCCTTTCCTTCCCAATACAATGAAAACAAATACGGCCTTGGTTTTTATATTCAACGACCTAGTCATAGACAACGGTTCCTTTTTTAAAAATAGAGATTGGATTTACACTGGACAGCGTGAAGGGGTTTAGGTGTCACATAGCCAAGGAGTGGCAGCAGCCACAAGCAGTTCTCACTCGATCTCCTGTTTATCTAGTCCTTAACCTCACACACAGCAGTTGCGTTGGGCTGGGGGTTCATGGGCCAGGGGTCCGTGGAATGGTGATGACCTCCTAATGTGGATTCCAGTGAGGCAGAAAGGCAAATGTTAGTTGTCCTGGTATCCCGAGACGCCACAGCTGCTATTTCCTCTCACACTCATACACACAGACACAACCTGCCTTGCTGCCCACTCTGACTACCAGAATTCAACACAATATCCCCTAGCATCCCAGCTGCAGATGCTTTAAGATATCTGCTGTTGCTAATATTCCATTCCGTTGAACGACAGAAGTCTGCATACTTAATCATTAAGGATTGTTCAAAAGATTTAGAAGAAGAAGAAATCTGATTAAATGCTTGGTTTAATGCTGGGTTCTCCTCCTAGTGGTGTTAAGTGAATTTCACATGAACCGAACATCGGGTTCAATTTGTAATTAAAATTGTGTTTGGATCTCACTCACCACTCTGTTGCCCTTGGTTACGGCACACACAAAAAATAAATCTCCCCTTGCTCTATCCTTTTAAACTCCATTGTTTCCAGTACTTTAGTGGAATGTTATGGCTCCTCTTTGGCTGCGGCTCAGAGAGAGCTCCAATGGAAAGTCTTATTTACATGAGTCTGTTTTGGTGGGTTTTTGGCCCTTTGCGGTGAAACTGCTCCCTGGCCATGCTGTAGAGATCACAGTGGAGGTCTCTGTTTCTGACAGATTAATCTATTTTAATGGGACATCTGAATACAACTCCATGGTTTCCCCCTTGCACTGCACTGGGATGTTACTTTACAAAAAAGCTATGAACAGTACAAAGCTTTAGCTCCATTTAACCTCTTATCCCTCCCTTTTGTTTTTAGAGGCAGTTTGTCTCTCTCTCTCTCTCTCTCTCTCTCTCTCTCTCTCTCTCTCTCTCTCTCTCTCTCTCTCTCTCTCTCTCTCTCTCTCACCTTTTGAAAACCAATATCCCAAAAACTGCTTCAGGTTACAGTGCTGGATCGCAGATGCTTTTCAAAAGGTGAACAGAGAGAATAATGTGATATCGCAGCAGAGTGGTGGGTGGGGAGGGAGGGAGGAAGCGAGGGAGTGAGGGAACACAGCCTGGTAGGAGCTACTCTCCCCTGCCGACAACGCTGAAGACATTCAGCTACTGCCCATTGTGAGTTCTTTCAAAGGGTTTGGTTTGTTTTGGGGACGACCTTTGCCCTCTCACTCCCACATTATGTAAATGAGAGCACAAAGGAGAGGGATGATTCAAACATTTTCCTACACACACACACACACACACACACACACACACACACATATTTTTGTGCTCCATCTGTTTGTGTGTTACGTGTTAACATTTCCTTACCCTGAGGCATCTAAACAGCATGTTGTTTCCTGGAGAAAGACACCACCAGGCTAAACTGGTTGTCATGTAACTGAACTAGAACACCAACCCCACACGCTGCCTTGGTGTTGGTAGACCAGAGATGGTAACTAGAGCTCCCCCGCCGGGCCTCCGGGCCCCACTCCCAGACTCTGTCATTGTCCCCACTGCATAAAGGATGGGGGACATGTAACAGAATATGGGCCAATGTGGTGTCGAGGTTCACGGACAACAGCCTTTCCCAGAACCTCGCTATCTTGCTTGCAGTGACCATTACGGGTTCTAATGGTTTTTGTAGTCTCTTCTGAGAAACCTGATACCGCTGAAGTGCCCCTGTGAAACCAAGTTAACATTCATTGACTAGATTTTCCCCTGCTGCCTCGAACTAGAGGCTGAAAACATATGTTAAGTAATACATATGGGGATGCTAGTCTTGCTGGTTCTTTTTGACACGTCGCTAATGGAAGTTGGAAGTGAAGCACAGGTGGACTTAATGGATTTTCTGTGTTCACAGTTGTCTTTTGTGAATTTTCTTCCCTCTTTCCTTTTGCTTTCATGTGGTTGGCTCTGAACAGGACAATGAGGGAGTTTAAGTGGATGGATACAAAGAGAAAAGACTTTCAGAATCAATGTGGGTTAAAAAAAGTTAAATGTGATTTTGTTGTTGTAGAATTTTATCACACTACTACACACATGAATGTTTGGCAGCGCAAAAGCACAATATTTCTGACGAGAGACAACAGTTGTCAAATGTTCTGAGTCTGTGCCAGTGTAATAGCTTGACCACTTTCTTTCGCATGTACCAATATTTTGACGGGAGGTGAAAAATCAAGCCGTTCCTATGCTTCGATAGCCCAGCATGGATTCGTTTTGTAGTGGGATTTTAAATGCACAGTACTGTTGTATTTGTGAAACATTGTCATTTCCAGACGTCACTCTAATGTCTGCTGGAAGGCAACTTATGAGGAAATAAATATAAAATAAAACAGCTGATGGATTAATCTGTTGCTTGCTGCTACAATCGCTGTAGTTTTTTTTCCAACTACTTTTTTTCAACAGAGGCCACACAAGTAAATAACTCAATAATTCTATATTTCCAGAGCCCATGATCTGACATGTAATGGGAGTCTGTAGTTATGCGTATTTGTTTTGCTCATATGTTGACGCCTTTTACTCATCCCCAAACAACGTGATTCCAACCATCTGTTTTGGGGGGTTTAGAGCATAGCAGCGTAGCATCAACAGACCAGCCTTGGACTGTGTTCTTGCCTGACCTGCCATCACTGGTTTCTACCATGCAAATACTCTGTACAAAAACTTCTAAAGCCACAGCGCTGGTGGTGGTGATAATGACTCGATGCCCTTGCCTGCCGGAGCCAGCGCATACCTTCACTGTCAATGTCATATTTTCCCCGTGGAACGATTATGGCGAGGCAGACAGTGTTACGACGTTTATAGGGTTTTCTGGAGGCACAATGCTGACATCAGAGAAATGGTAACTGTAAAAGTGTCTTCTGTATGGGATGTTTATTGGAGCTAGGTCTGTATTGGAGTAGCCGACACCTTCTCTATAAAGCCATATAGTGTGAGACCCTAGTGAGACCCTAGTGTAAGAAATACAGAAATGCATACTGTATGGATAAGTGTTTCCGCTGCATTTATTTAACTGTGGTGCTGTGCACTGGCAAAATCATTGCAGCCACGCCCCAAAAATATGGAAGATGCACTAATATAATAGGTCCACATGTACTTTTCCTCTGCAAACAAAACGAGTAATGAATAGAAAAATCAAACCCATAATAGAATAGTTTATTTATTTACCTAGTTGGTTTGTTTTATGTTCTTGTCCTGTGTGTTCTATGCGAGATAAATATAAGTTACGAGTGCCATAGGGATGGTGACATGAAGTGGTTTCTGTGAGAAGTACAGGTGGGGGCCGTGTTATCCCCCAAGTGGCGGATTACCCAAAGTTACCCTAACATTATACATTATATTCACTGTGTTTATGCAAGTTACCCTAACATTAGACATTATATTCACTGTGTTTTTTGGGACTAGAAATTAAACATTAGAATTTGCATAAACATACATTTAGTAGATAAAAGATCACTTATGGGATCTAGGTACTGATTAACCCAATAGGGTAAATGCAGGTAGACAACACCATGCTTCAGCCTATTTATTTATAGCCTCTATGCTTCATCAGTTGAGCTATAGGTGATAATGCTTATTGCTAATAGCATACCTGATAATATGGACCATGCATAGGCTATATAAAATAATTGGAATAAATAATTTTACCAATATGTTATTGGGCTCATTTCTGGATGTGGAAATTATAGATGGTGTCAGCATAATTGCAATTTAATTCATTTGGAGTACAATGTCCTTTTAAAAAGTGACCCGGACCCCTAAACACAAGAGAGGGAGCCCCCCTTCACACCCCCGCCCCCCTCCACGACCTTTTCCCCCCACTGCTACACATTTTTCCAGAGGAAACTCTGTATGGTGAGTTACTGCCTCTCAGGCCTTAGCGCTGAAGATGAGCGATTCTAGCACACTGGGATATTAAAGTTGGTTTACCTACACCCATTAACAACCATGGAGGGCTATATGCATGTGTTATTGAATTCATGTAATGTGAGTTATTACGCTGCATATCTTGACTTTCTTCAGTATCTGTGCGAGCGAGCTGACCCTAGACAAAAGAGAAAACAGGGACTTATTTCCCTTACATAACATCATGATGTTGAGGAATAGAAATAAGAACAGAAACAGAAAACACACACACACAATATAAACAATCATCAGTGCTTAATGAAAACAAACTAAGTGTTCTATAATACAATACAGGCGATGATGAGCTTAGACTAGTGAAATGCACAAGCTCCAGTAGTTCCCCTGAACAGAGTCAGAGGCCTGTGGGTAACTATAGGTCAGACAGACAGACTTGCCTTGGAGCCATGAGGCCCTGATCAGTAATCTGGCTAACAGGACTAGCCACAGTCTAGGCTCCTGGTCGGCTGCTATTCACATGTTCGGAAAGAATAGGTTCAATCCCAGAATCCCAGTCTCTAAAATTGCTATTCTTGTACCCTGAGGCATGGCAGGGGACTTTTGAAGAAAATGTGACGCCACCTGGCACAATTTAATCCTCCAACTATTTCCAACCCGGAAGCGAAGTGGCAGCCTTGTACCCAGTCAGTCTATGTTATAGCTGCGGGCCAGCCGCTGCCAAGTTTAGATTTCCCCGCCCTTACCCCGAGAATGAGAACAGCATACTTAGTATTAACCCGGATCACATTCAAGGCCAGGGTACACTTGCAAGTGCAAGCGTGTCATAAGTGTCTTCTCTCAATACAACAACACTAATAGCCTATCTAGTATCACTCTTCCTTAAATGATATAAACAAATATCATAATTAGCGTTGTGTCAAATGAGATGAGTAATTTAATATATTCTTCATCATGTCTCTCAGTAGCAGTTAGCATCTCTCTGCCTGTGCCCGCCTCCACCTCCTGTGGGAAAATAAAGAACTGGCCAGTGGATTAGTCTACGAGCAATGTTTAATAAGTCATCATGTGTGAGCCAGACCAAACATAACACATCTCCCTGTCTTTCTCTCTGGCTTTCTGTCTCTGTATGAAAAGTTTATTTCCAAAATGCTATATACACACATGTTTCACATACAGTGGGGAGAACAAGTATTTGATACACTGCCGATTTTGCAGGTTTTCCCACTTACAAAGCATGTAGAACTCTGTCATTTTTATGATAGGTACTCTTGAAACTGTGAGTGACGGAATCTAAAACAAAAATCCAGAAAATCACATTGTATGATTTTTAAGTAATTCATTTGCATTTTATTGCATGACATAAGTATTTGATACATCAGAAAAGCAGAACTTAATATTTGGTACAGAAACCTTTGTTTGCAATTACAGAGATCATACGTTTCCTGTAGTTCTTGACCAGGTTTGCACACACTGCAGCAGGGATTTTGGCCCACTCCTCCATACAGACCTTCTCCAGATCCTTCAGGTTTCGGGGCTGTCGCTGGGCAATACAGACTTTCAGCTCCCTCCAAAGATTTTCTATTGGTTTCAGGTCTGGAGACTGGCAAGGCCACTCCAGGACCTTGAGATGCTTCTTACGGAGCCACTCCTTAGTTGCCCTGGCTGTGTGTTTCAGGTCGTTGTCATGCTGGAAGACCCAGCCACGACCCATCTTCAATGCTCTTACTGAGGGAAGGAGGTTGTTAGCCAAGATCTCGCGATACATGGCCCCATCCATCCTCCCCTCAATACGGTGCAGTCGTCCTGTCCCCTTTGCAGAAAAGCATCCCCAAAGAATTATGTTTCCACCTCCATGCTTCACGGTTGGGATGGTGTTCTTGGGGTTGTACTCATCCTTCTTCTTCCTCCAAACACCGCGAGTGGAGTTTAGACCAAAAAGCTCAATTTTTGTCTCATCAGACCACATGACCTTCTCCCATTCCTCCTCTGGATCATCCAGATGGTCATTGGCAAACTTCAGACGGGCATGGACATGCGCTGGCTTGAGCAGGGGGACCTTGCGTGCGCTGCAGGATTTTAATCCATGACGGCGTAGTGTTTTACTAAGGGTTTTCTTTGAGACTGTGGTCCCAGCTCTCTTCAGGTCATTGACCAGGTCCTGCCGTGTAGTTCTGGCATGATCCCTCACCTTCCTCATGATCATTGATGCCCCACGAGGTGAGATCTTGCATGGTGCCCCAGACCGAGGGAGATCGTCATCTAGAACATCTTCCATTTTCTAATAATTGCGCCAACAGTTGTTGCCTTCTCACCAAGCTGCTTGCCTATTGTCCTGTAGCCCATCCCAGCCTTGTGCAGGTCTACAATTTTATCCCTGATGTCCTTACACAGCTCTCTGGTCTTGGCCATTGTGGAGAGGTTGGAGTCTGTTTGATTGAGTGTGTGGACAGGTGTCTTTTATACAGGTAACGAGTTCAAACAGGTGCAGTTAATACAGGTAATGAGTGGAGAACAGGAGGGCTTCTTAAAGAAAAACTAACAGGTCTGTGAGAGCCGGAATTCTTACTGGTTGGTAGGTGATCAAATACTTATGTCATGCAATAAAATGCAAATTAATTATTTAAAAATCATACAATGAGATTTTCTGGATTTGTGTTTTAGATTCCGTCTCTCACAGTTGACGTGTACCTATGATAAAAATTACAGACCTCTACATGCTTTGTAAGTAGGAAAACCTGCAAAATCGGCAGTGTATCAAATACTTGTTCTCCCCACTGTATGTGTTTTTTTTCATCTCAAATGAATGCTTATCCTCAATACTTAACATATAAATCTAACACATCATAAATCTAGCCTCATGCTATAGTGTTTGGTTAGAGCTATAGTGTTTGGCCTTGTCCCAAATGGCACCCAATTTTCTATATAGTGCACTGCTTTTGACCAGAGCCCAGATTTCTTATTGTTGTATTGATTAATTTAGAAATATACTGTATATTTTTTTTATATTGATGTCACAAATGGATAATTTGTATAGTTCTTTATTAAAAATGTATCTCGTTTTGCAACAATATGTAATTATTTGTCTCTCTAAAATGAAACCATCTAGTGATGGTTTTAAACAAATATGTCTGTCGTGATTAGATGAAAAAACACACCAATCTCAATCATAAGTACTTTAAACAAAAACAAAGCTTAATTGAAAAATATATATATAGCATTTTGGAATTAAACTCTTCATGTCCTTCTGTCTCTCGCTCTATCTCTCTGATCTCCTCCCGCCCTTCTGGTCTCTTTCTCTCTCTCTTTCTCTCTCTGTTTCTCTTTCTGTATCTCTCTCTGTCTCTCTCTCTCTGTATCACTCTCTTTCTCTCTGTATCTCTCTCTCTCCCTCTCTCAGTGTATTTAGCCTTCAGAGTGACTCAGGTGGATTCATTCTGCTCTTCTGAAGCTCTACAGCCCTCTTAACAGCTGGGTAAAATGCTCACCAGGCGTGCTCTAAAAGCATTGTCTAATTGCAGAACAATTATCGCGTTTAATGATACTTAATTATCAGAACGGACAGTGTGCCTTTGCAACAAAGAAACAAAACATGGAAAAAAACATGAAGGAGACAGCAGTTTTTTCTGTCAATATAAACAGTCTGTTTTCCATTAAGGTCATAATCAGAGAGAGAGAGGCATCAGTGCTATTCTCTCTAGGGCTTATTGTGAATCTTTAGTGCTTGTCCATAGCCGTGTATATACAGTATATACAGTGCATTCGGAAAGTATTCAGACCGCTTGACTTTTTCCATAATTTGTTACGTTACAGCCTTATTCTAAAATAGATTAAATTGTTTATTTCCCTCATCAATCTACACACAATACCCCATAATGACAAAGCAAAAACAGATTTTTTTTAATGTTTGCAAATGTATAGAAAATAAATAACAGAAATACCTTATTTACATAAGTATTCAGACCCTTTACTATGAGACTCGAAATTGAGCTCAGGTGCATCCTGTTTCCATTGATCATCCTTGAGATGTTTCTACAACTTGATTGGAGTCCACCTGTGGTAAATTCAGTTGATTGGACATGATTTGGAAAGGCACACACCTGTCTATATAGGGTGGCTATTTGAAGAATCTCAAATATAATATATGTACACTTTTTTGGTTACTACATGATTCCATATGTGTTATGTCATAATTTTGATGTCTTCACTTTTATTCTACAATGTAAAAAATAGTGCAAATATTGAAAAAGAAGAATTAGTAATATTCCAAACTTTTAACCAGGGGTGTACATTTGCAAAAATGTTGGCTATTACAGCCACACCTGTTGCTGAAAGGTGTATAAAATCGAGCACACAGCCATGCATAGACAAACATTGGCAGTAGAATGGCCCGTACTGAAGAGCTCAGTGACTTTCAACGTGGCACCGTTATAGGATGCTACCTTTCCAATAAGTCAGTTCGTCTAATTTCTGCCCTGCTGGAGCTGCCCCAGTCAACTGTAAGTGCTGTTATAGTGAAGTGGAAACATCTAGGAGCAACAACGGCTCAGCCGTGAAGTGGTAGGCTGTCTTGATAAGTGAGAACATGATGACTTGTTTGTAGCACCACTCAGCTCCACACGTCGGGCGGATGCCATCATGACCCTTTTCACCCGGCGCTAGCGCTATCTTGCTATCAACAGGCGACAGGCGACAGACTGTTCCCATGAGCCTCCGTCTATGGCCAGACTGCCATACAGCTATACAGACATACCCGTACATATTGATAGATACTGTACATATTCACTACCATTGTCACTATTAGTTATCTGACTGAGCCATACAGCCAACCAACCATACAGGCATACAGATATACATATTACCCTACCATTTGGTCTAATATAGCCTTACATGAGACATGGATTGTGTGTGTGTGCCATTGAGGGTGAATGGGCAAGACAAAATATTTAAGTGCCTTTGAACATGGAATGGTAGTATGTACCAGGTGCACCGGTTTGTGTCAAGAACTGCCACGCTGCTGGGTTTTTCACACTCAACAGTTTCCCATGTTTATCAAGAATGGTCCACCACCCAAAGGACATCCAGCCAACTTTACACGACTGTGGGTAGCATTGGAGTCAACCTGGTCCAGCATCCCTGTGGAACGGTTTCCACACATTGTAGAGTGCATGCCCCGACAAATTGAGGCTGTTCTGAGGGCAAAAGGGGCCACTCAATTTTATAAAAAATGTTTTGTACACTCAGTGTACATATCCCCCTAACGTTAGGTATATGACCTAGCCATCTGAACCACTTCACATACAGATCTCCAGACAATACCTGCAGGCTAGTCGCATGTAGCTGGAGCCATACATTTATACCTAATGCAATTCAATCAAATTTCAATCAAATGCATTTATAAAGCCCTTTTTACGTTAGCAGATGTCACAAAGTGCTATACAGAAACCCAGCCTAAAACCCCAAAGCGCAAGCCATATGAAACAGCTTGGTTTTATCATAACCTTCCCCGTTGGTAAAGCTATAGTGTTCTCCTATAAAATACAGGGAACATTCACACGTCCCATCTGTGGCATGTATGTATGGCATTGTAATCAAATTATGCATTTTATTTACAAACAAGCATCTTTGTAAAGGGATCAAATATGACATTCCTGTTTTGATAAGAGCCCTTTAGAAAGGGGCAAAATGATTGGTTGAGCGTCCTCAATGGCCAAATCTTACTCTGTAACATTACACTACGTCAAGTTGTAGGTTGGAGATGTTTTAAATGGCTTCAGCTGCCAAGTAAAAAGAAAGTCATACATATGAAAGCAAGCAGCAGACCTTAATGGAAAGATGTGTCCCTGTCGTCTCTCGAGAATTAATGCTACATATGAGCTCGAGACGTTTCATGGGAGGGAAAGATGGCAGATCTATAACCACCTCTTCTGGACCCAGCCTGCAGATTCAGACATTAATTGCTTGCACAGATGGATGATCCTACCCCCCCCCCCCCATACACCCAGTCCCACTCCCCCCCCCCCCTCTCAAGTTCATTGCACTCATTTGGTTGATCTCCTTTGAGCGACTAACTTTGCGTGGGGGATGAGGAGGGATGGGGTGGTGCGTGAGGGGGGGGGCTACAATCAAGCAGGTCGAAGTAGTTTTGAAATGAGATTAGATTCTGTGTCTGTTATGGTGTGTTGTGTCCCAGTTGTGGTAGCTTGATATCTTTAGGAAACCCACACAACAGCACAAAGGGCTCAGCGGAGTTGACAGACACGTTGAGAAGGTGTTTGGATATTCATACAGATGCATGCTTTGCTTTCCTCCCTGCTCCGCTCTCCTCTGCTTTCTTCAACTCGAGCAGGCGCACAACAAGCTGTGTGTGTGTCTGAAAAAGCCTGTATATGTGTTGAATTTGAAAGCTTCTGAGAGGAACATTGCATGCGTCCTTTAATCTTCCCTGTGTGTATTTTTCTTCTTTTTCTTCTTTAGCGGCGCAATAATTGTGTTTCAAGCAGAATTTGACACATGTTGTGGGCGGCTGGCAAATACACACCCTACCCTACCTGTCCATTGGCAGCTGCACTAATTCTACTTTCTTTGAAGAACCCTCTCTCTCTTTCACGAGAGTCATTGTTTTGAGGAATGTTTTTTTTTTTCCTCCACTCTTGTATCCAAGGAAGTTTTCTGTGTGTGGTACAGGGGTTAATAGGTGGGTGGTGTTAATGGGGGTGGGAAGGTAGGTGGAGGGAGGGGGGGTACTGCCTGCTTAATATATTGATAGCGGTCTAAGGCACTGCATCTCAGTGCTAGAGGCGTCACTACAGACCATGGTTCAATCCCGGGCAGTATCACAACCACCCGTGATCAGGGGTCCCATAGGGCGGACACAATTGGCCCAGCGTCGTTTGGGTTAGGGGAGGGTTCGGCCGGGGTCGGCCGTCATTGTAAATAAGAATTTGTTCTTAACTGACTTGCCTAGTTAAATAAAGGTAAGTAAGTATAATAATAAAATATTGAGAAATGCGTTGTCTGTTTGCCAATATATAGAAATCTGAAATACAAGTAGTCCGTGTCCATATTGCATTTTTATGAATAGTGTATTTCAATTACATTCCCAGCAGAAAAGAGGATCCAGGAGCCGGCATCTCATCGCCTCACACTTCCCCTTTCGCCTCCCCTCCGTCTCCCCACGTCTCACCTCGCAAAGAGCAGAGTGCATGAATCCCATTTGCTTGCTTCCTGCCTAGCCAGTCTTCGTCCCTGTGCAGCACACAGGGCCTGTTCCAATTTCCCGTTCATTGTTGTATTTCTCTCTGTCTTCTTTCTTGAGCATGTTGTTAAGGCTAGCCTAAATGCACCACTCTAAAGACATTAAGCATGTTCTTTTTATTGTCACTTACTATGGACAAATTTTAAGCATTTAACGTCACATAAGCAGCCATGTTGCCTCTTGCAGTGTGTGTGTGTGTGTGTGTGTGTCTGTGTGTGTGGGTGAGGGGTGGCACATCCGTGGGCATGTTTGTGTGTGTGGTTACTTTTGTAATTGGATGCAGTGGACCATACCAGTCTTTACCTGGGGTAGTCATTTGCATCAGTTTGATCGACAGGGAGGCTATGCAAAGTAGGCACAAGTGTCATCATTTCCAGTAAAGAGAGCAGTTCAATACCTCACTACCTACTTCATTAGGCTTTTCTCCTGGCAAATTAGCTGTTTTTAATTGCATAAAAGTAATGATAATTTCAGCCAAAGTACTCTAACTCAGAGTCAGTGCCAAGGATCTGATGGTATCACATTTATGACATAGAACAGCACCCAACATACAATAGTATTGATTGGTTTTGTTATATTGCCTATAGGCTGTTTGTTAAATCCAAGTGTTATTCAGGGTTATATCTAAGGGACATTCTGAGTAACAGACTGCCTCGACGTCTGGACACTTGTCTGTAAATGACTAGTTCAACAGATAGTGGGAAGTGGGAACTAGTGCATGTAATTGGGAATAGTAATTGTATTCTGTCAGAGTGCCTTGATCCTCACACGATGTGCGTGCCACTGTGTAGGCTAACAGGGAGAGTCTGTCTGTGCACCGGGGTCGGTCGTGTCGTGGGGGGGGGGGGGGGGGGGCGGGTTTGGGGGGGCGGGGGGGAGGTGAAGATACCATTACGGGATTATAAGACACTTTTATAATAAGAATGATCTCTTTTAGGCAGATAAATTATAAATTCACAGGCCCAAGGATTCATCTGGCTGTGTTGCGGCTGTGGCGTGTCACGTGTTTGATTACGGGGCCACCTAACGTGTGTTCCCTCTGTCATGCGTGAAGCTTATTATTTGCGGTGGATGGAGCTGGCTGGCGGCTCTGAGAGAGCGCTGTTTAATGAACTGCGTGTCGAGCACAAGCGCAGGAGGTTGGACAATTTGTCAGAATTTAATCGCGCCCAAATGTACAGGCGTGTTAATTTTATCAGAATTGATAATGTACAAATGGCTCCCTCTCTCTCTCTCTGGCTCTCTCCCGGAGCTCCTGGGAAATCTCCTTTGTTTTCTTCCTCTTTAATTCGGAAGCCCTTTGTCCGTTACAAATCAAAGTTATATTGCTCTCTTTGAATCAGGTTCTTTATCCTGCATTATAAACTGTGTGGTTCGAGCCCTGAATACTGATTGGCTGAAAGCCGTGGTATATGAGACCGTATACCATGGGTATGACAAAACATTTATTTTGACTGTTCTAATTATGTTGGTAGCCAGTTTATAATAGCAATAAGGCATCTCTGGGGCTGTATCCAGGCACTCTGCGTTGCGTCGTGCATAAGAACAGCCCTTAGCCGTGGTATACTGGCCATATACCACACCTCCTCAGGCCTTATTGCTTTATTATCATGGCGCTGCTTTGTGCATAGATGTATTCATTATTTGGTCATCACAAGCGCTCCATTACTTTATGATGACTATTCAAGTTATGTAAAAAAGTCAAGAGCTGTTCCTTGTTAGCTTTGCTAAACCGCTGAAGTAGTTTGGTCTGTTTTATATTCACCACTCTGTTTTATAAGTGGTGTAAATCCCACTCCTAACCGCCTACAAAAATTAAGTCCAGTTTGATTTAATTTAACACTCTAAATGCCTTCAAAGCATAAATTACTTGACAAATAGTTAATTACCCCCTACCCATCCCTACCGATTTCATTGTCAAGTGAAGCTCAGTAGCTCACCCATGTCAAGCACCTGAGAGGTGCAGTGCATGAAACGTGGCAGAAACACTGCAACACTTGGGGATGATGGGTTTTTGGCTGGAATGAGCCAAACAGGCAAATTTTTTTAAAATTCACACGATCACTGAACGGAAGTGCTGAACGCCACTCTGTCCGTTTCCACACCTCCACAGAAACAGAATATCTCCCAACAAGCTGCTGTGCTGAGAGGTCATTTGAATTGGGTGGTGATGCAAATCGTGTCTGGTTGAGTTTGCAGATGCCTCTGCCCTTTTATTTTATACATCTGCCACATACTTCCTGACATCAGAAATAAAATCTTCTCTCGGGTTTAATTTATGATAATTCTAGATCTGAGCCTTTGAGTGCGTTCAGCCTATTGTTCATTCTCGATCTCAGCCACGCGCCGCTGTCTGTCGATAGTGAATCTAAACAATTGAATTGAGCGTTCCATTTGAATTTACTGCCACTGATTAGAAGCACACAAGAGATTGATCGTTTGGTGTAGGATGTTCTGAATGCCTTATACAGGTACAAATATATGAAGGGAGTCTTTAAAGTCAAAGCCTTCGCTTCAGTTTTGTGTCGTGCCATCGGCTAAGATCAGCCAGCATGTTGTCACACTTTTGTCTGGTTGTATTTAGATGGATAGTGTTTATCATGGTAGGAGACAGTGAAAGAGGAGACCAGAGAGCAGGCCATTATTTTAACGCTGTCAACAGTTCGGACCTGGGGTGGGAGGTGTGAGAGAGACACAGCCATCGCTACTGGTGTCAAATGTTTTGTTCACAACCCCTAGGATAATGACCTATATCATCACTTGGGAAGACAGCAGAGTACAGTACACACACACACACACATACCACACCGCTAATGCTGCGGGATTATTGTGTTTGTTTTTATTTAACCTTTATTTAACTAGGCAAGTCAGTTAAGAACAAATTCTTATTTACAATGACGGCCTACCAAAAGGCAAAAGACCTCCTGCAGGGACGGGGGCTGGGATTAAAAATAAAAATGTATACAAATAAATAAAATATAAATATAGGACCAAACACACATCACGACAAGAGAGACAAAACAACACTACCAAAAGAGATACCTAAGACAACAACATAGCAAGGCAGCAACACATGACAACACAACATGTTAGTAACGTAACATGACAACAACATGGTAGCAACACAACATGGTAGCAGCACAAAACATGGTAAAAACATTTTTGGGCACAGACAACAGCACAAAGGGCAAGAAGGTAGAGATGACAGTACATCACGCAAAGCAGCCACAACTGTCAGTAAGAGTGTCCATGATTGAGTCTTTGAATGAAGCGATTGAGATAAAACTGTCCAGTTTGAGTGTTTGTTGCAGCTCGTTCCAGTTGCTAGGTGCAGCGAACTGAAAAGACGAGCAACCCAGGGATGTGTGTGCTTTGGGGACCTTTAACAGAATGTGACTGGCAGAACAGGTGTTGTATGTGGAGGATGAGGGCTGCAGTAGATATTTCAGATAGGGGGGAGTGAGGACTAAGAGGGTTTTTATAAATAAGCATCAACCAATGGGTCTTGCGACGGGTATACAGAGATTACCAGTTTACAGAGGAGTATAGAGTGCAGTGATGTGTCCTATAAGGAGCATTGGTGGCAAATCTGATGGCCGAAAGGTAAAGAACATCTAGCCGCTCGAGAACACCTTTACCTGCCGATCTATAAATTATGTCTCCGTAATCTAGCATGGGTAGGATGGTCATCTGAATCAGGGTTAGTTTGGCAGCTGGGGTGAAAGAGGAGCGATTACGATAGAGGAAACCAAGTCTAGATTTACCTTTAGCCTGCAGCTTTGTATGTGCTGAGAGAAGGACAGTGTACCGTCTAGCCATACTCCCAAGTACTTGTATGAGTTGACTACCACAAGCTCTAAACCAGGGGTCACCAACCTTTTTGAAACTGAGAGCTACTTCATGGGTACTGAGTCATACGAAGGGCTACCAGTTTGATACGCTCTTCTGAAATAACACATTTGCTCAGTTTGCCTTTAGTTATACATTATTAATAATACTCATCTATGTGAAGACACTAATCACGTAAATGATTTCTCACAATAATTAGCAACAATGACAATAAGGAGGGAAACAGATATCAATATTCAGCACTTTAATCTCAGTAATTGTTACATTTTTAGATAATCACTTACATCACTACATTTCATAGGAAAAATTTCCCATTTTCACTAGCCACAGACAAACCCTTTTATTAAATCATGAACTATGTTGTTTCAAAAAGTTATCAATTATGTAATGTTAGAAAAATCAACTTACATATTTTTTTATAAATCTTTTCATATTTTGAACTAATGACCAAATCTTTAAAAAAAACACAATTCTTCATTATTTTAATTAAACTTCGCCATGGCACTGCCATGTTGCCACTGACAACATCTGGTATGTTTATTTTTTGGTGGGAAGACTGGCATTGCATGTTGTTCACCAGTGTATTGTAATCTGGTGTGTAATTTGACACTGCAACTGTGAGTGAGTCTTTCAGATGTGCATCAGTGAGGCGTGTTCTGTGTTTGTTCTTGATGAAGTTAATGTCAGAAAACGCTGATTCACAGAGATAGGTTGAACCAAACAGGCTAGCAACCTTCATAGCTGCTGTGCATACTCCACTGTACTTCTCTGTGTCAATAAGGGACCAACAGTTTGGTGCAGCCTGGTAGGCTTTGAGGTGGAGGTCATTTTGCAATGTTATGATTTCAATCTCCACCTGTCCAGCATCCAAGTTGAACGTTGCACTTAGTTGCTCAGCAAACCATGTTGTGTCCACATTCATGAAAGGATTGGAAATGAACGACACACATGGCTCAAGCTGATGAAGGTCACAAAACCTATTCTCAAACTCCCGGTGGGTAGTTAGCATGGTAGCTTTTGTGACACGTAGTGAAGTGTCTCTCCACTTTGTGCCGCTTTGCCGTCGCCACAGTCGCCCCGCAAATGAGACACACGCAGGTTTCTTTCACAGTCGTAAAAAAAAATTCCTCCTCCCATTCGTTGTGAAAGTGATACGTTTTCTTCCTTTTTTCTGCCATGTTTTTGGGGCAAGAAACAAAATTCAGCTACCATCTTCGTTGCGCGCACCCGCTAGCTTAATCTCCACGAGCACTGGTTTTGTCTCGCGCAAAATACTTTTGAACTATAGTAGGTCAGAGTTCACCTAAACTTATCTAAACTCATGTATAATGAACATATTTTTAAGATATTGAGCCTTGGGGTACTCCCTTGGTGACAGGCAGTGGCTGAGACAGCAGATTTTCTGACTTTATACACTGCACTCTTTGAGAGAGGTAGTTAGCAAACCAGACCAAAGACCCCTGAGAGACACCAATACTCCTTAGCCGGGCCTTTCGCCAAATGCAATTCTTGAGGTAGAGTAACTCTGCAAGATTCGAGCCCTGAATACTGCAAGATCACGGTCAAACCAGGGGCTGAACCTGTTTTTAATTCTCATTTTCTTTACGGGGGCGTGTTTGTTAACAATACCACTGAAAACAGAGGGGATCAAGCTGATTCTATTCCATTTTACAGAAGCCAGTTCATGAAGGAAGGCTTGCTCATTAATGTTTTTTAGCAAGCGTCTATGACATATCAGGACAGGTCGTTTCACTGAGCAGCCATTACGAACACAGGCTGTAAAACAGTGATCACTAAGGGCATTACAGAAAACACCAGACTGATACCTATCAGAATTATTTGTGAGGATAACATCAAGAAGAGTAGCCTTTTCTGGGTGTTTGGAGTCATACATTGTGGGATTGCTAATAATCTGAGAAAGATTTAGGGAGTCCCATTGCTTTAGGACTGTCCCAGTTTTGGTCACCTAGCAGGACAAATTCAGACTTAGTATAAGGGGCCAAGAGAGAGCTTAGGGCAGGTAGGGTACAGGCCGGTGCTGATGGAGGACGATAGCACCCAGCAACATATAACAAAGAGTTATTTGAAAGTTTAATACTTAAAACCAGCAAATCAAATTGTTTGGGGACAGTCTTGGTGGAGACAACCGAGCACTGAAGGTGATCCTTGGTAATAATTGCCACTCCCCCACCTTTGGAAGATCTGTCTTGCCGAAAAAGGTTATAACCAGAAAGGTTAACATCAGTATTCAAAACACTCTTCCTTAACCATGTCTCAGCAATGACCAACACATCTGGATTGGAGCTGTGAACCCACACTTTCAATTGATCCATTTTAGGTAATAAGCTTCTAGTGTTAATGTGTAGAAAACCCAGGCTTTTACGAGAGCAGAAATCAGTGAAGCAGATATCAGAGCACAAGTCAGAATTGGGGCTAGGAGCAACAGTAAATGGACTAGGGTGTACACGCACATTACCAGATATCATCACCAGTAATACAATCAAGATTTCGGTTGGTTCAGTTTCGGTTTGATTATTAAAAACATTATCACGGTTTTCAATTTCGGTTTTGATTATTTTGTTTAACATTAAAATCACTATTCATTATGTGGGTTGAATGCCATCCCATGATGGCAGTCACTGCCCATTACTGCTTATCACTTACTAACCATCATTTAATCACATTACTATTTCAGTTGTTGTGTATATTATATTTGTTTTATCTGATGACTTGATTATTTAATTCCAAGTCATCATCTCATCTCTATAGAGCTGCTGAAGCTTCGCTGTCTGACAAAATCACTATTTTAGTAGCTCTTCAAAGTAAATAAGGCATACTTTTATGACGGCTGAATACCAACTATCAATCACTTAGATCAGGGAGGTCAAACTCATTCCATGGATGGTCTAGTGTCTGCAGGTTTTAATTGTTCCTTTCAATTAAGACCTAGACAACCAGGTGAGGGGAGTTCTTTACTAATTAAACATCCTTAATTCATCAATCAAGTACAAGAAAGGAGCGAAAACCTGCTCCACTCGGCCCTCCGTGTATTCTATACTATGCCACTGTATTTTATTCCAATGCTGCTCTGATATCGCTCGTCCATATATCTATATATTCCTAACTCATTCCATACTTGATTTATGTGTATTTGGGTATGTTGTGAAACTGTTAGATATTACTTGTTAGATATTACTGCACTGTCGGAGCTATAAACACAAGCATTTCGCTATACCCGCAATAACATCTGCTAAACACGTGTATGTTACCAATACAATTTGATTTGATTTGAATGAGTTTGACACGTGACTTAGATCATGTATTTTCAGGTAGAGATCACTCGCGAAGCAACTACTCCCTATCCCTCAATTGTGCATTCTTCTGTCTCTTTTACATAGCAGGTGTAAAAGAAACACAGACTGGACAAGAAGGGCACGCAAACTATGTAGAATATTGGCCTGTTGGAAACTACCAGACCCAGCCAGACCCTGCTGTGAGGAACAACTCAGCGACAGACCCATTTCTGTTTGGCTGGAGTGATGATAGAAAAAAAAAAACTTATGAGCCCTAATCAAAACACGCCCACATTGGAGAGCTCACCAATCATTGTTTTCTCTCAGACACAGGGTATTTTATGACAGAGGAATTCTGACAGTAAGGATCAAGAAGGCTAAAATGAATAGCTTTGAAGTCCTGGGTTTCAGATCAAAAGCCCCGGGTCATGCCCCATTACAGGTTGCACTCAGGCACTTTAGTGGCCAGCCCCCTCGTGATCCAGTAATGCAGCCAACAGAAATATGTTCCCTCTTTCTTTCAAGGTTTTATATGAGAGCCCCGTGTTCTGAGTGCAGTTAGAGTACTGATATATTAAAGTAAGGTCTTATACAGGTATAGGACCGGTTTGAACTGCTTTTACCAAGTGAAACAATTTTTTTGTTGCTTTTACCATGTTACTCCATCTGATTGGACTCAGTAATGGCCCTTACATTGTACCAGAGTGGTTTTCAAAAGGTGATTTCAGTTATTTCAGTGCAGAGTTAAGGGTAAAAGCTTTTCACTTCCTTCAATGTTTTTGAAAATTGGATGTCAGTGGTGCTGTGTGTCTGTATGTGAGAGTGAGACTGTTGGCTCTATTTTTGTTTGTGTGGGTGTCTGTTTGTTTCAATATGTTTTGTGAGTGAAATAATCATTTTATGTTGACAGTGAATCTAAAGTTCATTTCACATTCATTAGTTTTGGCAAAATTGTATTTTGTATTGTATATTGTTCTTTTCCATTGATGGCACAGTATTTCTTGAATTGTTGCCACCCTTCTATTCCAGGGCTGGCCTGTATCAAATTCTCAGTGCCTCAGAAGTAATAGCACTTTAACAGTACTGTAGCCCAGGTGAAAGGGATGCAGAAGGCTGTGTAACATTGGCCAAATGTGTTTCCCTCCACTGTATGATCACTGGGAAATAACCTTGGTTTTACACACTGCTGCAGTAAGGTCCAATGAATGTGAACACGGAAAGTGGCTTATTATTCAGAATCGGATTTAGAAAAGGTATCTTAGGATCCGCCCCTCTGGCATCTATCCTCACATACCCTCGCTCCCTCCATCCCTCTCTCATGGTAGGCGTTAGCCTCCAGTTTGGACAGAGTGAGCAATGTTCAGCAGTTAAAAATTGAACAAGGGTAGAGAGCAATTAAAACTGGATGACCTTTATGGGGGGGGGGGGGGGGGGGGCTAAAGGACGGCTGTTAAAGACACAAAGTTCAACGGTTTTATTTCTAATAACATTGATTTAACGTTGTCCGAAGGGTTCTGGGCGGTGCTGGCCCAGCCAGCTACGTCAGATCCTAACGGGGTAAGGAGAGGTTACAGTGGCTTTATATGGACACACACACACACTGGCCCCTCCGTTAGCCCCATCATAATTTTAAAGTTGAAACTAAAGTTTTAATTCTTCAAAGAAATAGGTCTTTGATCTCAGAGAGAGTGAAGGAGATTATGTTATGAGCTCAAGGTTATGTTATGCTACTGGTGATCACCTTCAAAGAAGTGGGTATTTTTCCTGACTGTTTCACGTGATCAGAAGAAACTCAGGACACTACTAAGCAGAGTGAAATACAGTGGTAAGGAGTGTTAGCTCCATAGGAGTTAAATCAAGTGTAATTTTACCATGTTGATCTGATATTCTCCATTCAACTGTATGTGTTAGCATTGAGTTAGCTACTAGCTAGCCATGCTAAAGCATTCATAAAGAGCTGTAGGGTGAGCTACTTGACATCCTATTAATAATGTGGTCAGTTTAATATCCTCCTAAAGCCTGAGCCGCTGTATCAAGCGGCCGTCCTGATCGCTCCGCTCGCAGAAACCAAATCCCAATAGCTATGTTGCTGATTAGTATAGAAGGATGTAGCTTAGCCGTTATCAGCTCTTGGCGCCAATGATACATTAATCCAGCTAGACGCTAGACGCTAGGCGCTCTGGCACCAGAAAACACATACTAGAATCATCTAATTTACCCAACAAAGACTGATGGACTTCTAAATATGTGGTATCTCCTTGAGCCTTTCAAAGTGACCCTTTTAGACCAGTCAGAACTTTCCTCCTCTAGCAGCAGCTAACAGTCTGCATTTCACTAAAAGCTCTAACAAGGAGAAGAATAAGGCTAATTTCGACATGTTAGCTGTAGAAAACAGAAAACAACCCTTTGATTCGCTTCAGAGTCTTCACAATGACTATGAAATCCCCTCATATTATGATGACGATACTGTAACGCAGAGGAGATATAGCTAGCTTAGACTAATTTCTGCAGGTTAGCCAGAACAACACAGGTCCTTTGTATCTTAATGGGCCAGATCCAGAGAAGCTAGCTGCATCTCCCCCTCAGTGAAGTAAATGGAGGTGGCTGTTGGGCACTGGCGGGCGGTCGATCATCTTACCTTGTTATTATCCTCCCAATACAACGACTGTCAGACAGGTCCGCTTCCCCCCAGGAGAGCAAATGGCCATGTGCTGATGTGAGAGAAATGCTAAGTGTAAAAAGAAAGAACAGGAGAGAATCTCATTTATGGAAGAAGGCTAGTTTTATTCCCTCAGGATGGGACGGGGGTTGTCTGTTTAGCATATCCAGAGCGCCCATGGGTCAGTCTATCTGAGATTGAAAGGGACCTGCATAGGATATTGCTGCTAGCTGCTATGATGATACTGCTTGTGCTGGTTGTGTTTCTTTGGGTTTGTTTGTGCCAGTGTGGGCGAGCATGATAAAGAAAGGTGGCATCAATGCAATTTGTTAGTGTTTTTTCATCCTTTAATTGAAACCTCTGTTTCAGGAGGGGACTATGTCTTCTGCAATAACACATAATTGTCGTGGGCGTTGGTCACCATACGCAAGTAAGGCTGCTGGCTATAGCGTAGCCTGTGTGACTTCATAGCCTATTCCCTCTTCACAAGTTTATTTTGCAGAAAGACATTATTGGAGGAAGTCGATATTCTCCATGTTTCTTTCATATGAATCCTGTACATATTTTAGTCAGAGCCTTAAACACATGGCTCTTCATGGTGTTTGAAGTGCTCTGCATTTGTAAAACCCCTTCCAGCAAGGCTGAAGTCTGGCAAAGCCCAGCCTCGTCGTCCTACTATCCAGACATCAACTGTAAACTGTTTACTTTATCTCAAGAGTTTCCTTTTACTGAACACAGGGTTATTGCTGCTCAAGCCTCATCTCCATCACAATAAATGGGTTTTTAGATTCTTAAGATGGGTAAAAAAAAGTTGAGAAAGAAACTAGCTATAGAGCTTACAAGCTAAAATGGCAGTTGTTTGCTTATTACCCTTGAGGCTGTAGGAAATGTATTCATAGTAAATGCTTAAACACCACCTACAGGGGAATTAGGTACACAGGCATGCATAATTATGAGTAGTATCCAGCTATGATACTTTTAAAAGCATTAGTATGGTGTTCCTTTTGCTTTTTATATCTAATTATAGGACAGAATATTGTGAAGGGTATTACCACCATAGTGGAAAAGATGAGGCGCAATCAGGGAATACACTTTCCATGACATAGACTTACCAGCTGAATCCAGGTGAAATCCACTTCAATCAGTGTAGATAAAGGGGAGGAGACAGGTTAAAGAAGGATTTTAAAGCCTTGAGACAGTTGAGATATGGATTGTATATGTGTGACATTCAGAGGGTGAATGGGCAAGACAAAAGATTTAAGTGCCTTTGAACGGGGTGTGGTAGTAGGTGCCAGGCGCAACGGTTTAAGTGTGTCAAGAACTGCAATGCTGCTGGGTTTTTCGCGCTAAACAGTTTCCAGTGTTTATTAAAATGTATCCACCACCCAAAGGACATTAGCTGTTCCTAATGTTTTGTACACTCAGTATATACAGTTGAAGTCAGAAGTTTACATACACCTTAGCCAAATGCATTTAAATCTGTTTTTCACAATTCCTGACATTTAATCCTAGTAAAAATTCCCTGTCTTAGGTCAGTTAGGATCACCACTTTATTTTAAGAATGTGAAATGTCAGAATAATAGTAGAGAGAATTATTTATTTCAGCTTTTATTTCTTTCATCACATTCCCAGTGGGTCAGAAGTTTACATACACTCAATTAGTATTTGGTAGCATTGCCTTTAAATTGTTTAACTTGGGTCAAACGTTTCAGGTAGCCTTCCACAAGCTTTCCACAATAAGTTGGGTGAATTTTGGCCCATTCCTCCTGACAGAACTGTTGTAACTGAGTCATGTTTGTAGGCCTCCTTGCTCGCACACGCTTTTTCAGTTCTGCCCACAAATTTTCTATATAGGATTGAGGTCAGGGCTTTGTGATGGCCACTCCAATACCTTGACTTTGTTGTCCTTAAGCCATTTTTGCCACAACTTTGGAAGTATGCTTGGGGTCATTGTCCATTTGGAAGATCCATTTGCGACCAAGCTTTAACTTCCTGACTGATGTCTTGAGATGTTGCTTCAATATATCCACATAATTTTTCTTCCTCATGATGCCATCTATTTTGTGAAGTGCACAAGACCCTCCTGCAGCAAAGCATCCCCACAACTTGATGCTGCCACCCCCATGCTTCACGGTTGGGATGGAGTTCTTCGGCTTGCAAGCCTCCCCCTTTTTCCTCCAAACATAACAATGGTCATTATGGCCAAACTATTTTTGTTTCATCGAACCGTAGTCTGGCTTTTTTATGGCTTCTTTCTTAGAACTGATTTTACTGTAGATATAGATAATTTTGTACCTGTTCCTCCACCATCTTCACAAGGTCCTTTGCTGTTGTTCTGGAATTGATTTGCACTTTTCACACAAAAGTACATTAATCTCTAGAAGACAGAACACGTCTCCTTCCTGAGTGGTATGACGGCTGCGTGGTCCCATGGTGTTTATACTTGCGTACTATTGTTTGTACAGATGAACGTGGGACCATCAGGCGTTTGGAAATTGCTGCCAAGGATGAACCAGTTTTGTGGAGGTGTACATTTTGGTCTTGGCTGATTTCATTTGATTTTCCAATGATGTCGAGCAAAGAGGCACTGAGTTTGAAGATAGGCCTTGATATACATCCACAGGTACACCTCCAATTGACTCAAATTATGTCAATTAGCCTATTAGAAGCTTCTAAAGCCATGACATCATTTTCTGGAATTTTCCAAGCTGTTTAAAGGCACAGTCAACATAGTGTATGTCAACTTCTGACCCACTGGAATTGTGATATAGTGAATTATAAGTGAAATAATCTGTCTGTAAACAATTGTTGAAAGAATAACTTGTGTCATGCACAAAGTAGATGTCCTAACCGACTTGCCAAAACTATAGTTTGTTAACATGATATCTGTGGAGTAGTTGAAAAATGTGTTTTAAAGACTTCATGCTAAGTGTATGTAAACTTCCGACTTCAACTGTAGTGTACAGTCCTAATTTCACATGTAATTATTCCTAAAATAAATTTTCTGATCTCCAAACTAAACCCTTGTAAAAAAAAAAAAAATGTAATTTTTGAATTGCCATTCATTCATTTAGCCCCTATTACATTTTGCAATAGCAGTGACTTTCTTATCACTTCCATTTGAATTAAGACACTGAAGTGTGATGTGGATGAGCTACAGTTTAGCGACCATCTCGTAAACAACGTCCTCTTGCACAACTCATTTGGATCCAATTTTCTGTATTGCATTGTTTCATCCCGAATGCAGACAGCCAGGCCCAGCATTGGAGCATGACCTAGATTTGATGAACTGTGTTCGTGAATAATGCATTTTGTCAGTGTCGTCCTGGCATTTGCCCGATGGGATTGCCTCTGGAGCATTCGCCGGGGTCTGCATTTCTGTTAGGCAACTGATGAAACACCTATGCTGAGTATTTCACACCTGTCAGTGACATCACCAGCTGGAGATGAATGATGGAAATATCAGGACAAACCACAAGACGTGGTGCATCAGCCCTGTCACATTTACAGCACATTACAGGTACCTCAAGCTTTTTACTAGCTTACTGCCACTATATTGGATTTGCAGACAGGCATAAAAAGGTATAGACTGGAATATTTGATGTACTCTCTCAACGTCTCAATGTATCCCTCTCTCTCACTATATATTTGTGTGTATATTCTCTCTCGCTCTCTCACTCTCTCTCTCTCTTTCTCTCTCTCTCACTATATAGCGGGTGAAATAAGTATTGAACACGTCACCATTTTTCTCAGTAAATATATTTCCAAAGGTGCTATTGACATGACATTTTCACCAGATGTTGGTAACAACCCAAGTAATCCATACATACAAAGAAACCAAAACAAATAAGTTCAGAAATTAAGTTATTTGTAATAATGTGAAATGACACAGGGAAAAAGTATTGAACACACTTACTGATATTTATTTAATACTTTGTACAAAAGCCTTTGTTGGTAATGACAGTTTCAAGACGCCTCCTGTATGGAGAAACTAGTCGCATGCATTGCTCTGGTGTGTTTTTGGCCCATTCTTCCACACAAACAGTCTTCAAATCTTGAAGGTTCCGTGGGCCTCTTCTATGAATCTTGATCTTCAGTTCTTTCCATAGATTTTCAATGGGATTTAAGTCAGGTGATTGGCTGGGCCATTCTAGCAGCTTTATTTTCTTTCTTTGAAACCAATTGAGAGTTTCCTTGGCTGTGTGTTTGGGATCATTGTCTTGCTGAAATGTCCACCCTCGTTTCATCTTCATCATCCTGGTAGATGGCAGCAGATTTTTGTCAAGAATGTCTCTGTAAATTTGCCCATTCATCCTTCCTTCAATTATGTGAAGTTTGCCAGTACCATTTGCTGAAAAGCAGCCCCACACCATGATGTTCCCACCTCCAAACTTCACTGTTGGTATGGTGTTTTTAGGGTGATGTGCAGTGCCATTTCTCCTCCAAACATGGTGTGTATTATGACATCCAAACAGTTCAATTTTGCTCTCATCTGACCACACTATATTCTCCCAGTATTTCACAGGCTTTTCCAAATGTTGTGCAGCAAACTTTAAACAAGCTTCAACATGCTTTTTTTTTTTAGCAATGGAGTCTTGCGTGGTGAGCGTGCATACAACTCTTCTGATTATTATTTTCACTCCTCTGTCAGAAATCTTGCGAGGAGCACCTGGTCGAGGCAAATTTATGGTGAAATGATTTTCTTTCCACTTCCGTATTATGGCCCCAACAGTGCTCACTGGAACATTCAGAAGCCTAGAAATGCGCCTATAACCAATACCATCATTATGTTTTGCAACAATTAGGTTGCGAAGGTCTTGAGATAGCTCTTTGCTTTTACCCATCATGAGATGTGTCTTGTGTCACACCTTGGCAATGAGACCTTTTTGTAGGCCATCAGTTGGGACTGAACCAGCTGATATTAATTTGCACTGACAGGGGGCTGGATTGCTTTTTAATTACTGATAGTTTTCAGCTGTTGTCTTGGCTTTCTATGCCTTTTTGCACCTCCCTTTCTTCATGTGTTCAATACTTTTTCCCTGTGTCATTTCACATTATTACACATAACTTAATTTCTGAACGTAATTGTTTTGGTTTCTTATGTATGTATGGATTACTTGGGTTGTTACCAACATCTGGTGAAAATTTCATGTCAATAGCACCTTTGGAAATATATTTACTGAGAAAAATGGTGACGTGTTCAATACTTATTTCACCCGCAGTATATATATGTATATTCTCTCTCTCGCCCTCTCTCTCTATCTGCTCTCTCTTTCAGCTCTCTCGCTCTATCTGCTCTCTCTCTCTCTCTCTCTCTCTCTCTCTATCTATCTATCTATCTATCTATCTATCTATCTATCTATCTATCTATCTATCTATCTATCTATCTATCTATCATCTATCTATCTATCTGTATTTGTGCTGTTTGTAAGCAGTAGCAAGTGATGGAGACAGACAAAAGAGTGGCACATTGGGGAGGTTAGCTGTGTTTTTTGTGTTGCTAGTCAGCTACGAAGGTTTTTATAAGCCTGTGAATGGGCTCATTGAGTCAAAGGTAATTTTGGGCCCCGGTGTGGAGCATTAGTTGGATTGGCCTTGCTGCTGACTGGCCCGCCCCCAACCCCCCCCCCCCCCCCCCCCCTGTAACAACAGCAGCAGCAGCAGTATATACCCCTCTCTCTGCTGCATCAGCGTTTCTGTCCAAACCAAAGGCCTTTATCTCTCTGGCCCTGTGACCATGACGACATGTCTGATATGCTGTGGTGGTGGCAGCAGGGATCTCTTTTAGTTTCGTTATACCTCCGGGAGCTAATAAATCTAGATATACTGTAGATAAACTGGAACATCCAGGGTTAGTACAGTAAATGCTGCTCTGGTCTCCTATGGGCTATGGGAGCTTAGGGGCTGGGGGACAGGGGTTGGGGAGCTGGGTATGATAAATGAATAGACACATGCTGGACATCCCCATTCATTATTATTGGAATTTGTGCTGCCTGCTGGGAATTTGCACAGCGATTGCCATGGCGCCTGGCTGCTGAAGGGCCTCCCAGAGGTGTTCACATGGCCAGATCTCAGACTGAACTAGAGAACAGGAGCTCAGCTCAGCAGCCAAACAACAGGCGCTGTGCCACAAAGACTCACAGGGAAACCACTGCAGTCAAGTGTAGGCTAACCCATGGTATTACATACACACTAATATCACTTCTGGGTGTGTGTTAAGAGAAGAGATCGGAACCGGAAAGAACAGCTCCACCCTCTCTCTTTGCAAGTCCCATCTCCATCCGAAATTCGAAAGATGCTAACACCTGTGAAATTTGTCCAAATAACCAGTGACGAGAAGTCCAAGACCTAATGGTGTCTCACGCATCACATTGTATCATGACAGATCTACGGTACCATTTATGTTTACGTTGTCTGTCCACGAGAGATTACACACACACCGTCTACCCTCACACACACACCGTCTACCCTCACACACACACCGTCTACCCTCACACACACACCGTCTACCCTCACACACACACCGTCTACCCTCACACACACAGGGAGCAACACTGCAGCCTTGTTGGTAGTTATCCTTCACCTGAAGAAAAAAAATCTATGAGCGACCAACTAGGCTCTGCAGCTAAATGATAATTAAAATGATAATTAAGATGAAGCAATATTAAGAGGCCAAACCCAGTCATTCGCTCTCTCTCTCTCTCTCTCTCTCTCTCTCTCTCTCTCTCTCTCTCTCTCTCTCTCTCTCTCTCTCTCTCTCTCTCTCTCTCGCTCTCTCTCTCTCTCTCTCTCTCTCTCGCTCTCTCTCTCTCAAACTATGCGCTCACTGTACAAATCAGCATATGTTCCATCAGGTACATACATATAGAATGTGTACAGTAGATGGTTTTGGGTTGATTTAGATCAAAACATTAATTGGATCTATCATATCTTTGAATGTATAGGCCACAGTAAACAAAGCACAAAGCACTTTAGCCAACCAATCAATATACCTATCAAGTAGATTGTCTCACCTCTCCCTTCAACGATATGTTGTCTCTCAAGTCTCATCCACCCAGTAGAAGCTGTCATTGTGAGCTGAGCCGTTCTGACGCTTCTCTTTGTATTCTGTATGCGTCTGAGCATCAGACGGACTAGTGCTGTGGAGGTGATTGCCTGAAGGCTGGAAGGAAACAGCTTCAGCTAACCAAGGTCACATAGCGCTCTGAAGTCAGCTTTGCCAGGTTCAAACAGACAGAAAAAAAACTAATTGGATGAGCTTGCTTGAACAAAAGCTCTGTGCAGTGTGCGGATGGTCAATATATAGGCCCATGGTGTGTTCGGTTCCAGCATATAGGCATAGGATAGACACTCCTCTGTTGATTCTTGTACATCTTAATTTCATAGTGTTTACTTTGCTTATTTCCCCCACAATGCCGAGCCACTCTCTGAGACACCTTTGTGTGCTTTCCATCAATATTTAGATTAATGGCAATTCCTCAGATGCAGCAGATCAGTGCAGTGCTATGACTTTGTTTGCTGATGCGATGCTTTAACTGTAGCACTGTGTAATGGTTTGCATCCTGGGCCCTTTCAACAGTTTCTCCCTCTCTCTCTCTACGAACGTGAAAAAGTAAAGCATTCATCTTGTTGAGAACCATCCTGAATACATTTTAGTTCAGTGTTTTATTTTCAACCAACAAGGCTCAGTGCTTGTACAGTATCCATTGATTATAACCCTCGTTAGAAAATGCCTGTATTTCGGTCATCTTTTCGTGAGTACATGGTGGCTCATTCAGGAAGGTACACTTCACTGGATACCTTTGTGTCCACTGTAAAAGTCTGTAACAGTCTGATCAAGTGAATGTTTTTTTTCCCCCTCTCTTTACGCTTTGCCCATTTTTACAATTTCACAATACATTGCCATTGGGAAAAGGGCTCCTTCACCTGCTGTGGTGGTTTAGCCATTGTGCTTTATGTTCCAGAATAGAATGGAACTGGTACATGTTGTGTGTTATGTTGAGAGCCGGATGCAAGCAAACACAAAAAGGCTTTTCTTTAGTTCAACTAGCAAGACGGTGTTAATTCTTTCTGTAACTGAAAGGTTGTTATTAGTAGGTAATGAATTGCATTTTGGTGTGTGTGTGTGTGTGTGTGTGTGTGTGTGTGTGTGTGTGTGTGTGTGTGTGTGTGTGTGTGTGTGCGCGCGTGTGCGTGTGCGTGTGTGTGTGTGTGCGCACGTGCACCAAAAAAATTGTAGTTCCTATTTTTGCTTTTCACACCCAGTCAATAGGGCCGGGGGTTAAACCTCAGTTCCTGTTCAGAGCCAGGGCTCAACCTCCCTCCCTCCAGTGTAAAGACCTGCTGAAGTTGTAGCTCTCTGTAGCTCTGTCTGTCCTCAAGCTAACACAACAATGGGAGATTAGATGTCCTTCTTCAAGGCTTTTGTTAAGTAATTTGGCGTCTGGTTGAATAATTCAC
The DNA here is from genome assembly GCA_023634145.1 of Thymallus thymallus. Lineage (NCBI taxonomy): Eukaryota > Metazoa > Chordata > Actinopteri > Salmoniformes > Salmonidae > Thymallus > Thymallus thymallus. The sequence continues at coordinate 25,823,490 of CM042382.1, read as the reverse complement.
AATAGCATCTGCGCAGCCTACACAGAAATGATATATATTTACATCTTATCTCTTTAGCTTGGAGGAGTTTCAGTATTAGCTGTATGCTGGCTGTTTTTCTGTTCTCTCTGTGTGTGTGTGTGTGTGTGTGTGTGTGTGTGTGTGTGTGTGTGTGTGTGTGTGTGTGTGTGTTTAAACGTGTAGAAGTGTATGTGTAGGTGTGGTGTTTTGAGATGCACTGTCACTCACCTGTAACATAAACCAATGTCAGACCACTGCCACTGAAGTGCTCTGGGACTGTGTACTAGCGCTCCAAGGAGCTGTGTGTGTGTCACTGCAGCTGTGTATGTATGTGTGTATGTGTACACACTGATGAAATAAACATCACACACTTCTCACTCCCTGAGAGTCAGGATTGCTAGCCGACCATGGCGAAGCATCCGTGTTCGTTATTGGGGAGAAAGCTAGCATGCAACGACTTGAGCTAAAAGCAATACGAAAAAAGTCTGGAACCTATGTAAATTATTCCTCTCATATTTATTTAACTGGTGCTTCTATTTACCCAGACACAACAGTGCATTTAGCCACAGTCTAATTGGCACATCAGTTTAAAAAAAAATGTTTTAGATTTATTCGTTGTGATTCAGCAAGTGCCCTTCAGGGGTGCACATCACCCTTCTGCTTTCTGGCTTTTTCTCTTTTTTCTCTCACTTTCTCTTTCTCTCTTTCTACCGCACCAGTTTTAAACAATACTTTTGGGGCACAGCTTGAAATACATTATGTATGAGTTTCAGGAGGAATTGGAGAACCTTTGTGGACTGTACCACACAGTCTGGGAGTGGTGTGGGAGGAGGCCCCTGTCTGTCTATCTGGATGTCTGTCTGAGTGTCTATTCGCTGTCTTTCTGTCTCTCTCCCTTGTTGCCTCAGCTTCAATCTCATGTTCTGTCTCCTCTCTCCCTTTCTCTCTTACAGTGAAGTTTGTGAACTGCGGCCGAGGTGGACTGGTGCAGTTCGAGTGCAGTAACCCGTCCGACTTCCGTATAGAGGCTGATGGGGTGGTCTACGCCCTCAGGCCCTTGACCGTGTCAACCCTCCGGGCGGTGCCCCTAGTGATCGTGGCCAGGGACGAGACCAACCAGCAGCAATGGCAGACCCAAGTGAGATTAACACCCCCTATAGGCCAGAGCCAGCAGGTACGTCCAACACCTCCACACACATCTTGTCTCCTTTCCACCCTCCTCTCTCTCTCTCTAATGTTTCTTGATTATTTGTGACTTCGGGTAACATTGTAGAATGTAGAATGTTCCAATTCCAATTCCGCCCCTGCATCGTCTTATTAGCCGTGCCGTAGCATTCACAGATGATTTGTTCCCTAAATTGTAGCAGGTGTTCCGGGAGACTGGATGGAAGCTCGCTAATTAAAACGTAATGTGTCAATTTAAAGGGGAGCACAATCATATACTCAACACGGTCAATGGGTAGCGGCGCTACACACAGCAGATGCAGAATAGCTCCTCATAAAGACTGATTTAAATCAGCCTCCTTGTGGCGGCAGCGGCGAGGTTTACGGCTGTATGCTTGTCACCCAACCAGAAGGGTGTGCATTGCAGTGCACCCCTAGTGGTGATTCAGAGGACAGGGAGCATCTGTCTCTAGGCTTCAAAGATCCTGCCGTTCATTCAATGTTCCGCTGGGCTCGATAGGCACCGCTAACGCTTGACCATGTGCTCATCAGTCAACATTGTTATTGGCTGTAGATGAGAGAGGCCGTGTGATGTGGTGATGTAATCAAGTGTGTAATTGAGAGAGAGAACAGGGAGATGAGGAGAAACAAGCCTCAAATGGCTGTGTTTGTATTTCTATTCATGCTTAGTACTGTGACTCGCTCTCTCTAAACACACAGCTATTCTCCCATGGCATTCTCTCCATCATATCTTCTCTGATAGCATATCAGTTCAGCTTCTCACTGCTGTCTTCTCACTCAAAATGAATAGGAAATATAGTCAAGACGTTGACAAGGTTAGAAATAATAATTTTAATTTAAAAAATAATTGTGTCCTTCAAACTTTGCTTTCGTCAAAGAATCCTCCATTTGCAGCAATTACAGCCTGGCAGACCTTTGGCATTCTAGTTACCCCATGTAGCTCATGTAGTTACCCCATATAGCTCAGTTGGTAGAGTATGGAGTTTGAAATGCCAAGGTTGTGGGTTTGATTCCCATGGGGTACCATTATGAAAATGTATGCACAAGTTGCTCTGGATAAGGGTGTCTGGTAAATAACTAAAATGTCAATTTGTTGAGGTAATCTGAAGAGATTTCACCCCATGCTTCCTGAAGCACCTCCCACAAGTTGGATTGGCTTGATGGGCACTTCTTACGTACCATACGGTCAAGCTGCTCCCACAACAGCTCAATAGGGTTGAGATCCAGTGACTGTGCTGGCCACTCCATTATAGACAGAATACCATCTGACTGCTTCTTCCCTAAATAGTTCTTGCATAGTTTGGAGCTGTGCTTTGGGTCATTGTCCTGTTGTAGGAGGAAATTGGTTTCAATTAAGCACTATCCACAGGGTATGACATGGTCTTGCAAAATGGAATGATACCCTTCCTTCTTCAAGATCCCTTTTACCCTGTACGTACAAATCTCCCACTTTAGCACCACCAAAGCACCCCCAGACCATCACATTACCTCCACTTTGCTTGACAGATGGCGTCAAGTACTCCTCCAGCATCTTTTAATTCATTAATATTCTTCTTTGTGATCCGAACACCTCAAACTTAGATTTGTCTGTCCATAACACTTTTTTCCAATCTTCCTCTCTCCAGTGTCTGTGTTCTTTTGCCCATCTTAATCTTTTATTTTTATTGGCCAGCCTGAGATATGACTTTTTCTTTGCAACTCTGCCTAGAAGGCCAGCATCCCGAAGTCGCCTCTTCACTGTTGACGTTGAGACTGGTGTTTTGCGGGTACTATTTAATGAAGCTGCCAGTTGAGGACTTGTAAGGTGTCTGTTTCTCAAACTAGACACTCTAATATACTTGTCCTCTTGTTCAGTTGTGCACCGGGACCTCCCACTCCTCTTTCTATTCTGGTTAGAGCCAGTTTGCGCTGTTCTGTGAAGGGAGTAGTACACAGCGTTGTACGAGATCTTCAGTTTCTTGGCAATTTCTCACATGGAATAGCCTTCATTTCGCAGAACAAGAATAGACTGACGAGTTTCAGAAGAAAGTTCTTTGTTTCTGGACATTTTGAGCCTGTAATCGACACAAATGCTGATGCTCCAGATACTCAACTAGTCTAAAGAAGGACAGTTTTATTACTTCTTTGATCAATGATCAATTAGCCTTTTAAAATGATCAACTTGGATTAGCTAACACAAGGAGAGATGGTTGCTGATAATGGGCCTCTGTACGCCTATGTAGATATTCCATAAAAAATCATCAGTTTCCAGCTACAATAGTCATTTACAACATTAACAATGTCTCCACTGTATTTCTGAACAATTTAATGTTATTTTAATGGACAAAAAAGTTGCTTTTTCAAAAACAAGGACATTTCTAAGTGATCTAAACTTTTGAACGGTAGTGTATGTAATTTTTAGGTTGAATTATTGAAGTCAGCATCGTCTGATCTTCATACGTTGTGGACTCTCATTGTTAATGAATGCCTCTTAAGTACAGCACAATAAGCCTCTTTGTTCAACAAAGACACCATCTGAAAATACATTGTCTCTTCCTCCAGTCATATACAGAACAAATTAGCTGCACAAGCAGACCATTTCAAAAGCACCTCTCTGAAACATCACATAAAAGGCGAGTGCATTCTTTTATACGCCTCCAGATTAAACCTACATTGTTATATTTATGTCAAATTGGTGAGCCAACAGCAGATCCCAAGTGGCGCAGTGGTGTAAGACTGCATCTCAGTGCTAGAGGCGTCACTACAGACAACCTGGTTTGAATCCAGACTGCATCACAACCGGCCGTGATTGGGAGTCCCATAGGGTGGCGCACAATTGGCCCAGCGTCGTCTGTTTGGCCGGTGTAGGCCGTCATTGTAAATAAGAGTTTGTTCTTAACTGACTTGCCTAGTTAAACAAAGGTTAAATTAATAAATAAATAAATAAATAAAAGCAGCAGCAGTGAAGGCACTCGATGGTTTCAAATTAAACTTCTACAGGAGATGATTTAGCGAGAGTTTTGAAAACAACATTGTTAGGCACTGATGCTCATTTACGATAGTGACTCATGCAGTCACTCGTGTCGCTCATTTAAAGAGAAATGCACACTTGTCCAGGGCAGATAAACAAGGTAATCATGTCCATTTTAGAAGAGTGGGCCTAGTCTAGACTCTGATTGACTATACATACAGTGGGGAGAACAAGTATTTGATACACTGCCAATTTTGCAGGTTTTCCTACTTACAAAGCATGTAGAGGAAAATCCAGAAAATCACATTGTATGATTTTTAAATAATTCATTTGCATTTTATTGCATGACATAAGTATTTGATCACCTACCAACCAGTAAGAATTCCGGCTCTCACAGACCTGTTAGTTTTTATTTAAGAAGCCCTCCTGTTCTCCACTCATTACCTGTATTAACTGCACCTGTTTGAACTCATTACCTGTATAAAAGACACCTGTCCACACACTCAATCAAACAGACTCCACACACTCAATCAAACAGCTGTGTAAGGACATCAGGGATAAAATTGTAGACCTGCACAAGGCTGGGATGGGCTACAGGACAATAGGCAAGCAGCTTGGTGAGAAGGCAACAACTGTTGCCGCAATTATTAGAAAATGGAAGAAGTTCAAGATGACGGTCAATCTCCCTCGGTCTGGGGCACCATGCAAGATCTCACCTCGTGGGGCATCAATGATCATGAGGAAGGTGAGGGATCAGGTCAGAACTACACGGCAGGATCTGGTCAATGACCTGAAGAGAGCTGGGACCACAGTCTCAAAGAAAACCATTAGTAACACACTTCGCTGTCATGGATTAAAATCCTGCAGCGCACGCAAGGTCCCCCTGCTCAAGCCAGCGCATGTCCAGGCCCGTCTGAAGTTTGCCAATGACCATCTGGATGATCCAGAGGAGGAATGGGAGAAGGTCATGTGGTCTGATGAGACAAAAATAGAGCTTTTTGGTCTAAACTCCACTCGCCGTGATTGGAGGAAGAAGAAGGATGAGTACAACCCCAAGAACACCATCCCAACCGTGAAGCATGGAGGTGGAAACATCATTCTTTGGGGATACTTTTCTGCAAAGGGGACAGGACGACTGCACCGTATTGAGGGGAGGATGGATGGGGCCATGTATCGCAAGATCTTGGCCAACAACCTCCTTCCCTCAGTAAGAGCATTGAAGATGGGTTGTGGCTGGGTCTTCCAGCATGACAACGACCCGAAACACACAGCCAGGGCAACTAAGGAGTGGCTCCGTAAGAAGCATCTCAAGGTCCTGGAGTGGCCTAGCCAGTCTCCAGACCTGAACCCAATAGAAAATCTTTGTAGGGAGCTGAAAGTCCGTATTGCCCAGCGACAGCCCCGAAACCTGAAGGATCTGGAGAAGGTCTGTATGGAGGAGTGGGCCAAAATCCCTGCTGCAGTGTGTGCAAACCTGGTCAAGAACTACAGGAAACGTATGATCTCTGTAATTGCAAACAAAGGTTTCTGTACCAAATATTAAGTTCTGCTTTTCTGATGTATCAAATACTTATGTCATGCAATAAAATGCAAATTAATTACTTAAAAATCGTACAATGTGATTTTCTGGATTTTTGTTTTAGATTCCGTCACTCACAGTTGAAGAGTACCTATGATAAAAATGACAGAGTTCTACATGCTTTGTAAGTGGGAAAACCTGCAGTGTATCAAATACTTGTTCTCCCCACTGTAGATGTCTGTGTTATTTTCTATGTTCTGTATGGACAGTTGTTGCTTTGGCCTGGATGATTATGGTAGTAATCAATGTTCCCTCAGCACTGAGCAAATTTCAGGTCCGCAGAGCGTTAACACTGAGGCTGTACCTGCTTTAAGTTACAGTTTTAACAGTTGCCAAGTAGGCTACTATGGCTATTTGATCATAATGTAGGCCTATCATCAACATTTGTATTTTACTAGGCAAGTCAGTTCAGAACAAATTATTATTTACAATGACAGCCCTATGGGACTCCCAATCACAGCCAGTTGTAATACAGTCTGGATTTGAACCAGGTTGTCTGTAGTGACACCTCTAGCACTGAGATGCAGTGTCTTAGACCACTGCGCCACTTGGGAGCCACAATGGACAAGGAGGTGACTGAAAATGGTGTTGTGTTGTTTGATGAAAGAAAAAGAAACACTACGAAATAAAATGCATTATTATTCCCATACCATTATTACAGAGAATGATGCTACCCTCTGCCTATTGGCTACTTAGCTTAATCAAGCCTGTCTCAAAATACAACATTGCCCCTTAAAAACATAAAAAGAGCACTTTACCTGACTTGCTTTTCAAAGATGTCTAGACATTTACACGTTTTGTAGTCTTGTAGGAAGCAGTCCCTCCCCTATTGCTGACTACAAATGATCTACAACTGAGCTAATAACTCACTAACTAGAAAAGGATATGAACATAATGTGCACACGTTGCTACATGCAGCTCTCGCTTTGATCTCAAAACAAGCACATCTATTCACGACCACAGCTGTAACAGTCCAGATCAACCGATCCATATATGGCAATGGTCTATTTGCATATAGGCCTACTGCAGCTCTGATTGGTTATGCCGCACGGGTCTGTGTAGAGTACGAGCTGTGTTGTGTGTGTCAATGCAAAATAATCCTACTCTGATGCTTTCTGCCTACAACAAAATCTCTTGCATAGTTTGTTTTGTTTCGGTATGTTGCATTGAAAGTGTCAAGTATTGCGTTGATTCGATCGCCATTTTCACAGTAAAGTGAAATGTTGATAGTGTCAACTAACAGGGAAAACTCTTTAAAGTTCAGTGAAGTTTAATCTCGTGCTTCTCTCTGTGGGTTTTGATACAGTATTTATTCTGCACGGCAGTCCCGGGGCTACTGGGACTGAGAGAATATTAACAGTTTTAAAGTAACTGTCCAGTGAAAATCTAATTTTTAAAAGTTCATATTATGTTAACTCATACCCAAATAATAACTTATAAAACAATATATCTCCAGTATAATTGCTACATACTTTATATCTGGTTTTAGTCATTTAAGTTTACACTGAAAAAGTTTTATCAAATACATCATGTTTTTTGGAGAGCTGGCCCCAATTTAACAGCAGCCTGCCGTTGTTAAATGAATATAGGGCAAACACTGGTGTGGTTATCTGGTTATGGCTCCCAAGTGGCGCAGCGGTCTAAGGCACTGCAACTGAGTGCTAGAGGCATCACTACTGACACCCTGGTTTGAATCCAGGCTGTATCACCACAGGCCGTGATTGTGAGTCCTATAGGGAGATGCACAATTGGCAGTTGTAGGCTGTCATTGTAAATAAGAATTTGTTCTTAACTGACTTGCCTAGTTAAATAAAAAATATATATATGTGGTTCTCTCTCCAATGCAATGATTGTCATGAATCATCATCATGCAATCCATAATCATATCAGTGATGCTATATTAGCGAACACTGCAAACGCATTGGTCCTAGGGTAATGTTTTAATCAATGAAAAGGTAACGATTGGCTCATTAACATCAGTGACCTTTCTTACCACCACCACTACCATCAACATAAACCACCACAAGAGTCAGGCTGAAATCCAAGACCCACCCTAGGCTTTAGAGAGGGTGATTTTGTACTTGTCTATAGCAACACACACACACACACACACACACACACACACACACACACACACACACACACACACACACACACACACACAATCTCTCTCACACAGTACACAAACATTACCAAGCTCTCAAGGATACTGAAGTGTAGTCTAGCAGTCAGAGGATGTAGGGGGGAAAAGAGACCTCCAGTACTCTCCAGAGATAGATAGATGTGACTGTGCTTGGGCTGAGACTGCTAAGCAAACCCTCCACACCATTCATCATTCCAGCCGCCAGGTCAGAAATAATTACCGCTCTCACTCTCTCCTCCGGTTTAGTAGGGTAATAGATATTTCTGATGCTATCTGTCCGCTTGCCTCTCTGCATTTCAAATGTGTGAAAGCAGCATAATCGTATTTCAAACATGATTAGTGGAGGCGCTCCGACAACTCCCGCAGATGGTCAGGGTGGGGCTGCGTGCTTGGTGAGGCTGCGTGGGATGGGGCTTGTGTTGTAAGGTGGCAAAACTCTCATTCATTTTGTTTGCACAGACTGTGGCTTTAGGCTCGTTTTAGTGCTTTGGATATTGTGTAACGAATTGACGATCAGTAATTACAGACGGAGCAGAGGGAGTTAAGAAGGGACTTTCTGCAGCATGACTGTTCTGCGGCATGACTGTTCTGCAGCATGACTGTTCTGCAGCATGACCGTTCTGCGGCATGTCTGTTCTACCTAAGTTTGCCGGTGTCTTGTTTTCATCGGGCATCCAAGGTTATTGTGACTTCTCTGGCGATACCTGGGTCTCTCTCCCAACAGTATAGAGCCATCTGGCTATATAGAGTCTGGCTTGCAGGTACCATCCTCCTTTGTTTCAAATCACATTCATTACAGCCAAGGGAGGATGGCACATCTATTTTAGAAGCCTGTGTGTGTATGTGTGTGTGTGTGTGTGTGTGTGTGTGTGTGTGTGTGTGTGTGTGTGTGTGTGTGTGTGTGTGTGTGTGTGTGCGTGTGCGTGCGCGTGTGTGTGTGTGTGCCTGTGCGTGTATGTGCCTGTGCGTGCATGCATGCTTTTATCAGAACATGAGAGGCGGTCTGTGATTTAAAGCTAGCTGAGGGGCTACAGTACTGTCCTCTACAAAGAATCTCAAGCACTACTCTCATTCCAAGCCATGGAAAAGAGAGCCTGGAAAGAGAGGCTGTTCAAAAACATCAACACACGTATGAAGGCAATGTTAACCTTCACGGAATTCTCAAAGACGAAATGGATCCTAAAATATAATGTGACCACATCAAAAAGCCTCCTCCCTCCAAGATGAATTAGGTCCTCTAGCTGGTATAGTTCAATGAGTACGTTTACATGCACACTACTCATTTGATATTAAACTGATTTAGGCTCTGCTTATCTTAATCGGCCTACGGTCATAATCGAAGTCAGAATACACTGATTAAAACACCTGTTTCTCTGAGCAATCTTTCAAATTATTAAGACATGTAAAAAAAAAAGCCTCTTATTATGCACGAGTGAACGTTTATTTTGATTGGCGATTTCTGCATCTATCAAAGTTCCATCAGGTAGCCTAATTTCAGATGTGTCCATGTAAACAGGATTATTAAGGAAATCATTGTTTTTTACAAAGCATGTAAACATTTTAATCGAGTTATTATATTAATCTGACTATTCACAATAATCGTATTATTGTGTGCATGTAACCATACTCAACGATATTAACAAAAAACTGTTTTATGGCCGTCAAGAATCAGCATTCTCTTGAATTATTTACACAACTTCATTGGTAGGTAAAGACAATTTGTCTTGTGGATACTGTATGAACAGTCTACCTAACAGTTTTTAAACGTGTCCAGTTGGTAAACAGATGTTATTTCTCTCCTCCAGGCCCAAAATATCCCAGCTCCCCCAGCTCTGTCCCAGGGTCTCCAGGAGATCTGGTTCTCATCGCGGCAGACAGACTCCGTGGGCCAGCTCAAACGCATGAAGAGGGACTGGGTAATCCCCCCAATCAACGTCCCAGAGAACTCCAGAGGAGAGTTCCCCCAGGACCTGGTCCGGGTAAGATGCCACACACATAGGCACATGCACACACACACACACACACACACACACACACACACACACACACACACACACACACACACACACACACCTATCACACCGGTTATCCAAAACCTGAAAGAAGACGGTGCTCTTATTCTGATCTTCATGAAGCAGCAGCAGATTTTGGACCGGTCATTTCTATTCTACCAGCATTACCACTCAATCCACCGCCATATTGACTCCACGTCCTGAAAGGTCAAGTGCTTGTGCTAAAGTATCTGATTTCCTTCTCCCAGTCAGGCGGGCCGTCACTATGAATGTTCCTGCTATTATGTAGCTTTAGAGATGACAGTGAGAAGGACAAAGAGCCCTCCAGTAGCCTGTTTCCCTCAGGTTTCCTGTTGAGATATTATCCTTACTTTATCATGGGCTCAAGTGGCAGGGGGTGGGTGGATGTGAATGATGGAGGATTGGCTATCCTTCTCATGCCAGTTAAGAAGTAGATCCTTTCTCAACGTTACTGGTTCCTGACAGATTGCTAAGTCCACTATATACTGTTTGTATGTATTATATTTGAACCCAGAATTGTTAGGGGGATGTTGCCGAGTTTAATGGATGACATAAGGGTGAGGCACCAGGCACCATCCAGACACACCATGGATACCCAGGCTTATGGATAGAGATAGACTGTCCAGTGAAGACACAGAGGCTCAAATATATCACACTCGCATATAGTTTAGACACGTACACACACACACAAGGGAGGAAGATATGTCTGTACCACTCACCAACGGGACTCCAGGGCAGGGCAACACACCCACACCGATACATACCCTCGCCATAACATTATTCTTTTATGTTGAATTCTGAACCGTATATAGTATACCCACAATTGTGTATTGACCGTTGACCAACATACTTTCGCCTTCTAAAACAGATCCGATCGGACAATGACAAGAATCGCTCCCTGAGGTACAGTGTGACCGGACCCGGAGCTGACCAGCCACCGACCGGCATCTTCATCATCCACCCCATCTCTGGAGAGCTGTCCGTCATGAAACCCCTGGACAGAGAACACATTTCCAACTTCCATGTAAGTCTAGTCTCATACACACACACACACACACACACACACACTATGTGAGAGAGAGGAGATGACTAGGAACCACTTTGGATCAAAACGTTGTTATTTTCTAGCCAAATAAAGGTATGGCGGAGCAATAGTGTCTGCGGATCCTATACAGCTTTCTTTGGCTCAGCACCACCTAAAGTGATGTGCTTTTGACTGTATTGACTTGTCTTCATAATAGAGAACCTTGGCCTTGCAACCTGTGCAGTGAATAGGAGAAACAGAGCAGACGTTCTGAACAGTTACAGTAAAAGGTTTCTAAACAGAGTACCAAGCATTAAGCCCTTTTTATCCAGAGGTTTGTGTCCTCTTTGGCTTTTATACATTGTCTGTACATTCCAGGAGGCTGGCTGGCATGTACTCAAGGTCCCTTGGTAGTCCAAACACCCTTCCATAGTGTACACTAGAGAGGGGGATTGGGGGCAGGGGTATTCAGGAACTGATTTATCTGTCTGAGAATTTGAAAGATTCAATGTGTGGATTAATTTGTTACAAAAGCAGGTGTTTTACATGTAACGATAACCTCCAGCGAGGTCATGATGTAACTACTCAAAACTATTTAATTAAAAGGCATTGGCCATTGTTTGGGAGTCGTGATATGTCTAGCATCCAATGCTATTGATTTGATTCAGGGTGAGACTTGCATTAGACAGTGGGCAGACAGAACATTTTTTGTAAATTGCAGGTTTGTAGTAAAGGTATAATGGAGCAGGCATCCCTAGAAGCACTGCACTGTGAAGATACTAACATTAACAGTATTGAAAGCCACATTTCTGGGTTTATTTTTTTACCCTGAGATAATTGGAAATAACCGAAGGAAGAGAGCCATTACAATGCCAATGTTCTGCTCAAGCAGATGTAAGTGTGTATGCTGCATGTTTATTGTTTGGTTCTTGCATGCGTGCGTATGCATGTCCACCACTGATATCTCCCTGGTGTCTCCCTACAGCTGAGAGCCCATGCTGTGGATCTGAACGGTAACCAGGTAGAGAGCCCCATCGACATTGTGATCAATGTGATTGACATGAACGACAACCGGCCAGAGTTCATCCATCAGATCTGGAACGGCACCATCCCTGAGGGCTCTAAACCCGGTAGGACCCAAGACCAACCTCCCAGCCTTCCTAGCCTCTGGCCCTCAGTGCCACTAGACTATCACTAGATAAAACAGATTTGAGCAATCACAGACTGTGCTCCATATTAGTCAATGGGTCCTCATGAAAGGGAAGTAGTTTAATGACTGTAGGTCAATTAAATGCAGTATTGAAATAAAACAAGGTCATACTATATGCGTCTTCCGTCTGTCCTTGTCACCACTCAGGGACCTTTGTTATGACGGTAACGTCTGTTGACAAAGATGACCCCAAAACAGCCAATGGGATGCTGCGCTACAAGATCGTATCCCAGAATCCTGAGAGCCCGACATCCAACATGTTCACCATCAACAATAAAACAGGAGGCATCATTACCGTCGCAGCCGGCCTGGACAGAGAGGTACGCAATACAGCCGTTTGTCGCTGCGTGTGCGCGTGCATTTGTGTGCCTATTAAACCCCCAATGCAGTAGCATTAAAGTTACAGTCCCAGTATCACAGCCATTTACCACATTAATTCACGTGTGCTCTTCCTTCGCTCCTCTAACATGCACAAGTCAAGATATCCTTTCCTTTGTTTACCTAAATGAGCTGTGGATTGCAGATACAGATTTGAAAACAAACAGGACAGTGTAGGTTTGGCTTGTTTTTGCTGATGATAATCTTTAGTGTGTCTCAAAACTAATTAAGCTCGCTAAGCATGACTGATTACCATTTTACCAACGGAGCCCAGAAATGGACTCATCGGCTGCTTCCTACTTATTGCCTCCAACAAGGAGGCAACATGCATCATTGAGCAGATAAATGTTTATTTTTCTCCCCGTTGCTATTAATGGTAACACTCTCCTATTTAATTCCATGGCAATGGTCTTGCTTATACTGGATGGAAGAAAAATAAATATATAATTTGAGGGGAAGGAACGAAGCCAGTTGGTGCAATTCTGGCGAGGGCAATCTGGCTGGCTGGCCTGCTATATCAAGTCGCCCCCCGGGGCCGCTGTTATAGCTGTTATATGTACGGCAGTTGCCACCGTGAAAGTAATTTGCCCGATTCTCATTACCTAGCAACTGGTCCGTCACTTGAGTGACTTTTAATGTGAAGGGAGTCATTTGTTACAGCGGGATTACCCATAGTGCACCATAATGCTACACAGAGTGGAAATGTGGAAGTGTAGATCCTTTCTCTCTCCACAGGGAATTGATGTGGACTTGACCATTGTGAGAATAACTAGGATTCCTCTACCTCCTCATTGTGGTTTTACAGATAGTAGGTTGTTAGGAGAAGAGGAATTGAACTTAATAATGTAGAGAAATTGAAAATTATCATTATTTTGGTTTATGTACGTTTCAACCTACACGTAAAGCTCAACACAAGGGTTTAGGTTTTGTTTGTATACATAGTGAATTATTTTTCTTCTTGCAGAAAGTGCCTCAGTACACGTTGATCATCCAGGCCACAGACATGGAGGGCAACCCCATGTACGGTCTCTCCAACACCGCCACCGCCGTCATCAAAGTCACGGACGTCAATGACAACCCACCGGAGTTCACTGCAGAGACGGTGAGAAAGAACACAGCTTCACATCCATGTACTACACCACACTGTGGGCCCAGTCATAGCACTGTAAATAACCATGCAGATACACTGTCTATTTGAACTTAACCCTCACATAGAGCTAGTGGTATGAACATTTCACGATTATAGTTACCAAAATATCAGTATTATCACTGTATTGTTAAAATGGAAATGTTCAAAAAGTACTAATACACACACTGAAATCATTTCACCAAGTGTTATATTGAAAACCAACAAACAACAAATACAATTAGCAGCACTATACACTTTTTGTGTGCATAAACATTAAAATAATAACATTAAAGATGGCACCAAGTGGCCATGAGAGGTAAAAGGTTCCCTAGTGCAGGTTTTTCATGAACACAACCTTAAGTAAGCAAATCAAATCTGCATATAAAAGCAACACAAGTAAAGCGATATGCATGTAAGAACAATACAACCATATGTAAACAAATCCAATGTGCAGGTGTTGACATTCAAATAACAACACAAAATATGTAAACAAATCAAATGAACACCACTGATTGTATGTCCGTTCTCTCCTTCATAAAGAAATAAGGTGCTGCTGGCCTAACATCCTGTATATATGCATCTCTGTTCACTTGAGAATGAAATGTAAAAATGTATCATGTCCTTTGCAATGTAATATGAAAGGGCTGCAGTGAGGTCTTGAGCCTTTTTTGATGTGGGTGCATAAGCAGCCTGCCTTTTGAATGCTTGCTCTACAACTGTAGATGAGGAGGAACCAGTAGCATCACTGGGTTTTCCTGCTCCACGCCCACTCTGTAAACAAGGGAATAGCAAATGTATTATTATTATTATTGGTGTTGTTACATTATAATTATTATTATTCACTCACGGACGCACACACACACACACACACACACACACACACAAACACACACACAGTCTATCTTCTGTGTTGCATTTGAGTATATGCAATGACCCCATGCACAATGTACAAATACAAATTAGTCTGAAGAAGACAGGGATAGTAATTGCAATGAGCCCAACAATTGACATAAATACAGGAGTCTTGTATTGGAGTCTATAGTGTTTCTCCTGTTGGAACACTTTTATAACCAAGTCGACGACTGCCGGATTTTAAATTAACAAAATATGTTGTTTGGGTGACTAAACTACATAACGTGTTATCGTGTGCAATGGGCGAATAGAGTCTGCCGGCACACAACGCATACAGCAGCAGAACAACGTGTAGTGTTTTTTCAAGTGTAGGTAACACGGAAAGCTTCAGTTCACACTATTTACAAGCTATTAGCAAGTTAGACAGACAAACCATGACATTTTCCCCCATTCCGAACTCCCCACATCATGCATTGAGCTAAAAGTTAACTTACCTTGCATTCGCTATAAAGTAGTGGGTGGTGGTTACGAAGTGTTGCCCCCTTTCGCAGCGATTTATTTTGTGCATGTTCTGCAGAGAGAGTGACCATCTTCGATTAAGTTTCACGCAGCACTTTTGTAAAACCCAAAATACAACCCCACTTCAGATTTGGTCCTCTTAGAAGGCTGACAAATCTCCCAAGCTCTGTCACTGTTGCTAACTTCGTTTGATGCTGGACAGTATTTACCGTGAGTTTTTCAAACCGTGGTAAACAAACATGGTTTTAATGATAATTAAAATTTTAAACGGTAATACTAACCGTCGGGAGTTTTACGGTGGTTTATCGAGAAAACCGGTAACCGTTTCATCCCTACATAGCACACACTCAGCCTTGCTTGCAGAGCATTTCAGATGGCATAAAGATTAGCTGTTATCCAGCCATGCGTTTACTGTTCTGTCCTACTTCGTCCAAATGTTGACACAAATGTTGACACCCTAAGTACATCAGGCAGACAAAGAGAGGAGATGAGCGAGAGGAGAGAAAGGTGCTGAATGTATTTGTGAGAGATGCATCCCCGGAGTGTAATGTAATGGTATTGTTTTTCTATCAGACCGAGATGGTGAAGATAACATGATAAGTTGCTGTGGACATTTATTTACCTGAAATGTCAGGAGTGTAGTGCTGGAGCACAGAGCCTGTGTTTTCTGCTGGCGCAGCAGTATGTCTAACTGCTCTCTAACTGCTCTCTGTCCCATCCCCCCATCTTTTATTCATGTAGTTCTTTGGAGAGGTGCCTGAGAACCGGGTGAATGTCATCGTGGCCAACCTGACGGTGACAGACAAAGACCAGCCCAACTCGCCAGCCTGGAACGCCGTCTACAAGATCACCGGGGGCGACCCCACCGGCAGGTTCTCCGTGCCAACCGACCCCACCACTAACGAGGGCCTGGTAACCGTTGTCAAGGTGAGACTGGCTCAATCCACCCCCCCTATAGGAGTTATCTATAGAAGAGAGAGAAAAGGTGCATATCTACTGTTTTATTTAACTCAGTGTGTGTGTGTGTGTGTGTGTGTGTGTGTATGTGTGTTTGTAGCAATTGAAGACTAATTGGTCAACAGTTGTAGAACTAACTACAGGATCTCCTAGCTGACTTCTCCTGGGCTCTTTGTCTTATAGCATTAGAAAAAGAAGAAGAATATTTTATTGATCAAGAAAAAACTTAAATAATACTTTATCCGTCCATTCTCTTACTCAATGGAACATACTTGCATACTGTTGTTTTCTTTCCTACAGCCAATCGACTATGAGATCAGCAGGACGTACGTGTTGACGGTGGTAGCGGCAAACGAGGTGTCCCTCGCCCGGGGCATCCACTCCCCTCGCCAGTCCACCGCCACGGTCTCCATCAGGGTCATCGATGTCAACGAGAGCCCCTACTTTGAACCCAACCCCAAACTCGTCAAACTGGACGAGGGGATGCTACCCGAATCAGCACTAACCACCTTCACAGCACAAGACCCTGATCGATTCATGCAGCAGACCATTAGGTAATAAAAACACTAAATAGCTGTATTCATGAGGAATTGTTCATACAGTTTGCTCAAAGCACTGTATGAAAACACTCGCTTTCATTGAACGTTCAACATCTTTAGCCTTACATTTACACGTCTGCATGAGAGAAAAACGAACAAGGTCGTCTCGTATCTTCTGAAAGCTTTCCTCGTCCTCTGTAATTTTACACACAGACGAAGGCTTTAAAGTCAATTCGTCTGTGTATGCTATCCTTGATGCAGTGAAAATAATTTAAATCTAATAATGAAGTAAGCTTTATGCAACATCTTTTTGAGTGAGAACCCATTACACCTTTTTGTTTTTCAGAAACTCGCTGGTTTTACGCACCAACCAAGCTTCTGGGAGAGCGCAATGGTTCTCTTTTGACTTGTCCTTTGTTTTCACAGATACACCAGGCTCTCGGACCCAGCCAACTGGCTGAGAATCGACCCTAACACCGGGCGCATCACAACCATCGCCGTCCTGGACCGTGAGTCGCCCTACGTGAAAGACAACATGTACAGCGCCACCTTCCTGGCCTCTGACAGCGGTATGTAGCCTAGCCACCAGGCTCTAAAATATGCTTCCCACTAGTAGCCTAGGAGAACATTGTTTTTAACAGGCAAAAATGTCAGACACAGCTACCTTGTTCAAGGTTAACATTGTCCCTGACATCAATGTAGAAAACGCCACCCTGTTGAAGGACAGTTTTCCGAGCCAACCCAGACTTAACGGCCACACTGTGGACGTGTTCACCTTTCTCCTCTCTCCTTCCCTGACTGGATTTACCTCTGTTCAGGTTTAGCCTGTTCCATGGAGCACAGCACAGGCCAATAGGCTTAAAAACTCACCCAATGTAGAGGTTTCTCAGCATTAATAGGTTAGGATTGGATGACTAGCTCCTTTGAGCATGGGCTGAATGGCAAAAAAGCCTCTTAGCCCCATGAATACATAGAGGAGCTGGGGCTCTGGGACTCCGGGGCTAAGGCAGCCACAGTAGGCTCTTCTCTGTCTGTCTGCTTTAGTATTCTCACCCAGTGGCCTCCCCCTTCGTCAGGAAGACACACTCTCTTCAGATCACGCACACACATACCCAGACCCAGAACACCCCCCCCCCACCCTGTCCCTGCAGAGTGGCTGCTGCTGCACTATTGCCCAAGTTTATCACCAAGCGCTAGGCTCAGCGCGAGGACTTTATGCATTACCAAAGCACAGTGAGACATCATGCATTAATATGAGGCAGATCACTTCATGATATATTTCCCTTTATCATTATGTCGATTTGTTAAAATCTACATTTGTATCAATGTACGTGTGTGTGCGTGCGCGTGTCCCTGTCTGTCTGTGTGTTTTGTCCCATCCAGGTGTTCCCCCGGCGAGCGGTACAGGCACCCTGCAGATCTTCCTGCTGGACATCAATGACAACGCGCCCCACGTCTACCCCCAGGAGACTGAGATGTGTGAGAAACCTGAGCCCAACGGCATCAACATCACAGCGCTGGACGGAGACCTCAATCCCAACGCCGGACCCTTCGCGTTCGAGCTGGCCAACAAGCCCTCAGACGTCAGGAAAAACTGGACCATCACACGGCTCAGTGGTAAGACAACAACAACAACAACAACAACACCACCAGGGGTAATCAGTGTACCTGGGCCTGTGGGTCGGCAGTACTTCTGGTTTTCATTCTTCCCATGTAATCAGAGACCGATTTAGTCCTGGGTCACCAGGAGCCATTCTGGCCAATAACTGACATTCATCAATCCACTGCCAGTGAGAATGGATAACCACCAATACTGTGTGGCCCTGGTCATTTGGATGGTGATTATAACACTTTAGAGTTTGGGATGTGCTGTATGTGCTTTGCACTGGCTTAGAGTCAGTATTGTATAGGCTTCGTGTCCATCGGGTGACATGTGGTTTCAGGCTTTCCATAGGGCCAGGTGCAGTGACCTATAACAATAGACAATGCTCTCAGTGTGGGTTCCTCACATGGTCTTAATGAAGACAATGGCCTATAAAAGAGATTAATAGTAGGCCTTCGCTTCATCAAGCAGCTCGCTAATTGATTATGCTAATAATGCCAGCCAAAAAAGGAGGAATGACTCATTTGTTGTGTGTGGCTAGTGGTTAGAAGTTGTGAGTGTAAACCACAGTGAATAAATATCTTAACAGTATAACAGCCATATGGATTATAGGAGCTTGGGGGGGTTTAGCTTAAGCAGCATTATCAAAACGTCTTCAGTGGGTTTATAAAATATCAATATAAATCCTGACCATATTTTGGATGATATATGCTGACAACTTCCAGGTATAGGAATTTATGCTTTTCTGTTCAACTTTTTTCCCAGTAGTAATAAGTTGGTTATCTAATTTGTACACTCAATACAGATAGCAAGTTCAGAAATGGATATATCTGTTTTGAAAAAGTTGCACTTTGATTTTTTTATGTAGAGGTTAAGGTTAGTGTTGCTTAGTGTTATTTAGTGTTTAGTAAATGAGTATAGTGTTGTTTTGTGTTGTTTAGTGTTTAGTAAATGAGTGTAGTGTTGTTTTGTGTTATTTAGTGTTTAGTAATTGAGTATAGTATTTTGTGTGGTTTAGTGTTTAGTAAATGAGTATAGTGTTGTTTAGTGTTATTTAGTGTTTAGTAAATGGGTGTAGTGTTTTGTGTTGTTTAGTTTTTTGTAAATGAGTGTAGTGTTTTTTTGTGTTATTTAGTGTTTAGTAAATTAGTATAGTGTTGTTTAGTGTTATTTAGTGTTGAGTAAATTAGTATAGTGTTGTTTAGTGTTATTTAGTGTTTAGTAAATGAGTATAGTGCTGTTTTGTGTTGTTTAGTGTTTAGTAAATGGGTATAGTGTTGTTTTGTGTTATTTAGTGTTTAGTAAATGAGTAGTGTTGTTTTGTGTTATTTAGTGTTTAGTAAATGAGTATTGTGTTTTGTGTTGTTTAGTAAATGAGTGTAGTGTTGTTTTGTGTTATTTAGTGTTTAGTAAATGAGTATAGTGCTGTTTTGTGTTGTTTAGTGTTTAGTAAATGGGTATAGTGTTGTTTTGTGTTATTTAGTGTTTAGTAAATGAGTATAGTGTTTTGTGTTGTTTAGTGTTTAGTAAATGAGTATAGTGTTGTTTTGTGTTATTTAGTGTTTAGTAAATGAGTATAGTGTTGTTTTGGGTTATTTAGTGTTTAGGAACTGAGTATTGTGTTTTTTGTTGTTTAGTGTTTAGTAAATAAGTATAGTGTTGTTTTGTGTTGTTTAGTGTTTAGTAAATGAGTGTAGTGTTGTTTCGTGTTATTTAGTGTTTAGTAATTGAGTATAGTATTTTGTGTGGTTTAGTGTTTAGTAAATGAGTATAGTGTTGTTTAGTGTTATTTAGTGTTTAGTAAATGGGTGTAGTGTTTTGTGTTGTTTAGTTTTTTGTAAATGAGTGTAGTGTTGTTTTGTGTTATTTAGTGTTTAGTAAATGAGTATAGTGTTGTTTAGTGTTATTTAGTGTTGAGTAAATTAGTATAGTGTTGTTTAGTGTTATTTAGTGTTTAGTAAATGAGTATAGTGCTGTTTTGTGTTGTTTAGTGTTTAGTAAATGGGTATAGTGTTGTTTTGTGTTATTTAGTGTTTAGTAAATGAGTAGTGTTGTTTTGTGTTATTTAGTGTTTAGTAAATGAGTAGTGTTGTTTTGTGTTATTTAGTGTTTAGTAAATGAGTATTGTGTTTTGTGTTGTTTAGTAAATGAGTGTAGTGTTGTTTTGTGTTATTTAATGTTTAGTAAATGAGTATAGTGCTGTTTTGTTTTGTTTAGTGTTTAGTAAATGGGTATAGTGTTGTTTTGTGTTATTTAGTGTTTATTAAATGAGTATAGTGTTTTGTGTTGTTTAGTGTTTAGTAAATGAGTATAGTGTTGTTTTGTGTTGTTTAGTGTTTAGTAAATGAGTATAGTGTTGTTTTGGGTTATTTAGTGTTTAGGAACTGAGTATTGTGTTTTTTGTTGTTTAGTGTTTAGTAAATAAGTATAGTGTTGTTTTGTGTTGTTTAGTGTTTAGTAAATGAGTGTAGTGTTGTTTTGTGTTATTTAGTGTTTAGTAAATGAGTAACATTGTTCTATTTCTCCCCCCCCCCCACACTCCGTCCCACCCCCAGGTGACTTTGCCCAGTTGAGCCTAAAGATCGGCTTCCTGGAAAGCGGCATCTACGAGATCCCCATCATCATTACTGACTCTGGCAACCCACCCATGTCCAACACATCCTACCTGCGGGTCAAGGTGTGTCAGTGTGACCATAACGGGGACTGCACCGACCAGCAGTACATCGCCATCACAGGGCTGGGCACGGGCGCCATCATCGCCATCCTGCTCTGCATCATCATCCTGCTTAGTGAGTGTCCCACTGTTGTTCTGCCTCAGCGCACGCGTGAACACACACACCAGACACCAGTGTCCCCATCACCTCCACACACATACAAAACAAGATCAATGCCATCCCTTGCCACACTGCCACAGGGATTAAGAAGGGAGCTAAACGTCATGCCCATGAGATACCAGTAGATTATTTCAGGATTACCCAAAAGATAGATAGCCCTTATCAGTCTTGTGGCAATGTCTAAATTCTGGATTGAATTACATGTGTATGCAAAATAATGTTGGGATATATTCTCTCTCTCTCTCTCTCTCTCTCTCTCTCTCTCTCTCTCTCTCTCTCTCTCTCTCTCTCTCTCTCTCTCTCGTAGTTATTGTGCTGTTGTTTGTGGTGTGGATGAAGCGTCGTGATAAGGAGCGTCAGGCCAAGCAGCTGCTCATTGACCCGGAGGACGATGTCAGAGACAACATCCTGAAGTATGACGAGGAGGGAGGAGGAGAAGAGGACCAGGTAGAGTAACACACACACACACACACACACAACACACACACACAAGACATCAGATGTCTTGCAATACTAACCCACACTTGTTGTAATAAACTCCAGTTAATACAAGGGGATCATTTCGTAAAAGTCTGGTAATATCATTCACAAATGGAGTGTGTTCTTGCCATGGGCCCGTTTTGTGATGGACTCCACACACTGGGCCAGGTAGTGTAGACTGGAAATTAGTGTTCAGGGCTGGTTATTGCAGCGATAATGTAATTGGGAGACAGACATCTGCTGCTGTGTTATAATGAAGCTCCATCTACATATCTACCAGTGATTGGGCAGACACACACACACACACACACACACACACACACAGGCAGACACACACACAGGCAGACACACACACACATGCCCACACACGAACAGGCACACATACACACACAGGCAGACACACACACACATGCCCACACACGAACAGGCACACATACACACACAGGCAGACACACACACACACGCCCACACACGAACAGGCACACATACACACACAGGCAGACACACACACACATGCCCACACACGAACAGGCACACATACACACACAGGCAGACACACACACACATGCCCACACACAAACAGGCACACATACACACACAGGCAGACACACACACACAAGCCCACACACGAACAGGCACACATACACACACAGGCAGACACACACACACATGCCCACACACAAACAGGCACACATACACACACAGGCAGACACACACACACGCCCACACACAAACAGGCACACATACACACACAGGCAGACACACACACACGCCCACACACAAACAGGCACACATACACACACAGGCAGACACACACACACGCCCACACACAAACAGGCACACATACACACACAGGCAGACACACACACACATGCCCACACACGAACAGGCACACATACACACACAGGCAGACACACACACACACGCCCACACACGAACAGGCACACATACACACACAGGCAGACACACACACACATGCCCACACACGAACAGGCACACATACACACACAGGCAGACACACACACACATGCCCACACACGAACAGGCACACATACACACACAGGCAGACACACACACACATGCCCACACACGAACAGGCACACATACACACACAGGCAGACACACACACACATGCCCACACACAAACAGGCACACATACACACACAGGCAGACACACACACACGCCCACACACAAACAGGCACACATACACACACAGGCAGACACACACACACGCCCACACACAAACAGGCACACATACACACACAGGCAGACACACACACACGCCCACACACAAACAGGCACAC
The DNA here is from genome assembly GCA_023634145.1 of Thymallus thymallus. Lineage (NCBI taxonomy): Eukaryota > Metazoa > Chordata > Actinopteri > Salmoniformes > Salmonidae > Thymallus > Thymallus thymallus. The sequence continues at coordinate 25,800,770 of CM042382.1, read as the reverse complement.
ATACACACACAGGCAGACACACACACACGCCCACACACAAACAGGCACAGGCACACACACACACAGGCAAATACAGGCACACACTTAGAAGCAGGAAGAATATTTCATATTTATCGAGAGAATACAAGCTTCCATTTTGAGCTAGGTGGAGGAGGAGGGCTGGACGTCAGAAGGAAATGGTCTCGTCTATGGAATCTGGAAGTCAGTCCATCGTGGACCGGACTGAACCGGACTGCCCCCCGTGATGTGGACTATATAATGCCTCACCTCTGCTCTCCCTATCTAGGGAGGAAATTGAAGTGTCAGACCATTGGCCGCTCCACGCTCTCAAAGTATTTTATTTTAGTTGCTGACTGCCATTGCCTGGGTTTTTATTAGTCAATGTGTCTCTCCTTCTACCAAGAGGAGACAGGTGATCAGCCCCTTGCTCACTGGCCATGGGGGAAGTAGAGAATAATGTGGTGCAGAAAGAATATACAATTCCAGAAACTTCTGTTGAAGTTAAAGTTTTGTAAGTTGATAGAGAAACTCAATTGTGATGAGTGTTCTTTAGCCCTGCCTGCACTTAAATGCAATCTCAAACTGAAGTACTTCTTTGGATAACACTTTATTTGTAGATGGTTTGTAGATGCCGAGTAATTTTGATTGCATGTTGAATAACTGTCAACCACATTTAAACTATCCACTGACACAAGCTCTTATCCTAACCCTAAACTTAACCCTTATCCTAGCCCTAACCTTACCCTAACCCTTATTCTAAACCTAACCATATCCTTAGCAAGCATTTGCTTATCAACAGATTGTTTGTTGATAGTATGACAATCTGTAGATCATCTACATGGGACTATCCAAATAAAGTGTGACCTCTTGATCTCTGTCAAGTTTTTCAAAGGACCACAGTGGAAAGCTGCATATGATATAGTCGTCCCAAATACATATGGACATTGTTAATTTCGAGGCCACACAAACAAAATAGCTTGAAGATGCATCCTTTCCTTTCAGTCCTGTTATTAAATTACCACCGGGCTATTTTGTCTTGACAGAACAAACCTGTTTATGCAGCCACAGCAGGTGTCCTAATTAATCATTCAATTGTCAAAAGAAAAAAAAGGGTAGAAAGCAGTAGCCTCTTAAATTCTCACTCTTAGAGGAAGGATGCAGTCAGTAGCCTCTTAAATTCTCACTCTTAGAGGAAGGATGCAGTCAGCAGCCTCTTAAATTCTCACTCTTAGAGGAAGGATGCAGTCAGTAGCCTCTTAAATTCTCACTCTTAGAGGAAGGACTCAGTCAGTAGCCTCTTAAATTCTCCCTCTTAGAGGAAGGACGCAGTCAGTAGCCTCTTAAATTCTCACTCTTAGAGGAAGGACGCAGTCAGTAGCCTCTTAAATTCTCACTCTTAGAGGAAGGACGCAGTCAGTAGCCTCTTAAATTCTCACTCTTAGAGGAAGGACGCAGTCAATAGGTGCAGCTCAGGACCATCATCAGCCAAACCTTTGCTTTAAGCATTAAATAGATATTTGAAGTGAAAATATGGCCTATCAAATTCTTCCCCTTACGTAATGAGTTTACTGTCCAGCTCCACCCATTTTAAGATCAAGAGGAGACCAATGTCCAATATTGGAATGTCCAGCCACAGTGTTCAATGTGTTGTCCGGGCGTGGCAGGGGAAACGATATGTCCGTGGGTTGGTGCTTAGTGGTGTGATGTGTGAAGAATGGTTACATTATTAGCCAGTTGTGGCTCTGTGGCTGCAATTTGATGGTGCAGATCTCTGTCGCTAAGCCCTGACCTCTGCGATGACCTTGTAGTGTAAGGGTCATGGAAGGGTCACAGGGAGATGGGCTGGGAGGAGGACGGAGGCTAGAGGGGACCCACACATGGCGTTCTGCTCTAGGATGTGTAATGGCCATTGTCCTCTTCCAGCCAATGTGAGGGGAAATGGTTATGGTTTACACACACTGTCAATCTGTGTGTTTGGATGTTTATATTAAGATAAACATAATCCTTGTGTTAATATTCAAATAAACATTATACTTGTGTTTTTATTAAGATACATATGATCCATGTGTTTATATTAAAATAAACATGATACATGTGTTTATATTAAGATAAACATAATCCTTGTGTTAATATTAAAATAAACATTATACATTTGTTTATATTAAGATGAAGATGATGCATGTGTTTATATTAACAACATTTTTAGTGTGTGTGTTTGTGTCTATTCATATATATGTACAGTGCCTTCAGAAAATATTAATTCCCCTTCACTCATTTTGTTGTGTTAGAGCCTGAATTCAACATGTATTAAATCTATTTTTTTTCTCACCCATCAACACAAAATACCCCATAATGAAAGTGAAAACATGTTTTTAGAAATAATTGAAAATGTATTGAAAATGAAATACAGAAATATCTCATTTACATAACTATTTACACCTCTGAGTCAATACTTTGTAGAAGCACCTTTGGCAGAGATTACAGCTGTGAGTCTTTCTGGGTAAGTCTCTGAGAGCATTCCACAAATGAAAAGAAAGGGGGGATTTGTCCATTCTTCATTTCAAAATTCTTCAAGCTCAAATTCAGGACTTGCAATAGATTTTCAAGTAGATTTAAGTAAAAACTGTAACTCAACCACTCAGGAATATTCACTGTCTTCTAGGTAAGCAACTCCAGTGTATATTTGGCCTTGTGTTTTAGGTTATTGTCCTGCTGAAAGCTGAATTCGTCTCGCAGTGTCTGGTGGAATGCAGACTGAACCAGATTTCCTCCAGGATTTTGCCTGTGCTTAGCTCTATTGAAAAACTCCCCACTCCTTAACAATTACAAGCATACCCATAACATGATGCAGCTACCACTCTGCTTGAAAATGTGGAGAGTGGTACTCAGTGATGTGTTGTATTGGATTTGCCCCAAACATAACACTTTGTATTCAGGACAAAAAGTTAATTTCTTTGCCACATTTTTGGGGAGTATTACTTTAATGCTTGTTGCAAGCAGGATGCATGTTTTGGATATATTTATTCTGTACAGGCTTCCTTGTTTTCCCTCTGTCAATTAGGTTAGTATTGTGGAGTAACTACAATGTTGTTGATCCATCCTAAGTTTTCTCCTATCACAGCCATTTAACAACTAAGTTTGGAAGGATGCCTGTATCTTTGTAGTGATTGGGTGCATTGATACACCATCCAAAGTGTAATTAATAACTTGAATAACATTTATTTTTTACCAATAGGCGCCCTTCTTTGCGAGGCATTGGAAAACCTTCCTGGTCTTTGTGGTTGAATCTGTGTTTGAAATTCACTGCTCGACTGAGGGGCCTAACAGATAATTGTATGTGTGGAGTACAGAGATATGTTATACACTATTATTTCACACAGAGTGAGTCCATTCAACTTATTATGTGACTTGTTAAACACATTTTTACTCCTGAACATTTTTAGGTTTGCCATAACAAAGGGGTTGAATACTTATTGACTCCAGACATTTCAGCTTTTCATTTTTTATGAATTTGTAATTTGACATTATGGGGTATTGTGTGTGGAAGTGTAAAAAAAAATATTTTAAATGCAGGCTGCAACACAACAACATTTGGAAAAAGTTTGAATATTTTCTGAAGGCACTGTATGCGTTTGTATGGTCCATCTTTAATCATGCAAATGTTTGGGGGGATTTGCATGTGTGTGCGTTCGTGCGGGTGTTTGTGTGCGCTTGTATATGTGCATAGTTATATGTGCAAGTGAGCAGGGACAATTTTGAAGGTGGATATTAGAGATGGATGGATTACTGAAAATCTGCTGAGGGACAATCCATCATACACGCTTATTAAACACACAGCTATTCTCCCATGGCATTCTCTCCATCATATCTTCTCTGATAGCATATCAGTTCAGCTCCTCACTGCTGTCTTCTCACCCACCTCTCTCTCTCTCTCTCTCTCTCTCTCTCTCTCTCTCTCTCTCTCTTTCGACACTGCACAAACCAAACAAGCCAGTCAGGTTGCCTTGGCAATGTTAATAGGATAATTAATGGCTTATGCATATCCGCTATTCCGTGCCTAAGGCCTGATTAGAGCGGAACAGTTTCCTGCACACCCTTCCAGAAGAACATCTCTCTATTGCAACTGGCTTGTCGACTGATGCTCTGTCTCTTAGCCTCGACCCTGTTAAAAGCAGCTAACTGTCTAAGTGGTGTTTACAAACAGTCTAAAGTCCATTGATAGGTTTCTTAGCTCTAATGATACAAAGTAGTAACAACAAGGCACCATTATGTAGACACTACCATCACAGGAGGCTGCTGAGGGGAGGACAGCTCATGATAATGGCTGGAACAGAGTAAATGGAATTACTTTTTAGTCACTTATCCAGAGCAACTTACAGTTAGTTATTGCATACATGTTCATACTGGTCCCCCGTGGGAATCGAACTCTCAACCCTGGCGTTGCAAGAGCCATGCTCTACCATCTGAGCTACACGTGTTTGATGTATTTGATACCATTCCACTGATTCCACTCCAGGAGCCTGTCCTCCCCAATTAAGATGCCACCAACCTCCTGTGGTGTGTATGGATCTGAGTCTAAGTACGGTTGGGGGGTTCTGCCCATGCTGAGCTCCGCTCCCTAGCTCTGTGAGGATATCCACTTCTCTCTGGCTCCTTGCTGTTTCCCATCTGTCTCTCCTCTCCCCCTCCCCTCCAGGATTACGACCTGAGTCAGCTCCAGCAGCCCGACACGATAGAGCCTGATGCCATCAAGCCCGTGGGGATCCGGCGTATGGACGAGAGGCCGCTGCACCCCGAGCCCCAGTACCCCATAAGGTCAGCAGCCCCACACCCAGGGGATATCGGAGACTTCATTAACGAGGTAAGCAAACAAACATATAGAGTAATACAACAGGGAGAGGAAATCTCCTCCCTCTCAAAGTCCATTGTCAATGACAAGAACTTAGAGAATTTAGAGAATTATCAATTTATAGAAATGAAGCGAATGCTTCGATATAAAGGAAAACAGTTGAGGTAGACACTTTTGAATTTCGCTGAGGTTAATTTAGCATGCTCTTTCCCTGTACTCATGGAAGTATTGATTTAAACTAAAGCAGACTCATGCCTTAATGTTGCTGGACCCCAGGAAGAGCTGCCTTGGCAGCAGCTAATGGGAATCCATAATAAATACAAATACAGATACAGACATGAAAGGTTAATGGGAAATGAATTTCATGAATTAATTTTCCCTTTTGAGTTTAAAATACATGAATATAGCTAGGTTTCCATCTAATTGGCGATTAGATTTTCATGCAAATATTCTAAAATCTGCATAAAAAACATTCTTGTATTTTCCCATCAGAGATGTTTCCATCAAATTGACATGTTGCAGATAAAAGGCTGTGCGTGATGACGTAGTGCACATAAAAATACCTTTTGCGGTCAAATTCCCATGTGCCGAATAGAAAAATACAAGTTGTGGCTTTCCATCACATTTTCAACTCTGCTGAAGGTTTTCTCACAGTGCACATAGAGTGCAGGTATAGCCTATATGATGAGATTATAATTATGGACAAAAGATCAAGAGTATTTGTATTTGTCAAACGTCAGCCAAGCACCGATGATCATGTCACCAGAATAAGACCCTCAATATTTATTGAAAAGCAGCATCAAGCTCATCATCTTGCACTATCACCACCCTGTGAAATTCATCATAATTTATTTAATCTGTAGCCTAATAAACTGCATGCTTTCCCGACAAGTCGCAGTAGGAGGACCACATAACATGCCATTGCGTGATGTCTTCGTTTTCTTCGATATAATATTTCCACCGTCATTTCTCGCATTCATTAATTTTAGCGACACAAAAAACATCCCACCTTGCCTAGCGTTGTTTTGTTGACATTTGGAAAGTTTACCGAAAGACATTTGGTTTCCATCAGGCCTGTCATGACATTTTTTGTACTTGCATAAAAAAAGTTGGATGGAAACCCAGTTTATGATAAAACGTCTCTATTTAAATGAGCTAAATCCATACATGCAATTATGATCTTAGGAGTATTCCTTTTATTTTTCTCTTTGCCGTGCAGCATGGGATGGAGTTATAGCTTTAGAATTTGCTCTGTAGATAACTAGTGGGATAAAAAAAGTGAGAAGCACATTGGCTTTCCATAGAGGCACCCTGTTCTGTTCAACATGGCCTCGCTTGCCTCAGGCCACCATTGAGTCCAGCGGGGGAATTTATAATGAAAAAGACAGTCATGTATTCTTCACCAGCTCCAACAGACAATACTTTCACAGTATTACAAATTGAGTTCTCTCCCTTCTCCCAGTTTTTGGTCTATTCCCATGTTTTTAGATTAGAACTTGCCCTTTCAGCTCAGCTTCCCCTACTCACGCTATATCTCTCCCATTCCCCCTCCTTCGCTCTCTCGCTCTCTCAGAAAGTCCTGAATACACTTAATACTCTTGTCAGCTCAATTTATATAGAGTGAGTTTGAGTGTTTTGCCCAGTGTGAAACAAAAAGTTGCAAACTTCTTGGAGCTGCTGTTTTATGTATTCTTTCTATACAAGGACAGCAGGATGTTGTGGGCCGGAGCATCCTGACCCAGACATCCACATTACACACAGTACATGTCAGCCTGTTTCCCATAACACACACACACACAGGCGGTCATGGTAGATTCTATCCACTACATCCTGCTGGCAGCTAGTTTATGCGTTGTCGTCATTGGGGTTTGAATCTGACCTGGCTGCCCAGGGAGAGGGGGTTCAGGGGGGTGAGGGTGGGGTGACGGGTCTGGACTCAAAGTCTGGAGTGTGCACACAACCCCACGCCTACAGAGCCTTTGGCAGTTCATTCTAGAAGGGGGAGTTAAAATTGAAGCATAGTTCTCAAATCCTCCCAAGAATGTAGCCTCTCGGAGTGGCCAACAATAGTCTATTATTCAGCTTTTAGTCTGTTCCCGCTCAGGGAGGTAATGTCTGGGACCTTATGTTGGCAACAGGTGCTGGACGAAAAGTTCACACAGTTTTAGATTAAAGATTAAAATTGTGTAATTTGGGGGAACATTTTTCAACTCAACATTTCAACTGGTAAAATGAAAAGAGAAACTTGCTACTGCAAATCTCTGAATAGGATGTTATTCAATTCAATCAGAGACCTGTATTGTGAGCAATGGAACAGAGGGGGAAGTCAGGATATACAAGGAAGGACAGGACAGCACAATGTTTTCTTAAGATGGATGATTGTCTCTCTCACATACTGGATGATTCAATCTTAGTGGAATTAGGAGGATGAAGCTCTGTGATTGTCTTACTTTGTCACACTGCCAGTGGGGTGGTGGTTATGCCGGATGGGGCTCTATCCACCGGACCAGTGATAGCTTTAAGTGTAATGAACGATCCCTCTGTCATATTTCCACAGCCCTGAGCAAACATTTAGCAAAGGCTAACAAGTGGAAAAAAATCTTTGTTTCAATCTATCCTTTTTTTGAGAGAGCGAGACAGAGAGCGAGACGGAGAGAGAGACGGAGAGAGAGACAGAGAGAGAGAGACAGAGAGACAGAGAGACAGAGAGAGAGAGACAGAGAGAGACAGAGAGAGAGACAGAGAGAGCGAGACACAGAGAGAGAGAGAGAGAGACAGAGAAAGAAAGAGAGAGAGAGACAGAGAGAGCGAGACACAGAGAGAGAGAGAGAGAGAGAGAGACAGAGAAAGAAAGAGAGAGAGAGACAGCGAAAGTGGTAGTGGTGTTTTAACAACAAAATGAAGAGCTCCAATACATCTCTGACATGTTTCCAATGAGCCTAGTAGCTCGTCATGTCGTGTCTCTGTGTTGTGCTCGCTTTCTTTTAATTCAGTTATTATTTGTTCGATTTCCTCGGTGGCAGTGATAAGAGATTGGATTCGGGCCTGGGCCCAAAGTGGTTCATGGCCAGAGCACATCTCCAATGCTAGATAAGCAATCCATCCAGGAATGGGCTTGGAAAACAATAGCAACCCATAAGGACATCTCACGCAGCTATGAGAGTTTCTGGGAATGTTAAGTACAGTCTTCAAAATGGAAACCCCCTAACCCCACCCTACCCTCTGGAACACATGCACTGGAACAAGTACATACACACACACACACACACAGCTCTGCACTTCACCGTTCCCCAGTGCTCATTCATAGTTTTGGCAATAATTTAAATGGAGTGGGTATGTAGTACTACATCATGGTCCAGAATGTGGTGGCGATAGCTGGCATATTGTCAGGGCCACTACAGTGATCTCCTCCTCTCAGCGCTCCAAGCCCATCAGGCAGAGCCTGTGGAGAGGGGAGTGAAGGAGGGTTGAGGATGGAGGGCCAGCTCATCAGTGGCAGCCTTCCAGTGAGCTGAGGCATTTGGTCATGCTCAATCTCAGCATTTGATCAAGTTCTGGCTAATCCTGAATGCCAGCAAATTACGGGAGAATCAAAGCCAAAAAAGCTGTGCTGCAGACGGACAGTTAGAACCCGGACCTGATCTTGTAGCTGTAGTCAGACAGGGTCTGGGTCTGTCATGGTGGACTGGCTGGCCTTAATCTCCTCACTCATTTGACTGTGTTTTTATTTCCTCCTGTCCGTCCAGGGACTTAAGGCGGCAGACAACGACCCCACAGCCCCACCCTACGACTCCCTGCTGGTGTTCGACTACGAGGGCAGTGGCTCCACAGCCGGCTCCCTAAGCTCCCTCAACTCCTCCAGCAGCGGAGGGGACCAGGACTACGATTACCTCAACGACTGGGGCCCTCGCTTCAGAAAACTGGCAGAAATGTACGGAGGGAGTGACGACTAGGAGCCAAGACCTACAAAAAACAAGATGACAAAGAATGGTGAACCCAGGAAAATAGAAAATATATTTTGTTTTCCTCTCGATGGACGTGGACAGCTTCTGATTACCGATATTCCCCTGAAAGAGTGGTGACAGGAACAATGACAGAAAAGTACAAAAAATTACAGCATAATTTCATAATATTTTCAAAAAACAACCAACCTAGGCTTATCGTTGTAGTCTACGCATTCATATGCTTGTTGAAGGCTTAGGTATAGGCTGAAGTGTGGTCCAGTTTTGGAGAAGCGGAGGGAACATTGGTGAACTGTCACTGTTTGGATCGTTGATATTGAGAGCGCTCAGTTACACTTGAATTTCACAGTACAGAAGCACTGGGATATAATGTGCCTTTTTGTACATTTTTTGGGGATCTGAATGATTAGTTTTATGTTCAAGGCTTTAATGGTACTGACTTTTGGAGTGATTTCAAAACATAAAGTATGTTAAACTATGGTATGCTTCTACATGCTTTTTTTGGTTACACAATACTGCTGTTTGTTGAACAATGATTATTTAATTGAATTACCAAGAGGAAGAGATGATGAAGGATCCTTTGTTAACTTGGATGTGAGAAACAATTGAGAACAGCCCTGTACAGTATGCTAGAATTTTTGACTTTTTTCACTAAAACATTTAACTTATGCAGCTGGTTGCAAATAAAGGGAGTCATAAATGATACTTTTGTAGCGGAATACGTTTTCTTGCTTTTTTCTGAAGTGGTGTAGTATTTTACAAAAACAGCAACTGTTTATTTTCTTCTAATCCATGTAAACTTCATTTGCCTTGGTCATCATCTGGTACTTTCAACTTTTTCTTTACTGTAAAGAAAATGTGTGTAGATAATGATTCTTTTTATTTTGATGTAGTCTATGAAGCAGTGCAAAAAGTTCTGAACTTGTAAATGTATAATTTGGACTACAAATTAAAGTTTCTGCATGTTTTTATCTTTTCACGACAACAAAAATTATGAAAAAATGTTATTTCCAAAATGTATTTACAAAGCAAAAAAATAACCGGGTGACATTACATGTGTAGAAGTTAAGTTAAGAGAGTCTTTTGTATAAAATGAAGAAAAACAACGGAACAAAAAAAAAGAAAAATCTTGTCAGCACAACTGTTTGAATTTGTACCAAAAAAATGGGTGTGGGTGGGGTGTTGTGGCACCCACCGTTGGCACTAATTACTGAATCAGCTTTAAGACTGGGAAAGGTTTTTGTCTGAAGCTTTGTGGATAATCGTATGTACTGGAATACAAATGATACATCTCTGACCCCAACCATCCGAATAAAATGCTAATTTTGAAGCTAATGATTGTCTCTTTATTTATTTGTTTGTTCCTCAAACTCAGCATTGTTTCTTATGAATAACATAACTACATTTACAAGAAAAGTAACTATTGACCAACATGTTGGTTGAACCTTTTTCGACCAAGATATGTACATCACGCTTAATTTAATTTCAGTTTGTTGTAAATGTTTGCTTACAGTAAATAAGAGTAGCGATGCACGAGTGTACTTGAGAGTTCTTGTCAATATCCAGAGGGCATAAAACAGATATTCAGTATATATCTTCTTATGTCCTCCTCACCAAATCAAGGTCAAAAGGTCATCAAGGACATATCAATCAGCTACAGCTAGCTGTTATCTACCTGGTTCTGGAGTGTACAACAGTCCAGAGAGGAGCTAGCTGGCCTAGTGAGAGGAAGGACACTCAACCCAGCAGGGCTCTGCCCTCAGGGGATGTGCTTGTATACTGGTCAACAGGGACTGTGGTAGTAGTAGGTGAGAAGAAAAGAATGTGAGAGGAAGAGAGATGGAGGGGTGTCACACTAACTACTGCTCCAGCTATCATGCACATAACATATCTGGATGTTGCTCTCACATACACGTCAGTCACAGTGGCGGAAGCTGATTGGCTGAATACACGGGTCGGAAAAAAAATGGCTCCTCCCCTCATTCTACACTGATTGAAGTGGATTGAACAAGTGACTACAAAAAGGGATCAGAGCATTCACCTGGATTTACCTAGTCAGTCTATGTCATGGAAAGAGTTCCTAATGTTTTGTGCACTCAGTGTGATGCAGGTTTTTTAATATGACTAGATAGATAGATAGATAGATAGATAGATAGATAGATAGATAGATAGATAGATAGATAGATAGATAGATAGATAGATAGATAGATAGATAGATAGATAGATAGATAGATAGATAGATAGATACTTTATTGATACCCGAGGGGGAAATTTCTTTAGCTAACTCCATAGTGGCACCAACCACAGGATCCTACTCAGTTTATTATTCAGAGCATGGTGCTCCGGGCTACGGACCTTCGCTGTAGGCTCCGGGCTACGGACCTTCGCTGTAGGCTCCGGGCTACGGACCTTCACTGTAGGCTCAGGGCAACGGACCTTCGCTGGAGGCTCAAGGTTGCAGACCTTCATTGTAGGCTCAGGGTTGCTGACCTTCGCTGGAGGTTCCGGGTTGCTGACCTTCCCTGGAGTTTCCAGACTGCGGACCTTCACTGTAGGCTCAGGGCAACGGACCTTCACTGGAGGTTCTGGGTTGCTGACCTTCGCTGGAGGCTCTGGGCTGCTGACCTTCACTGGAGGTTCTGGGTTGCTGACCTTCACTGGAGATTCTGGGCTGCTGACCTTCACTGGAGGTTTTGGGCTGCTGACCTTCACTGGAGGTTCTGGGCTGCTGACCTTCACTGGAGGTTCTGGGTTGCGGGCCTTCGCTGGAGGCTCCGTGCTGCGGACCTTCGCTGTCTCAGAAGCCCGCTCCCGCATATCCATCAGCCTGTTCACGAGAGCATATCGGCGCCCGAAGTCCTCCTCCTCCTCTATCTCTATCAGAAGCGGGTCCGTCTGCTTCTCCAGTGGAAGAGCAACCCAGGCTCTCCACCACTTTGTCTGTTCCTCCTTCGGGTATTCATAAAACCCCTCGGGTTTCTCTCGATCCTGGATCATTGGCAGACGAAGTGGTGGGCGATCCTCTTCCTCCAGCCTCTCCATGCCTTGGCTGCGCACCGATGGTGTGGTGCGCGAAGTCGGCACGGACCGTGCCGGGCTGTGAGTGCGCGCCGATGGTGTGGTACGCGGAGCAGGCACGGACCGTACCTGACTCTGGGCCGACGCTGGAGGCACCGGGTTGGGAACTGGCGTTGGAGGGCTGCGACTGCCCCGATCTTTCTCTCTCCATCGCCAATCCCCTTCCTGTGAGGTGTCCATCGGGAGCCCCCACGAGTGAGGGAACAAAGGCACATAGTCGTCGTCTTCCTCCGACTCCTCTCCGTACCTCTGCTCCCATGGCTGTAGGGGCTCCTCCTGGATCCCCCACGAGTGCAGTGGCCGGGGCTATTCACCATCGATCCCCGACCACCCCCATAGCCCCCCCCCCCCAAAAACAGCTTGGGGGTTCTTCTGGGCTCCAGGCTGTTTCCTTGCCCGTTTCTTGTTTTTTCCGCTGCCTCTCTTGGTCTCGTTGTGGTGGGTCATTCTGTCACGAGTGGGTGTAGAGAGAGACCAAGGAGCAGCGCAGCAATAGTTCGACATTGTTTATTAAATGATAAACAAATAATGTCACAAACTATATAAACAAAAAGGCAAAGAACAAGAACGAAAAACACACTTACTATGACGTGACTTCCAGACATACAAACATCTAACAATGACCCACACACAGGTGGCCGAGAGTGGTGCCTAAATGCAATCCCCAATCAGAGACAACCCTGTACAGCTGTCTCTGATTGAGGATCATTACTCCCCTAGTTAGGGTGTGAGGGTTCGACTGTGGTTCTACCACTCCCCTTATTGGGAGTAAGGTCTAACCACAGCCAAACCCTCACATTAGTAAGACTTTCTCTGAGTTGATATGATACAAGCTTTCTGCTTTAACCATTTACTGCAGTGGGCTAAATAAGTAAGTTTCTTAGTATTCTTAAACAAATCTACTTTTAAACAAAAGTATACACCTCACACACATGGTTATGGGCTTTCAAAAAGAAGACACCTGTACACTATAGAGTTGAAATGTATTCAATTTTGAGTTTGCATCCCAACACATCACAGAAGATTAAAATACAGCGGGTGAAATAAGTATTGAACATGTCACCATTTTTCTCAGTAAATATATTTCCAAAGGTGCTATTGACATTACATTTTCACCAGATGTTGGTAACAACCCAAGTAATCCATACATACAAAGAAACCAAAACAAATAAGTTCAGAAATTAAGTTATGTGTAATAATGTGAAATGAAACAGGGTATGAAAAAGTATTGAACACATGAAGAAAGGGAGGTGCAAAAAGGCATGGAAAGCCAAGACAACAGCTGAAAACTATCAGTAATTAAAAAGAAATCCAGCCCCCTGTCAGTGCAAATTAATATCAGCTGGTTCAGTCCCAACTGATGGTTGGGACTAAGTTATGTGTAATAATGTGAAATGACACAGGGAAAAGGTATTGAACACACTTACTGATATTTATTTAATACTTTGTACAAAAGCCTTTGTTGGTAATGACAGCTTCAAGACGCCTCCTGTATGGAGAAACTAGTCGCATGCATTGCTCTGGTGTGATTTTGGCCCATTCTTCCACACAAACAGTCTTCAAATCTTGAAGGTTCCGTGGGCCTCTTCTATGAATCTTGATCTTCAGTTCTTTCCATAGATTTTCAATGGGATTTAAGTCAGGTGATTGGCTGGGCCATTCTAGCAGCTTTATTATCTTTCTTTGATACCAATTGCGAGTTTCCTTGGTTGTGTGCTTGGGATCATTGTCTTGCTGAAATGTCCACCCTCGTTTCATCTTCACCATCCTGGTAGATGGCAGCAGATTTTTGTCAAGAATGTCTCGGTAAATTTGCCCATTCATCCTTCCTTCAATTATGTGAAGTTTGCCAGTACCATTTGCTGAAAAGCAGCCCCACACCATGATGTTCCCACCTCCAAACTTCACTGTTGGTATGGTGTTTTTAGGGTGATGTGCAGTGCCATTTCTCCTCCAAACATGGTGTGTATTATGACATCCAAACAGTTCAATTTTGCTCTCATCTGACCACACTATATTCTCACAGTATTTCACTGGCTTTTCCAAACTTTAAACGATCTTCAACATGCTTTTTTTTCAGCAATGGAGTCTTGCGTGGTGAGCGTGCATACAGGCCATGGCGTTGGAGTGCATTACTTACTGTTTTCTTTGAGACAACAGTACCTGCTAATTGCAGGTCTTTTGAAGCTCTCCACAAGTGGTCCTTGGCTCTTGGACAACTCTTCTGATTATTCTTTTCACTCCTCTCTCAGAAATCTTGCAAGGAGCACCTGGTCGAGGCAAATTTATGGTGAAATTATTGTCTTTCCACTTCCGTATTATGGCCCCAACAGTGCTCACTGGAACATTCAGAAGCGTAGAAATGCGCCTATAACCAATGCCATCATTATGTTTTGCAACAATTAGGTTGCGAAGGTCTTGAGACAGCTCTTTGCTTTTACCCATCATGAGATGTGTCTTGTGTGACAACTTGGCAATGAGACCTTTTTGTAGGCCATCAGTTGGGACTGAACCAGCTGATATTAATTTGCACTGACAGGGGGCTGGATTTCTTTTTAATTACTGATAGTTTTCAGCTGTTGTCTTGGCTTTCCATGCCTTTTTGCACCTCCCTTTCTTCATGTGTTCAATACTTTTTCCCTGTTTCATTTCACATTATTACACATAACTTAATTTCTGAACTTATTTGTTTTGGTTTCTTTGTATGTATGGATTACTTGGGTTGTTACCAACATCTGGTGAAAATGTAATGTCAATAGCACCTTTGGAAATATATTTACTGAGAAAAATGGTGACGTGTTCAATACTTATTTCACCTGCTGTATAACACTTTCTGACATAGAAACACAAGATTTTCTGCTAGTTTTTTTTTCTTTTTGTGTTTTTTATCAATCATGAAATGATCATTTCCAATCCCCCATATATATTTTTGTGTAAATAGAAAAACCCTGGAATGAGTAGGTGTGTCCGAACTTTTGACTAGCACTGTATATTATTTTAAATATATAATTTCTGACCTCGTAGTCGAACACCTTCTTTATTACAGTCCCTCCCCTAATGGAGTAAACTAATGGACAACAATACTTAGGCTTATACTTCCAGTTTATACATACTATACACATTTTATGAACACAGTATATAAAGTATGTGGACACCCCTTCAAATTAGTGGATTCGACTATTTAATTCACACATGGTTGCTGACAGCTGTATAAAATCAAGCACACAGCCATGCAATCTCCATAGCCTGACATTGGCAGTAGAATGACCATACTGAAGAGCTCAGTGACTTTCAACGTGGCACCATCATAGGATGTCACCTTTCCAACAAGTCAGTTTGTCAAATTTCGGCCCTGCTAGAGCTGCCCTGGTCAACTGTAAGTGCCTTTATTGTGAATTCATAACGTCTAGGAGCAACAACGACTCAGCCACGAAGTGGTAGGCCACACAAGCTCACAGAATGAGGCCGTAGAGTGCTGAAGCACGTAGCGGGTAAAATCATCTGTCTTCGGTTGCAACACTCACTACCAAGTTCCAAACTGCCTCTGGAAGCAATGTCAGCACAATAACTGTTTGTCGGGAGCTTCATGAACTGGATTTCCATGGCTGAGCAGTCGCACACAAGCCTAAGATCACCATGCGCAATGCCAAGCATCGGCTGGAGTGGTTTAATGCTCGCTCCCATATAATGGTCTGGGCCTGTGGCTATTTTGCAAGGTTTGGTCTAGGCCCCTTAGTGCCAGTGAAGAAAAATCTTAACGCTACAGAATATAATGACATTCTAGACAATTCTGTGCTTCCAACTTTGTGGCAACAGAATAATGAATGGCTACTTTCCTGTTTCAGCATGACACATTTATTTATATTTTTTAATTTCACCTTTATTTAACCAGGTAGGCCAGTTGAGAACTGGCCAAGACAAAGCAAAGCAGTGCGACAAAAAACAACACAGAGTTACACATGAGAATAAAGCAAACGTACAGTCTATAACACAATAGAGAATCTATATACAGAGTGTGCAAATGTAGTGCAAAATGCAGTAAGGTTAGGAAGGTAGGACAATAAATAGGCCATAGTGGCGAAATAAGTTACAGATTAGAATTAACACTGGAAACACTGGAAACAATACCCCTGTGCACAAAGTGAGGTCCATACAGAAATTGTTTCTCGAGATCGGTGCGGAGGAACTTGACTGGCCTGCACAGAGCCCTGGCCTCAACCCCATCGAACAACTTTGGGATGAATTGGAACGCCAACTGCGAGCCAAGCCTAATCACCCAACATCAGTGTCTGACCTCACTAATGCTCTTGTGGCTGAATGGAAGCAAGTCCCCCCATCAATGTTCTAACATCTAGTGGAAAGCTTTTCCAGAAGAGTGGAGGCTGTTAAAGCAGCAAATGTGGCACCAACACCATATTAATGCCCATGATTTTAGAATTTATTGTTCGACAAGCAGGTGTCCACATACTTTTGGTCATGTAGTGTATATAACATTCTATTGGTTGCAAGAATTTTGTATAATCATTGAAAAACTTTGTGTATCAGTTCATAAAACATGTGCCATGGAATTGGTACATCGAAAATCTCTTCCCAACTATTTTGCAACCTGTTTGGCGCAGCTGTCAATTGTTTGGTCCATAAATGAAATTGGTATACTTTTTTATTTATTACAATTTACTTTAACCAATTTTGGTATTTAATGCAGGGCCGACAGAGTGGCGCAGCGGTCTAAGGCACTGCATCTCAGTTCTAGAGGCCCTGGTTTGATTCCGGGCTGTATCATAACCGGCCATGATCAGTAGTCCCATGGGCAGCGCACAATGGTGGAAAAAGAACCCAATTGTCATACTTGAGTAAAAGTAAAGATACCTTAATAGAAAATTACAAAAGTAAAAGTGAAAGTCACCCAGTAAAAGTATTTGGTTTAAAATATACTTAATTTTCAAAAGTAAATGTAATTGCTCAAATATACTTAAGTATAAAAAAATTCCTTATAGTAAGCAAATCAGACATAAAAATGTACAGATAGCCAGGGGGACACTGCAACACTCAGACATAATTAACAAACAAAGCATTTGTGTTTAGTGTGTCTGCCAGATCAGAGGCAGAATTGATGACCAGGGATGTGTGTGAATTGAACCATTTTATGTCCTGCTAAGCATTCAAAATGTAACAAGTTATTTTGGGTGTCAGGGAAAATGTATGGTGTAAAAAGTACATTATTTTCTTTAGGAATGTAGTGAAGTAAAAGTAAAAGTTGTAAAAAATATGAATAGTAAAGTAAAGTACAGATACCCCAAAAAACTACTTAAGTAGTACTTTAAAGTACTAACTGACTTGCCTAGTTAAATAAAGGTTTAAAAAAAAATCAATAAATAAAATACTAAGTTTCCTACCTTCAATTTTCCTCCTCTATTTTTGCGATAAGCAGACCTTTCCATTATTTTTGTTAATTGCATGTGTGACATAACTCCACCAGTCCTATTTATGATATCATTTACCTTTATTATACCGCTTTTTTAAATAAATGAGTATATATTTGAGTTTAACCATAATATTTGTTGTAATATTTGTTCTGTCTTTTCTGGTGGATTAAACTGAAATTGCAACCAACTTTCTACGGCTTGTTTTAAAAATAGAAATACTTTTGACATTATTTAATTTTCAAATAACCGAAAGTGAGAGGTTGTAATCTGAATAATCTGCTAGGCGACCAGTTTGGATTTAAGTATAGCTTTTGTATGACTGACGCCTTTAGTGAGAGGTCCAATGCTTTAATATTTAATAACTTCTGCCCTCCCAGTTCATATTCATTATATAAATAGGCCCGTTTGAATTTTGTATGGCTTGCCGTTCCAAAAATTATAAAATATATTAATAATATTCCACCCATGAGGCCATTAGATAATTTGACTGCAGGAAAGGTTGACCTAAAACCATTAGTGAAGGTACATTATTTTCTGTCATTTTCTGTTCCATATGTTCCAGTAAAGGTACACACCCAAACTTAGTAAAGGTACATGGTTCAACCCCCACCCAAGCATGCTTAAGACATAACCAGATTACAGTTTCCATCTTTCAGTGCTCTCATCTAGCGTCATCTACAGGCTCTCCTCCTCCTCTGTTCATCATCTTAACGTACAGATCGCTGCAATAGATGGGTTCAAATCAGAGCAGTACTTAAGTCCTGTTTCCTTTTTTTACCCCCATGGAAGGGAGGGAGGGAGGGAGGGAGGGAGGGAGGGAGGGAGGGAGGGAGGGAGGGAGGGAGGGAGGGAGGGAATCACTTATATTCTGATGCTGTACTTCAATTTCACAACAAGGTCAAGGATTATCCCCAGAGGAATGCAGGGCAATTTCAGTCAGAGAGCCAGAGACGTGTGAAGGCTGCTCCTTCACTGCTTCCACAGGCACTCCCTCCAACACACCGCAGTATACTGGTACAACCATGGGAGCATTATAACTGGGCCACGTCTTGTAGTCAAGCTAAAGCTGGACTCAGATCCAATTGACCAAACAACACATAGGATATCACTCTGGTTATTTCATATGTGATGATATTAGAGCTGGAGTGAGTGACATATAATGTAAGAGTTACCGTAGTATCAATGTGTTTATGGAATTCTCATTTTCAGAAATAGGAAACAGCTATGGGTGATGGAATAATAGGAACATCAATGGGTAATGTATTTTCTGCATTTGTTTGTGTTATGATGTGCCAAAAATGAAGAAGGAAATTAATTGTATATGAAGGAATATTTTGTTTGTACGTCTAAACTGACATTGAATGGATAATTATTAGATTATTTGCAAAAGCAATTTATGTTAATGGCAGTGATGTGTTAAACATATGAAGTGTTGTGCAGACATGAAAAGGCCAAACCGGTAAAGAGATGCACAATAATCTATAAATATAGTTGTTTGTTTGCTACTATTTCTTGCTAATGTTGTTAAATACTGACTAAAACCTGGCTTCATGTAAATATTTGCTCTTTTTCATTTATGAATGTGACAGAAAAGATCTGCCAACACTATTCACTGTGTTGTCTTTGCACATTAGGACACCATATCTACCTCGTTACATGTCAAGGGAATTGTATTTAAGTTAATTGGGCCAAGCACTAGCTCCAAATACACAGGGAAATACTGCATGCACTCATTCCCTCTACTCTCCAAAGACCATCATATTGGTGGATTGGATGGGTGTATTACTAATGTCCCCAACACCCAAGGGGTCCCCTGTATAAGACAACAAAACAACATTCCAAACCCCCTTGACCATCCTTAGTCAGCTGTAATGAGAGAGAGAGAGAGAGAAAGAAAGAGAGAGAGAGAGAGAGAGAGAGAGAGAGAGAGAGTGTGAGAGAGAGAGAGAGAGAGAGAGAGAGAGAGAGAGAGAGAGAGAGAGAGAGAGAGAGAGAGAGAGAGAGAGAGAGAGAGCTATCCTAGCTCGGGTGTAGTAGAGAGGTACCCTTGCTCTGGCTTTGGCTCTATCTCTGTCTGGATGGATGAACGAATGTCACAGCCATGGTCACAGTCACAGTGTCGTGGGTCCCAGGCTCAGCATGGGGCATGCAGAATACAGAGGGAGTCAGATGCAAACCAGCTGCTAAACTATGCAGCCTGTGACCTTTGGTGGACCTGGGAAGATGGATGCTTAAAGAACTATCGACAGAAAATCCAGGCCCTGCAAGCAGAGCACACTTCTTACGGGGCACATACCACGCACTGCCGGCACCATCCAATGAATAAGCAAGTGTGTTACAACTCACCGTTCATATATTATTTTATTTGTCTCTGTATACACCCATTTGTTCATGAGGCATTAATCGCATAGCCCTAGCCTTAGCATAACCCTGTTGCAAATCTTCATTGTTAACACTAGTCATCAGAAGACTGGTAGCTGTGTGAAAACAGCTGAGAATGCATGAAATAATAGAGAGTTAGAGACTACGAGTAAGAAGATAGACAGATGCTTTAATGTGTGTGTCCACTCCAGATATCTTGTATTTCTATACTTTTTCCATACTGCCGCTCTATGTATCATGTACCGTGTATCTGTCTTTTGTGTACTTTCGTTGTGGCATTTTGCACCTGCCCTGTGTTTTGTCGTTGGGGGGATCAATAAAGTACCTATCTATCTATCTATCTATCTATCTATCTATCTATCTATCTATCTATCTATCTATCTATCTATCTATCTATCTATCTATCTATCTATCTATCTATCTATCTATCTATCTATCTATCTATCTATCTATCTATCTATCTATCTATCTATCTATCTATCTATCTATCTATCTATCATTCATATGCGCTGTCACTCATTTCAGCATTGTCCTATTGGTTTGTTACAGTGCTAACCCAATGGAGTATTATATTAACCCACAGAGAAAGAGAGAAAGAAACCTGTTCCATTAGAATCAAAGACTATAGAACAGTGATCAAACAAACAACAGGCATCCTTGATCTAGAATCTACGGCCTCTTCTTCTTGTTTTCACACAGATACTGTATGTACATATATCTACAGAACAGAAACAGAATGGCCTGCCCTGTCTTCTGTTCCAACAGAACCATTCTGCCTCTCTCGCTCTCTGTCTGCTATGCTGTTGATTTATCAGTTCTCTTATCAGGTCCCATCCCCTGTATTACTCTCATTCAGCTCACTTTCTGCCGAGACCGGCTAGGACTATTTCTCATCCCCATATGTTTCAAACAGGACGTGTAATCATATGACACAGACACACATACACACACATACATGCATGCATAGAGGCTTTCATGCAGACAGTGGATCAGCTTTTTTTATGACACGCTAGCTTTACGTTTTTTTTCTCTCTGAAAAATATAGAAAATAGGCTTTCATCTTGTTTGGGGCCTAAAAAGGACATGATGGCCAAGTAACAGTAATTGAATGAAGAAGATTCTATTATCTTGTTTAATAGTTATTTTTTTAATAAATGACTTCATAAAAAAATTACTGTGTGATTATTATTAAAATCTTATATTAATATATTATTAATATATACCTTTATGGGGCTAAGTAAGCAATCAGACCTGCAAATGAACCCTTAGATGTTCTGAATTGTTGTTCAGACAACATGAGTACAAATACCGAAATTCTGCTCCCAACTAAGCCCAATGTTTAATATTACAACATTTCTCTAAAAAGGTACATAAACATTTTTTAGGTTTTTCTATATTTGGGTCTTACAGGGTTAAATATGAAGATGCAAGACCCAAATGCATGCTCGCTTCCCTATGCAATCACATGAATGTTGAATCTATGCTGCGCACTACGGTTGAAAAATAGGAAATTATTAAGCTTCATTGCAGTGTGTGGTTTTATATGTGCAATTTAATGAGTAAACACTTGACATTTCATAAAAATTGCATCATTAAGGTTATGGCTACATCCATATAATGGCTAAAGAGAAATCTCTCTCTCTCTCTCTCTCTCTCTCTCTCTCTCTCTCTCTCGCTCTCTCTGGGACGCTTGTATTATTATCTCTAGCTATGGATAAAAAAAAAGAGGCCACTGGGTCAGCTTTCCTGTCTGCTGGCTCTATTGTAGTCAGCCATTCTTATGGATCACTGTGGGGTAGAATGACATGCTAACAGCCAGTCGCAAACAAAACTCACCACCGCAGTCCAAAGAACTGTCCGGGTTCCACTCAACCATGGTAATGTGATGGTAAATGTGAAACATCATAAGAAAATTGACATTTCAGTGCATATTGAAGCAGCATAGCAACCCTGGTTATGGCTGTAACAGTGTAGATTACTAGACTTATCTGTGGGAGGAGGATGGAAGTACCCAGAGGAGGACGGAAGCTAGCTGTCCTCCGGCTACACCATGGTGCTACCCTACAGAGTGCTGTTGAGGCTACTATAGATTTTCATTGCAAAACAGTGTTTGTTAATCAATTATTTGGTGACGTGAATATATTTTGTATAGTTTTATCCAAAAATTATAACTTTTTAAATGTTTTATTAATTGTATTTTTATGAACTTCACTGAGGTGGATGTTCATGACAAGTTGTGAATTACAGTATAATAGCCAAGGGGTTAGAGTGTTGAGCCAGTAAACAAAATGTTGCTAGTTTGAATCCACAAGGCAACTAGGTGAAAATCTGTCAATCTGCCCTTGAGCAGACCCAAATTGCTCCAGGGTTGCTGCCAATAGTGGCTAATACATGGAGAGTGGTAAGGAGCGTAGTGATCCCTGGCCGTGAGCCCACTCTCCGAGTGTGTCTGAGAGGGAGTGGGATATGCAAAAAACACATTTCCATTTGACACCACCTGTACAGGTTAGACACTTGTACATGTGTGAATCAGGACAAATATGAAAACCCCTATTTTACTTTTGTAGAATAACTGCTTAGTTGAATGGTCAAACTCAGCTCCAAAGTATAAACTGAATTGTCATCATACGGTGTAAATATATGAGGTGCTGCCAAAGATGAACAGACACCCAGCCAATAACACATGGACACACAGACGCCTCTTTCTATACGCAGACTAGGCGCTGCGCGTAGGGCCCTGCAGCCGGTATGGGGCCCGCAACCGAACAAATCTTGCTTAAGGACCTCAACAGTAAAGAGGCACTGCATACAGATACAATCCCTATTCCTTCTCTCCGATCTCTGGGTCATACATAAAATTGGCAAAAAATGTGTAGTTTGTGCCAATCTGATCATCAGAGGTGTAAAAACAGATTTCCACAGCGACTGGATTTCATAGTATCCACTCTCGGCGGACTAATCTTTCTCTAGACAATAGTTTTAACAAACGCCTTTTCCCTTAGTTTGAGCTTTTACCCACAATTCTAAGTGCAGAGCAGCTTCAAACGCAGTGTGGCTCATTGCTAGTGTCTACAACACTCTCTGTGGCTGGTACTTTACAAGCCATGTCCTTTTTAAGTTGAAAGTTATATGAATAAAAAATGTCACACTTTTTCTCAGGGGGCATGTTAGGAGCGGGGTGCACCAGAGTTTGTCGCCATGCTTACTTGGACTCCTTGGTTAATTTGTATTATTTCTTGCTCTGTCTGACGGAGGTTTTAGCTACTCCCTCAATACCATTGCTTTAAAACAAATGGGTGACTGAATACATTTACTGTAAGTATGAATGAATATGCTTGAAAAACATACTTACATTTTCAAGGAAATGACAGTTAAATTAAAATCAAGTTTAATGTTCCACACTTGACTAACATACTAACATTTCAAAACAATTACAATGTGTTTTTCTTCTTCGTATAAAACAATGTTTTTATGTTATAGATGAAGCATCACGGTGGTCCTCTTATCTAAATGAAGATACAGTTTAGTAGCTATACACACCATCTCAAGTCTGTTTATAAAATACGCAAAATTGTAAAATTAAGTTGAGCGCTCACATATCATGCAGAATTCATTCCTGCCTCAATCCAAAATAGACTACCACTGCCTTGAAATTTTACATTACGTTGTGTATGTTTATAATTACATGATGTTTCCCTTACTGTATTTTGGCTAACGAGGTGTTTTAAAATAAAGTCTATTGATGCACAGGTGTATCAATCTAATTAAAATAATAAAAAAATCTCCATCAAAATCTGTCAGTTTAAGCTAGAGATACAGTGCATTCGGAAATTATTCAGATCCCTTGACTTTTTCCACATTTTGTTACTTTACAGCCTTGTTCTAAAATGGACTAAATCGTTTTTTCACCCATCAATCTACTCACAATGCAGCATAATGACAAAGCAAAAACAGGTTTTTAGAAATGTTTAGCAAAATGCAAATTAATACAAAATAAAAAACGGAAATATCACATTTACAGAAGTATTCAGACCCTTTAGTGAGTACTTTGTTGAAGCACCTTTGGCAAAGATTACAGCCTTGAGTCTTCTTGGGTTTGACGCAACAAGTTTGGCACACGTGTATTTGTGGAGTTTCTCCCATTTTTCTCTGCTGATCCACTCAAGCTCTGTCAGGTTGGATGGGGAGCGTCGCTGCACAGCTATTTTCAGGTCCCTCCAGATCAGGTTGAGGTCCGGGCTCTGCCTGGGCCACTCAAAGAAGCCACTCCTGAGTTGTCTTGGCTGTGTGCTTAGGGTTGTTGTACTGTTGGAAGGTGAACCTTCACCCTAGTCTGAGGTCCTGAGCGCTCAATGATCTTTCTGTACTTTGCTCTGTTAATTTTTCTGCCACCACCATACTTCACCATAGGGATGGTGCCAGGATTCCTCCAGACGTGACGCTTGGCATTCAGGCCAAAGAGTTAAATCTTAGTTTCATCAGACCAGAGAATCTTGTTTCTCATGGTCTGATACTCCTTTAGTTGCCTTCCGTCAAACACAAGCAGGCTGTTATGTGCCTTTTACTGAGGAGAGGCTTCCATCTGGCCACTACCTGTCCTTTTGGAAGTTTCTCCCTTCTCCACAGAGGAAGTCTAGAGCTCTGTCAGAGTGAGCATCAGGTTCTTGGTCACCTCCCTGACCAAGGCTCTTCTCCCACGATTGCTCAGTTTGGCCTGGCGGCCAGCTCTAGGAAGAGTCTCGGTGGTTCCAAACTTCTTCCATTTAAGAATGATGGAGGCCACTGTGTTCTTGGGGACCTTCAATGCTGAAGAAATGTTTTGGTAACCTTCCCCAGATATGTGCCTCATCACAATCCTGTCTCGGAGCTCTACGGACAATTCCTTTGACCTCATGGCTTGGTTTTTGCTCTGACATGCACTGTCAACTGTGGGACCTTATATAGACAGGTGTGTGCCTTTCCAAATCATGTCCAATCAATTGAATTTACCACAGTTGGACTCCAATCAAGTTCTAGAAACATCTCAAGGATGATCAATGGAAACAGGATGCACCTGAGCTCAATTTAGAGTCTCATAGCAAATGGTCTGAATACTTATGTAAATAAGGTATTTCTACATTTGCAAAAATGTTTAAAAACCTGTTTTCACTTTGTCATTATGGGGTATAGGGTGTATAGATTGATGAGGAAAAACATAACGTAACAAAATGTGGAAAAAGTCAAGGGGTCTGAATAATTTCTGAATGAACTGTATCAGTATTTTTTATGGGCTGCGTCTCAGTCCACCGCATCTGCCTTTGTCAGCCTTCCGCATCTGCGGTCGAAAGTGGCAGAGCTACAGCGCTGTTTATCTTTTCACAAAAACGTCTTTAGCTAATATGGAAAGGGGAGAGTCACGAACACAATGGTGTTCTCCGTTTGGCTCAATGACCCCCACACAACTGTCACAGGACTCATCTGAAGGAAACCCGGTACCGGTTTAAAAAATGAAAAGAGTATAGAGGTAGTTTTGTACCAATAAAAGAGGGGTTAAATATTTCCTGAGCTTTCTTATATCTCCTAGATATAAAACATTTTCGGGACTGTTTTTCCATTTATGTATGTGTTCTTCAATTAGTTTCTGTGGGTAATAGTAGCAGTCATTTTGTATATACCTACAGGGGTCCTACAATTCCAAATCAAATGGCTAAATGATCCATGACCATTTAAAACAATCCCTTGTGTTAGATTAACCATCACAATGAAAACACGTAAAAAACGAGGCAACCCTGTGACTGAGACATCAAACCAAGGGATCAGTAATTCATTTGATATAACGCAGCTACCTAATCAGGACACATAGCGCCATCATTAATAGACAGTGTTGTTGGCCATATAACCATCAAAATACACAGCAGGAAATATACACATTTATGCCAAGAATGATTTGTGGATAAATTATAGATATACAGTATGTGATATGAAAAATATGAAAAACTGATATATAATATTACATTTTATTGACTTTGAATTATTACAAGCCCATCGTAAATAATGAACATAATCAATATCTAGAACCTATTCCGCAAATATCCATACACATTATAGAATTCCCCGATTAATGGATGGTGATGGATTTGAGGTGAAAGTGTAGCCTAAAAACAACTATACATTTCTGCTTTAGTAGAATCCAGCAGGACTCAATCTGGCCACACTGGAGCTCCAGAGGTGTAAAACCATGGTGTTGGTGGTTATGGTGTTGATGACAGTGATGGCTCAGTCTTGTTACCCATGATGTTCCTTGATGCTAATTCAACACTATCATTGGCACAACGCTGCAATCAATCTCACCTTATAATGAGACACGAACCCCTGACTCTCTTGTCTCATTCTTTCTATTTCTCACTCTCTCCCTCTCCCTCCATCTCTCTCTCCCACTCAGTATGCTATCTACTTCCTGACACACATGGTTGATTAGTTTCATTGTATAGCTGTGGGTTTGGGTGGTGAAGATGAAACTGTGTTCACCAGCCAGTCATTTGACTAGCCTAATCAGTCACAGAGCAGCTACAGGTCACACTGCATCAGACATTTTGTGTCAGCAGTGTAGGTGGAAGGTGGCCACTGCTGTCAAATGAGAGTGCATTGTAGGTTCTGTAGCTGAATTGGCGTTAGCGATGATGAAAAATATATATTCTGTACTTGTACTGCGCTACCTATTCTACAGTACATCAACAGGGAGGTATGGAATTCCCACCCATTAAGATTTTCTCTGGACTCTGCAATTACACCTGCAACCCTGTACGTGTGACTATTAAACTATTAATCTAATGCAAAGAATCATTGTTTATCGTTGAGCACACCTTTATCTAGGATAGCGTCATTATGTGAATTATTATTATACATACCATACAGTAATATTACTGTCCGTCAGATACTTCACCGTCTGTTAGATACTTAGATACTGCATTCGGATATTGGGAATAATTCTATAGTCATGGAACAGTTGCATAAAGGAGCATCTGTCAAAACAATGTGTTCAAAAAGATGATGATAATGTATGCCTGCTCATGATCTGTTAATAGATTGTGAAAGGACGATTGATCAAAAGACGCATTCATAAGGTACTCTGGGCTTCATTGGCTGTCTATCCATTACAGTCTAAAACAGTATTTCATTATTTGGCAGGATGAATAGATGGCTTATAAACACTTGACTTGGTCCAGTCTCAGTGGACTCATCAACCATACGGATGCAGAGAGGTAGGGAGGGGGCACTGGTCTCCTCAATCCCACAGTTCTGGCATCCCTAAGCATCAGGAGACAACAGTGCAGTACACTACAGTACACACTCAACTTTGCGGTCTAGTTGGCATGGTCACTGGCCAGTAAACGTGGGGCTCCATTGGCTGTGCATGGGGAACCAACCAACCACCAACCAACCAATGGGAGTGATGTGTGTAGGGAGCAGTATGTGAGATAAAACCTGAGGTGTAATCATTATTCCAACACTAAAACAAGTTTCTATTGGACAAGTTCAGGTAAGTTTTGTTCCAATTGCTTCCATTTAAGAAACGTTTCGCAACAGAATCGGCGTAATGAATACGCCCGTGGTTACTCCGTTGGGAGAAGTTCTGCGTGAACTGGAACTGCCCACAAAATCACTATAAGAGGGTTCTGTGTGAGGTAGAAATCTGCAGGCAGGGGAGAGTCTAGCTATGTGAATTAATTGGCTCGGATTAGTCATTCTATGCATAGACCCTAGCAGTAATTCAGGCCATATCGCAAAGCACTGGGCAATTGGCCATCCCGTTGGCCCCGACAGGCATATTAGTGGGACCAAAGTACCTGCATGGCAATGCTGCATAGGAAATGTCTCCGCATACAAAGGTCCTACTGATTAGAAACATTAAACATTTCAACTTAAAACAACGTTCAATAACGGGCAACCTAGCTGGAAATTCAACGGTAAACCTGTAAACAAGGAGCGCAATATTATTTCTGTGTTTTGCCTATTTTGTTGTGATGGTGATGTATTGATCCTGTGGACATGTGTATTGATAATGATGGATGACCCTGTGTCTTCTGCCAGACATATGCAACAATCCCCCGATAATTAAAATCTTAATGTGTGGCTTCCCTTCATTACTATGGCAGAAGGACACAGTACACGTGCCGTAGGAGGATATGATACATTAGAACCAAATGTCTAAAATGTATGACATCTGCGACATTGGAGTACAATGTGCAGTGCACTCCAAAATGTTACTCTAAGTTTTAATACACACTGTAAACAACCAGGTCCCACCACAGTCATACAGGAACCAATTACTAGCCTATAATGACTAGGAGTACTTTATTTCTTTATTATATGAATTTACTGTCAGTAAGATCATCTCTACTTTATGGAGGCATTAAAATTGCATGTCTCTGGGCTGCTGCTAAAGCTCCAGCTGTTAGACAACAGGAGAGGCAGGGAGGTGAGGAGGAGGGTTCTGCTTCACTTCAGCTTCAAGGAACAATGAGATCTACTGTAATCCAGCCAGACAGTGGTTCGAAACTGCACCCTATTCTCTATGCAATACTTTTGACCAGAGCCCTGTGTGTCATTTTGAATGCACCCCCGGAGCAGGCAGAAACAGCGTTGACCATCCCTCACAGAGCTGTGTGAGTATCCATATATTATTCATATGAATATTATCGCTGGCCTGCAGTGGAGGGGGGGGGGGGGGGGGGGGATATGGACGTAGATTAATATCAATATCTTGACAAGTGTCTTCAGTTAAAATAGTTGGCCAATTTGTGCTTCTGTTCTATCCGACTGAAACACTTTCAGATAGGAAAAGACAAAAAGTGGGGGTGATTCGTTCAGGCTCATTGGACTCTGGGCTTGGAAACAAATGAGTAATGCTCTCCACACCCCCTTGTCCTACCCATGAAGTGGTACGAGCGATTAGAGCGCCATTATCTGAGCACAAGGGAGGTTCAGTGCTGGCCTGAACCAGATTTATGGTGGTGGGCCCACGCACCACTGACTGACTGACCCTCTTCAAGCTGCCCCTTTGTGAGCGCTCACCATAGATACACTTAATGGATGAGCACAATGTGCCTCAATGGCCCTGTGATGATGGATGTGGGGCACTGTGGAAAAGCACTTCAGTACAGACAAACAAAATAGTTCAGAGACCTGGCCTGACACCCAAGAACTAGGTGGTGTGGGAGCGTTAGAGGGGGCCTGTGCTAGAACATTGTTCCAGGAAAACTGGGGGGAATAATTGGGTCCCGGTACAGTTGCCACGCATTCCTGAGCAGCTCTTTAATTGAATATGAAGGGATTGAAGAGAAGCGATTTGCTTTTAATCCAAGTGCGGAACCGACTCAGACGTGTCCAGAGCATATCCGCTGTACTGTTTTTTCAAGCCCCCACCCCTCCATACACAGTACGTATACACACGCACATGCACACACACACAAGCACACACATACACACACAGTTATATACCACAAACCCCCGAGGTGCCTTATTGCTATTATAAACTGGTTACTAAAGTAATTAGAGCAGTAAAAACAAATGTTTTGTCATACACGTCTCATATACCACGGCTGTCAGACAATCAGCATTCAGGGCTGGAACCACCCAGTTTAT
Organism: Thymallus thymallus; assembly: GCA_023634145.1. Taxonomy (NCBI): domain Eukaryota; kingdom Metazoa; phylum Chordata; class Actinopteri; order Salmoniformes; family Salmonidae; genus Thymallus; species Thymallus thymallus. Next base: position 25,771,449 of record CM042382.1, on the reverse strand, counting down.
AATGTAGATTGATAACCACAATGATAGAAGCATTGTTTCACTGAGTATCCTATAATGACAGTGGTGATGTAGCTCAGGACACCCACTAGAGGTGATTTAGAGTGGTTATGTAATTAGAGAAGTTGGAGTTCCAAATCATAGAATCAAATCAGTTAGAGACGCAAAGGGGAATGTTTTCGCTGCATTCAGTTATTATTTATTTATTTTTTATTCTCAAGCACATTGGAAACACTAGAGCATTGCATTAGTCAAGACTAGAATTGACTAATGCAATGCTCTACTCTCTGGCTACCCGGATAAAGCACTAAATAAACTTCAGTTAGTTTAGCTTTTCTGCATTATTTTTTAAATGTTACGAAGATGGAAAAAAGCTGGCCTTGAAATATTCTTGATATGTTCGTCAAAAGAGAGATCAGGGTCTGGAGTTATCAGGCTCTGGCCATAGAGAAGCCTTTTGCTTCTCTATGTAGCCTTGGCCTTGTTTTCTATGTGGTGTTTTGTGTTGGATCCCTAATTAGAGGCACCTGCATTGCATTGTCTCTAATTAGGGATCCTTCTTATGTTTGTAGGTTCCACACTCTAGGTGTGGGCCATTGTCTACATGTCATGAAGTAAGTGTGCGGTACGTTTGTTTCATTTTGTATAGTTTGTCAGTTTGTTGATATAATTCATTAAAAAGAAATGTATATGCACCCTATCGTGACAAAAGTAATGATGAGGTCCTTCACAGTTTTTTAGACGACTGTACAACCATCAAGATTAGTTGTCAGATCAAGCAGCAGACCTCTTAATTTTTGGGGAACTAGAACTAGCATCTCTGTTTTGTCTGAGTTTAAAACTAAAAGCCATCCACTTATGTCTGAAACACAGGCTTCCAGGGTAGGCAATTTCATTGAAATGTACAGCTGTGTGTCGTCCGCATAGCAGTGAAAGTTGACATTGTGTTTCTGAATGATATCCCTAAGCGGTAGAATATATAGTGAAAACAATAGTGGTCCTGAGACGTAACCTTGAGTAACACAGAAACTTTCAATTGATTGTCAGAGGACAAACCATCCTCAGAGATGAACTGATATCTTACTGACAGATAAGATCTATACCAGGCAAGAAATTGTCAGTGTAGACCAATAAGTTTCCAATCTCTTCAAAAGAATGTGGTGCTTCGATGGTGTCAAAAGCGGCACTAAGGTCTGAGACTGCACTTGCCACCTTCCCAAGTGCAGTCTCAGTACTATGATGGGGTTACAAACCAGACTGAAGCATTTCGTATACATTATTTGTCTTCAGGAAGGCAGTGAATTGCTGTTCAACAGGAGATTTGATATAGGCCAATAGTTTTTTACATTTTCCGGGTCCAGGTTTGGATTTTCAAGAGAGACTATTTCTGTCACTTTCAATGAGTTTGGTTTACATCCGGAGGATAGGGAGCTGTTTATTATGTTCAACATGGGAGGGCCGAGCACAGGAAGTAGCTCTTTCAGTAGTTTAGTTGGAATAGGGTCCATTATGCAGCTGGAAGATTTAGAGGCCATGACTATTTTCGTGAATGTGTCGAGAGATACATAATTTAAAACACTTGAGCGTCTCCATTAATCCCAGGTCCTGACGGTTCGGTGCAGACTCAGATCAACTGAGCTTTGGAGAAATACACAGATTCAAAGAGGAGTCTGTAATTTGCTTTCTAATGACCAGGGTCTTTTTGTCGAAGAAGTTCAGGAATTCATCACTGCTGAAGTGAAAGCTTTCTTCTCTTGGGGAAGGTTGCTTTTTAGTTAGCTGTGAGGGCTTATCAATATTGCACGGTACTGTCTTTACAAGCTAACCTTCAGGGCTTTGGTATTTTCTGTAAATCAGGGAGCTAGGCTGAATAGTTTTCATAGCTAGAAGCTCATTGAAATTTGTAAATGTTAGCAACACCTCCGCCTTTGCGGGATGCGTGGGGGATATAGTCACAAGTGTAACCAGGAGGAGAGGCCTAATTTAACATGGTACATTAATCAAGCTTGAGCCATGTTTCAGTCAGGCCAATCACATTAAGGTTATGATCAGTGATTTGTTCATTGACTATGACTGCCTTGGAAGTGAGGGATTTAACATTAGGTAGAGATGTGAGATATTCCCACAATCTCTTTCAATAATGACAGGAATGGAGGAGGTCTTTATTCCAACGAGATTGCAAAGGCGAACACTGCCATGTTTAGTTTTGCTCAACCTAGATTGAGGCATAGACACAGTCTCAATGGGGATAGCTGAGCTGACTACACTGACTGTGCTAGTGGCAGACTCCAGTAAGCTGGCAGGCTGGCTAACAGCATGCTGGCTGGCCTACAACTAAATCTCATTGTGGAGCTAGAGGAGTTAGAGCCCCGTCTATGTTCATAGACGAGATGAGAGCACCCCTCCAGCTTGGATAGAGTCCTTAACTCCTCAGCAGGCCAGACTTGGTCCTGTTTGTGGGGGTCCCAGAAAGAGTGCCAGTTATCTACAAAATCTATCTTTTGGGAGGGGCAGAAAACTGTTTTTAACCAGGGATTTGAGTTGTGCGAGTCTGCTGTAGAGCTCAACACTCCCCCTAACTGGGAGGGGACCTGAGACAATTACTCGATGCCAACACCTCTTTCTAGCTAAATTACACACTGAAGTTATGTTGCGCTTGTTGACCTTCGACTGTTTTATCCTAACATTGTTGGTGACGACATGGAAGTGTGACATCACAAACAGTCTTTTATGTGTGTACATGTTTTATTTCTCGATTAATAATGCATTGTATAGAGCATCTCTCTAAGTAGGAGCATGCTGTTTGAATTATTCAGTGGAGAGGGGGAGATTTGTAATGCGTCCAAGCGATTGCAAAACTTCCATATCAAACATACACAGAGGCAGCATTTGGATGGTGGTGTGTATATGAGGACAGAGAATGATCAGAGGGGTGCGAGGACAGCACATCGCCCTAATGTAATCACGTCATAATTGTAATAATGTAATAATATCAGCTAAGTCCTCACACAGCATCACTGGGAGAGCATCGTCAGATGCTCCATCTGTCAAGTGTTTCTCTGTATGTGCACATAATGCCTGTGTGCATGTGCTTGTGTATACGCATGTGTGTGTGTGAATTTAAGATTGCGGTGCCCAATATGCTTGTACCTTAGTTGTGTAGGCTATAGGTGTCTGTCTGTCTGTCTGTCCGTCCGCCCGTCCTCCTGGCTCACAGCTTCTCTTCTTCTCTTTCCCCCCCCTCTCTCGCCCACCTACCCATCCTTCTCTCCCTCCCTCTCTCTCTGCTCAGTGGAGATCAGTGGAGCGGCACAAGGGAAGGGGCCTAATTAAACAAAGGACCTCAGCACAGCAGCCAGACTCTACTGTAGCCATACTACTGCATTCCGGACCTGCCTCTCTTACTGCTTGCCTTACTGCCTGCCTCTCTGTCTCCATGTACACCTGTCTCCCTATCTCCACGTCTGCCTGCCTGCCTGCCTGCCGTGGCCATTATCACACTAAATCCCGGGGAAATAGCACCTAGCTTGTCGTCGTTCCACATTGCCTATATTTAGAACCAGAGAGAAGTGGAGAGGAGATGTAGTCAGCACCTCAGCAATTAGGTACCGCGGAACAAATGGATCGTACCTGTGCTTTTTTATAATATACTCTCCAGGGGCTAATGTAGGATTTGAAGAATGATAATGATAGGTCTTACATTGACAACCCTGTCGAATCAGTTCAAAAGTGTGAATTGTTATTTTTTAATACAATAATAACCTTATGCATTCAGCCAAAGGTGTTAATTCTCACAATTACAAGAACACAGAAGAAATACACTTTTAAAGAGCACATTTAAAAAAAGAGAGATTGAAGTTCACCGGGCTACTGATAACAGCCAAGTACCAATTATGTGGCTGTCTCCTACAGCAAAACATGTTTACCAAGGATCAATGCTAAACTAAGGGCAGGGGCCAAATGTTGTCAGCTTCTCATAGGAGCCCAGGAGAGGGGATAAGGGTGGATTATTATACAATCCAGGAGCACAAACACTATACAAGGAGCAATGAAAGCGATGACATTTGAAGTGTATTTCAACAAAGAAAGTTAACGATAGAACATAGACCAAGGGCTAGACACAGAAGGCTTTTGTATGTGCAGAGCAGGGTAGTGATGTCTCTATGACTTCTTCAGCCAACTTTCTTTGACGCTCCTCCGAGGCAGCCCCATTCCTTCAGTCATTTAAGAAGGTAGTGTTGAACACAAATTAATTACCAGTTTCGTGCGCCTTGTACTGTACTGTATTGCACCTGCCTCCAGCGAGAGGTGTACCACACAGTGTTTTCAGCTCTCTCAGGAAATCAAGAAGGGCTTGTGTTTGTGTTTGGTGTGGGTGGGTGAGGTGGATGAAAGCAAAACAAGTCTCGACTTTCAGTCTCACTATCTGACTATTCTTTGGCCGTAGTGAAGTTAGAAAATTCCAACCTCAGAGGTAATCTACACTGACAGTTATATCCTAACGATGACAATGAATTCCAACCCGTTAACATTGTATATTAAGCTAAACCCTTTGACCTTTATGGTATCACTTAAAGAGAAAATCCACTCAAAATGAGGATGTAGCCGGTGACACTTTGCTTCTTGAAAGTCCAATATCTTGAAAATGTGACTGCTGACATGCAAAACATTTTGGGACTGCATCAACAGTGCACTAACGAAATAAATACCAAAATCTAGTTTTTTCAAGCAAACGATACCATCTCTGGTAACAATATTCTTAAATCACAGGAGGACTCCATTCCCAGTGTGATGCGTATCTGACATTTTCCAGTGGCCCGTGACTGTCGGCTGCTACCGGAACTCTCTCTCTCTCTCACTCTTCTCTTCTCTTTTCTCTTCCCAAGACCCAGACAGACTGTGGGCACGATTTACTGGCATTCTAGGACTGGCACATAGACAGCAGCCAATAATGACAATGCACACATCTGTTTACAATCTGTGTGTGTGTTTGTTTATTTGTCCTGGTGGTGACTGCACTCTGAATCCTGTGGTATCCTCCTTGATCCAGGACCCTACATAACTGATATTCTGTCTTGATAAATAATTCATAATGTCATATTTATTCCCCAAAAAGCACGGAGCATGATTTTGATGTGAGCCTAATCATAAGGGATAGCCCTTGAATGAGTAACTATGGACTCATACTCTCCTTCACACTGTCCAACATTTCTACAGAGGTAAGGCTCTGAGGTCATTGCCTCAGAATGGCAGTGATCCTACAGTCTATTCCAGGCTTCTGGGGTGACTTAAAATATTAATCCAACCATGCATTTGAGGCCACAAGTGAACAAGATATGTGCTAATCACTGCAGCTCCATATTCATGCAATCAGATTTAATCAGGGAGAGTCCATTTTAAACATTCACTGATGGTGTTGGCAATTACAGCAGGTGAGGGTGGTGCTCTTCTATTCAGGACAGATATTCCATACTGGGAGATTGATTAACAAACATTGTAAAAACAGCTAGCTGGAGCCATCTGAATGTTCCTGAGTGGCTAAGTTACAGTTTTGACTTAAATCTACTTGAACTTGAGATCTATGGCAAGACCTGACAATGGTTGTCTAGCAATGATCAACAACCAATTTGACAGAGATTGAAGACTTTTGAATAGGAATAATGGGCAAATGTTGTACAATCCAGGTGTGGAATGATTGTAGAGACTTACCCAGGAAGATTCACAGCTGTAATCACTGCCAAAGGTGCTTTTAGTATTGACTCGGGTGTGAATACTTACATTACCAGTGTCATGAAACCCTCCTTGTTGGAGATCAAAGATACCGGCTAGTCAAAGGTTTGAACACCCCCTCTACTGGGGGCCAGTTTTATGACCGGTCGTAAATTCCTTGCAGAAACTTTCTCTTCCGTGCCATGCAGTATTAGATAGATAGATAGATAGATAGATAGATAGATAGATAGATAGATAGATAGATAGATAGATAGATAGATAGATAGATAGATAGATAGATAGATAGATAGATAGATAGATAGATAGATAGATAGATAGATAGATAGATAGATAGATAGATAGATAGATAGATAGGTACTTTATTGATCCCCCGGGGGGGAAATTTCATTATCAAGCAGCTACAACAAAAACACAGGGCAGGTGCAAAATGCCACAACGAAAGTACACAAAAAACAGATACACGGTACATGATACATAGAGCGGCAGTATGAAAAAGTATAGAAATACAGGATATCTGGAGTGCAAAAAAAAGCTATAAAAGGACATTGCGTAGTATGAGTGGTTGGCTGAATATGTACACTATACATTGGTGGATGTTGGATGGTTAACTATACTATACAGGTTGATGGCAGAGAAATACTTCAGTAGCTAATGCGTATGATATGAGCGAGGGTAATAATAGTTTACTTAATAGACAGAATGGGTAAATGAACAGGTAAGTGAAAATTTTGCATGGGAGAGAGGATTTCCCTGGAGAACAAAGGCATTCTTCCCGCCAAAACTCCAACACCCAAAAATTGATAATGAAACAATATTTATATTTTAAAGAAGGCTGGAAATAGTCAGTGGGGACTAAAAGAACAATCATGTCGAATTTGTTTTTATTTTGTGATATCATTAAAGACTGAAGAACCACATAACTGTATCTCTGAAAGTGTACTTTTTCCAGTTGTCAGGTTTGCATCTAATTGTTGTATAAAACGAATGATTAAGTATAATAATACTTTTGTGAAGATAACAATGCGATTTTCGCATTCTAAATGAGATTATGGTTTTCCATATTCACTCATTCTCAGTCAATGGCCATGCCCAGGTGAGCACAAACATGATGAAACGCCCCCTTTTCAACTCAAGTATAAAACCCCCCATGATGAAATTCCCACTAGACCAAGCAGACTGAGGTGTAAGCCGAGTGTTGCAAATGGTTGAATTTCTACCAGACCAGAGAACGTGAGGACGGTGGTCCCCACATTGAAATGGTTAAACTCTGAAACTATCGAGCACAACAGAAGAAGCAAATGCTAGTCTGCAGCTGAAAATGTGCGTAGTCTAGGACGAGAATACCGACAACCGCGGGAGTATCTATTCTAACTCTATGAACTACAAGGTACGCTGAAGTATCCTTTCTAACCCCCACTATGACCAGAAACTCTGCCAAGGACATGGTGATCTCTGGTGGACAAACCAGAGTCGTACAATCAAAGAAACTACAAAGGATTCCGACGTTTAAGAACAGCTCAAATGTAAATATATACATTGCATTCCTTTTTCCGAATGAGCGATTATTAGAGTGCCAAGTATTTGTATTTCCGTAAGCGTAGCTTACCCCTGTCCAATAGATGAATTCCTTTGTCTCTTCCATCCCACCCCTCTCTCTCTGAATCTATCGTGTCATAACCAAACTGTCCTGTTTTGTTAGTCCTCTAGAGAGTGTATTTACTGTATAATGTTAGTGAATTTTATGTATTCTGTAATTGTTTCATTAGTTAGTAAATAAATAATTGAGCCATTTTGTGTATTGTTGATTCATCAATAAAGTTAAGGAGATACCAAGGAACTACGACATTCAGAATGACTGATGATGTAATAATGCATTAATAAGTGACTAGTTAATTAATGTATGCATGATTAGTTTAATCACATAATAATTAAACATGGATAATTGATTTTATAAAATAACAGACTTCACATTAATGAAAGCTATGTCACGACACCAGTCAAAAGTTTGGACACACCTACTCATTCAAGGTTTTTTTTTTTTTTTTTTTTACATTGTAGAATAATACTGAAGACATCAAAACTATGAAATAACACATATGGAATCATGTAGTAACAAAATAAGTGTCAAAATATATGTATTATTTGAGGTTCTTCAAAGTAGCCACCCTCATCCCAAACCATTTAAATTGGGTTGAAGTCGGTAGATTGTGGAGGCCAGGTCATCTGATGCAGCACTCCATCACTCTCCTTCTTGGTAAAATAGACCTTACACAGCCTGGAGGTGTGGTGGGTCGTTGTCCTGTTGAAAAACAAATGATAGTCCCACTAAGCGAAAACCAGATGGGATGGCGTATCGCTGCAGAATGCTGTGGTATCCATGCTGTTTAAGTGTGCCTTGAATTCTAAATAAATCACCAACAGTGTCACCAGCAAAGCACGCCCACACCATCACACCTCCTACTCCATGCTTCACGGCGGTTGGAACCAAAAAACAGACCAAAAGACAGATTTCCACCGATCTAAGGTCCATTGCTCGTGTTTCTTGGCCCAAGCAAGTCTCTTCTTCTTATTGGTGGTCTTTAGTAGTGGTTCTTTGCAGCAATTCGACTTTAAAGGCCTGATTCACGCAGTCTCCTCTGAACAGTTGATGTTGAGATGTGTCTGTTACTTGACCTCTGTGAAGCATTTATTTGAGGTGCAGTTAACTGAGGTGCAGTTAACTCTAATAAACTTATCCTCTGCAGCAGAGGTAACTCTGGGTCTTCCTTTCTTATGGCGGTCTTCATGAGAACCAGTTTCATCATAGCGCTTGATGGTTTTTGAGACTGCACTTGAAGAAACTTTCAATGTTCTTGACATTTTTCAGATTGACTGACCTTCATGTCTTAAAATAATGATGGACTGTCGTTTCTCTTTGCTTATATGAGCTGTTCTTGCCATAATATTGACTTGGTCTTTTGCCAAATAGGGCTATCTTCTGTATACCACCCCTACCTTGAAACAACACAACTGATTGGCTCAAACGCATTAAGAAGGAATGAAATTCCACAAATTAACCTTTAACAAGGCACACCTGTTAACTGAAATGCATTCTAGGTGACTACCTCATGAAGCTGGTTGAGAGAATGCCAAGAGTGTGCAAAGCTGTCATCAAGCCAAAGGGTGAATACTTTGAAGAATATATATATATATATATTATTTTTTATATTTTTTGGTTACTACATGATTCCATATGTGGTATTTCATAGTTCTACAATGTAGAAAATAGTAAAAACTTTTGACTGGTGCTGCATGTAAATGAGATTTTTCTGTATTTCTTGTTCAATAAATTTGAAAAGAATTCTAAAAACATATTTTCACTTTGTCATTATGGGGTATTGTGTGTAGATGAGTGAGACATTTTTTTTAAATCAATTTTAAAATGATAGAGAGAAACGAATTACTTGCACATGCTATGACCATCTCTGGCCTGGTGGAGATCTTATCTTAGGGGCTGTATTGGAGCAGGTTGAGAGCTTCAAGTTCCTTGGTGTCCACATCCCCAACAAACTATCAAGGTCCAAACACACCAAGACAGTCGTGAAGAGGGCACGACAACACCTTTTCCCTCTCAGGAGACTGAAAGATTTGGCATGGGTTCCCAGATCCTCAAAAAAATCTACAGCTGCACCCTTGAGAGCATCCTGACCAGTTGCATGGGGCCAAGCTTCCTGTCATCCAGGACCTATATACTAGGCGGTGTCAGAGGAAGGCCCAAAAAATTGTCAATGACTCCAGTTACCCAAGTCATAGACTGTTCTCTCTGCTTTCGCACGGCAAGCAGTACCGGAGAGTCAATTCTAGGTCAAAAAGGCTTCTTAACAGCTTCTACCCCCAAGCCATAAGACTGCAGAACAATTAATCAAATGGCCACCCGGACTATTTTCGTTTTACACTACTGCTACTCGCTGTTTATTATCAATTCATAGTCACTTTACCCCTACAGTACATGTACAAATTACCTCGACTAACCTGTACCTGCACGTGCCGGTACCCAATGTATATAGCCAGGGCCTTTCATGGTAAAGTCTACACCTGTCGGCGCACGTGACAAATACAATTTGATCTGTATCTGGTGCCACAGAGACATAAATCTTACTGCACAAGCGGGAGCGCTGAGGATGATCTATGAAACTCATAAAATCACCCTAAAATGACTGTGGGGAAAGTCACACACACAACATAGGAGGTTGGTGGCATCTTAATTGGGACGAACTTGTGGTAATGGCTGGAGCAGAATCAGGGGAATGGTATCAAACACTGTTCCCGCAACATTGTGCACCCTCCTTATGGGGCGGCACCGGCCTGGGCCCCATGGTCTTCTAAAGTGTCAGAGGCTATCAGCTGCCCCTCTAGTTTGGCCAAATGCACACAAGGACTCAATCCTGTCTGGTCCCTTAGCTGCTCTGCCCCTCTGCCCTGTAGGATATGACTAGGCGCTTAAGGACCAAGCCCCCCCATTGAGGCCTTTTCTGATGTGTGGATTCCCATAACATGGAAACTATGTGTTTGATGCCATTCCATTTTCTCTGTTCCAGACATTATTACGAGCCACCCTCTCCTCAGCAGACTCCTGTGGTGCACAGGCATTTGCCTTTTTTACAGCCATCACTGTATTTCTTATGGGAATCCACACATCGGAAAAGGCCTCAATTTGGCCAAACTAGAGGGGCAGCTGATAGCCACTGTCACTTTAGAGGACCATGGGGCCCAGGCGGGTGCCGCCCCATAAGGAGGGTGCAGGACCAGGGGGAAGGGTGGGTCCCCCAGGTCAGGGGGCTGAGAGCCTAGCAGGGTAAGGTGTCTAGGGCCTGGCAGAGTAGCATACTTAGGGGCCACTAGAACGGCAGAGCTCTGGAGGCCTAGCACTAAAGCAGAAGGCCAGGAACCTAAGGCAGAACAGTGTGAACCTGCAACTAGGGCCAGAGACTGAAGGCCGGGTATGGATAGAAACCCTACTCGGGGGTTAGGGTACGTCTGACCTACCGTAGGGGCAGGATACCCGTGACCTACCAAGGGAGCAGGATAAATGGGGGGTCGGGGACCTCTGACACTGACCCTACCATGGGGGCAGGGAACTCTGACCCTACCAGGAAGGAAGGAAACTCTGACCCTACCGAGAAGGAATAGATCTCTGACCCTACCAAGAGGGAAGGGAACTCTGACCCTACCAGGAAGAGAGGGAACTCTGACCCTACCAGGAAGGGAGGGAACTCGGAACCCTACCGAGAGGAAGGAAACTCTGATGAGGAACACTGACCCTACAAGGAAGGAAGAGAACTCTGAACCGATGTCGGTCCATTCGACGTAGGCTCCAGCTGGAGGGGGCCTGGAACAACAATGATCTGGTGAATAGCTGGGCCACCTCTGGACATTGTGGAAGTCCTAACGGTCCTGTGGCAAACACTCAGGCCGGGGGGGTCTGGAGTAGTGTCTCTCAGGGGAGTAGCCTGGCTGACTCTGGGAGAATCGGCGGGCCTAGAGTGCACCCTCTTGATCTCTTGCTGCTCATGATGCAGGTCCTCGTATTACCTCAGCAGCTCCCAACTTGTGAGGGTATGGTTAGTCCCTAACCACTGAGGAGGCCTGGAGCAGCGCTGGTCGACTGTAGGATGAGAGAGGTGCGTAAGGCCTCGCAGCTCATCTTCCTCTGGGAAGCGTCGGCTTTGTGTGTGTTGTGGGTGGTGACATCAGCCTATATGGCTTAGGAGGGTAACTTAGGAGGGTAACGTCTGCCTCCTGGGGCGCAGAAACAACTCCTCTTCTGGGTACTGGAACACCATCAGGTCAGAATCCGGAGATTTGAAGGACCATGTAAAAAACTGGTCGCTAAATCTGTCTCAAAGGACCATGTAAAAACGTCTAGCTGGAGCTCGTCTGAGTCATTGCCCTCATCCACTAGTAACTTATGCTAATTCACTAAGATAGTGAATCAGCATAAGTGTTGTCCTGTCAGAAGTGTTGTCCTGTCAGAACTTGATGTTGAGGCCCAAACTATACACTTACTTTGTCATCACTACACACACACACACTCATATAAACATCTTCATATGGAAGCAGATGTGTGTGTGTGTGTGTGTGTGTGTGTGTGTGTGTGTGTGTGTGTGTGTGTGTGTGTGTGTGTGTGTGTGTGTGTGTGTGTGTGTGTGTGTGTGTGTGTGTGTGTGTGTGTGTGTGTGGTGGTGACCATTACTATAAAGTGTATAGTAATGGGCCTCAACATAAATTTCTGACAGGACAACACTATAGTGGGAAGATCTTAGTGAATCAGCATAAGTTAATAGCAGGTGGACACTTCCAGTTAAAATTAAATACTGTGTTGGAAAACAACAAAATAGTATAAAATGAAAAAGATCAGATGGCATTCTTGCTGGATCATTTCATTGAATGTTTCAGTTCCGCTAAAGGTAACATTAAGAACTACTGCAGTCAATGTGAAAGTCTGTAATAACAAAAAGGAGGAAGTAATAAGAAAGGCTTTTCTATTTTTAGCAGTATTCCTCCACCATGGCTGCATGATATCCTGTCAGTGCTAAGTGGCCAGGGGTCCGTTTTTATCATTATTCAAAGGCATGTAGCCTATTAATCACTAACACATGTATTACAGTCTGGGAGAAAAACAGGTCTGGTCACCCTGACAAGTCACAGAAACAGCAATTTTTGTTAATTTCTTAAGGATTGTGTTAATGGTTCCAGTTAATATTGCTCAGCTCAAAGGAGGTGATAAGGACTTTTATATTCACACAGAGAGGCTTACTGTAGGTGAAACATCTATTACCAGAACATATCATTACAAGACTGGGTGTCATGCATATATCTGCATTCCCGTTATAATTCCTCCTGTAATGCTGAATAGTATTAATTAATTGAATAGAATTACATGAGTAAACATTTTAACATTTTGAGACTAATGATTCCATCATTAAACACTTAAATGCATTAACCCCAATGAACTTATCCCCAATGCACTAGACCTCTTGGAGAAAGAACTGCCAGACTTGCTGTTATTCTGACTCACTTTACTATTTAAGTTATTTCTTCTTTTGGCTCTATACTCTGCACTTTAACCTCATAGTCATTGTTTCATTTCATATCCAAAGTTTTGAAGTACTGAGCCAAAAGAAGAAACCAATATGAATATGAGGCAACTCATAATATACTTTGAATATATACTTTTAATTCAATGAGCTTCTCTCTAGCACTGTTTATGATTAACAAGACCCCTTACCTGAAAGTACATACAGTAACTTCATTAACTGCATTCATCGCTAAAATATGTAGTTTAGGATTCTAAAAGGAAGAAACACTGATTCCTATTGGTCTGAAAATAATTACTTGTTTGTATGCTTACCTGCAATTTCATAAAGGTATTTTCCCCAAAAAAAATCACCCTGGGCTGATATGCTTGATCAATTTTTGCTGCAGCTCTCTGCCCCCCCTGATTGCTGAATCATTAACCCATATTTTGAACCTGCCGATTATGTCTGGTACTCTCCCCAAGGTTTGGAAGGTGACCCATGTACTCCCGTTTCATAAAGGTGGTGACCTCTGTGACCTTATTAATTATCCCTCTATTTCTAAACTTTCTTGTCTACTGTAGCTAAAATATTGGAATCCTTGAGATATTCTCAGTTAAGATCTTTCTTATCTTTTAAATGTATTCTAAATGTACACCAGTCGGGTTTTAGATGAGGTCATAGCACCATCTCTGCTGCATCCCTAGTTATAAATGATGTGGCTAACTACACAGAACAAAATATAAACCCAACATGTAAAGTGTCCCATGTTTCATGAGCTGAAATAAAAGATCCCAGAAATGTTCCATTCGCACAAAAATATTATTTATTATATTAGTTTGCATAAAATTGTTACATCCCTGTTAGTGAGCATTTCTCCTTTGCTAAGATACTCCATCCACCTGACAGCTGTGGCATATCAAGAAACTGATTAAACAGCATGATCATTACACAGGTGCACCTTGTGCTGGGGACAATGAAAGGCTACTCTAAAATGTGTAGTTTTGTCACACAACACAATGCCAAATATTGTCACGACTTCGGCTGAAGTTGCTCCCTTCCCTCGGGCGGGCTGCCGAAATAGGTCGACGTCGCCCGAGTACTAGCCACCACCGACCCACCACTCAGTGTGTGTCTGCGCTGTTTCGTTTCAGCACCTGTTCCCCATTTGTTCACTAATTGTGGGTGCGTCTTATTCCCTCTGCACACCCCGGGTCCCTGTCAGTGATTATTGTACTTTGAGTGTGTATGGGAGCTAACGTGTTTTCGTAGCTCCCCCTTTTGTTCAGACCGGAGAGTTTGTTTTCCGAATCTAATAAATTAGTCATTCTCGTTACTCTTCTGCCTCCCTGCGCCTGCTTCCACTACGCCTTCCTGGCGACACCTACTCACAAATATGTCTCAAGTTTGGAGGGAGTGTGCATTTGGCATGGAGGGCCTAATGCATTTATTTCAACTGACTGATTTCCTTATATGAACTGTTACTCAGTAACATATTTTTAATTGTTGCATGTTGCATTTATATTTTGTTCAGTATATATGGATAAAAGTCAACATTGTGCTGCCCTATTCATTAATCTGTCAAATGCTTTCGATACCGTTGTTCACTCATTGCTAAGTCAGAGGCTTTTCTCAATTGGCCTAGACCAGGCTGCATGTAATAAAATTACTTGACAGATAGAACTCAATGTGTATCTACTGATGGTGTTGAATCAGGTTTTTACCATCATTGTAAGCCTGCCACACACACTACACAATGCATTTATTAAACATAAGAATGAGTGTGAGTTTTTGTCACAATCCGGCTCGTGGGAAGTGACAAAGATCTCTTATAGGACCAGGGCACAAATACTAATATAATATAAATCAATAATTTTGCTCTCTATTTAGCCATCTTACATATAAAGCCTTATTTGTTCATCAATATCAATCATGAATATACCACAGGTTAATGAGAAGAGTGTGCTTGAAAGGATGCACATAACTCTGCAATGTTGGGTTGTATTGGAGAGAGTCTCAGTCTTAAATCATTTCCCACACACAGTCTGTGCCTGTATTTAGTTTTCATGTTAGTGAGGGCCGAGAATCCACTCTCACATACAGTGGGGAGAACAAGTATTTGATACACTGCCGATTTTGCAGGTTTTCCTACTTACAAAGCATGTAGAGGTCTGTAATTTTTATCATAGGTACACTTCAACTGTGAGAGACGGAATCTAAAACAAAAAATCACATTGTATGATTTTTAAATAATTAATTTGCATTTTATTGCATGACATAAGTATTTGATCACATACCAACCAGTAAGAATTCCGGCTCTCACAGACCTGTTAGCTTTTCTTTAAGAAGCCCTCCTGTTCTCCACTCATTACCTGTATTAACTGCACCTGTTTGAACTCGTTACCTGTATAAAAGACACCTGTCCACACACTCAATCAAACAGACTTCAACCTCTCCACAATGGCCAAGACCAGAGAGCTGTGTAAGGACATCAGGGATACAATTGTAGACCTGCACAAGGCTGGGATGGGCTACAGGACAATAGGCAAGCAGCTTGGTGAGAAGGCAACAACTGTTGGCGCAATTATTAGAAAATGGAAGAAGTTCAAGATGACGGTCAATCTCCCTCGGTCTGGGGCACCATGCAAGATCTCACCTCGTGGGGCATCAATGATCATGAGGAAGGTGAGGGACCAGCCCAGAACTACACGGCAGGACCTGGTCAATGACCTGAAGAGAGCTGGGACCACAGTCTCAAAGAAAACCATTAATAACACACTACGCCGTCATGGATTAAAATCCTGCAGCGCACGCAAGGTCCCCCTGCTCAAGCCAGCGCATGTCCAGGCCCGTCTGAAGTTTGCCAATGACCATCTGGATGATCCAGAGGAGGAATGGGAGAAGGTCATGTGGTCTGATGAGACAAAAATAGAGCCTTTTGGTCTAAACTCCACTCGCTGTGTTTGGAGGAAGAAGAAGGATGAGTACAACCCCAAGAACACCATCCCAACCGTGATGCATGGAGGTGGAACCATCATTCTTTGGGGATGCTTTTCTGCAAAGGGGACAGGACGACTGCACCGTATTGAGGGGAGGATGGATGGGGCCATGTATCGCGAGATCTTGGCCAACAACCTCCTTCCCTCAGTAAGAGCATTGAAGATGGGTCGTGGCTGGGTCTTCCAGCATGACAACGACCCGAAACACACAGCCAGGGCAACTAAGGAGTGGCTCCGTAAAATGCATCTCAAGGTCCTGGAGTGGCCTAGCCAGTCTCCAGACCTGAACCCAATAGAAAATCTTTGGAGGGAGCTGAAAGTCCGTATTGCCCAGCGACAGCCCCGAAACCTGAAGGATCTGGAGAAGGATCTGTATGGAGGAGTGGGCCAAAATCCCTGCTGCAGTGTGTGGAAACCTGGTCAAGAACTACAGGAAAAGTATGATCTCTGTAATTGCAAACAAAGGTTTCTGTACCAAATATTAAGTTCTGCTTTTCTGATGTATCAAATACTTATGTCATGCAATAAAATGCCAATTAATTACTTAAAAATCATACAATGTGATTTTCTGGATTTTTGTTTTAGATTCCGTCACTCACAGTTGAAGTGTACCTATGATAAAAATTACATACTTCTACATGCTTTGTAAGTGGGAAAACCTGCAAAATCGGCAGTGTATCAAATACTTGTTCTCCCCACTGTAGGTACATGGTTGCAAAGGACATCAGAGTCTTAACAGCGCAATATGCCAAGGCAGGATACTCTGAGCGCAGCCCTATCCAGAAATCTGGCAGTGGCTTCTGATTTTTTTTTTAATTCACAGAACCGCTTGTTGCAATTTCGATGAGGTTCTCTTGTTCAGATATCGGTAAGTGGACTGGAGGCAGGTCATGAAAGGGATAATGAATCCAGTTGTTTGTGTCATCCGTTTTGGGAAAGTACATGCGTAATTGCGCACCCAGCTCACTCAGGTGCTTTGCTATATCACATTTGTAAGCTTGAGTTCATTTGAACACAAAAAATCATACAATGATGGAAAGACGTGTGTGTTGTCCTTGTTAATGCAGACAGAGAAGAGCTCCAACTTCTTAATCATAGCCTCAATTTTGTCCCGCACTTTGAATATAGTTGCGGAGAGTCCCTGTAATCCTAGATTCAGATCATTCAGGCGAGAAAAAACGTCACCCAGATAGGCCAGTCGTGTGAGAAACTCGTCATCGTGCAAGACGTCAGACAAGTGAAAATGATGGTCAGTAAAGAAAACTTTAAGCTCGTCTCTCAATTTAAAAAAGCGTGTCAATACTTTGCCCCTTAATAACCAGTGCACTTCTGTATGTTGTAAAAGCGTTACATGGTCGCTGCCAATATCATTGCATAATGCAGAAAATACACAAGAGTTCAGGGGCCTTGCTTTAACAAAGTTAACCAGTTTCACTGTAATGTCCAAAACGTCTTTCAAGCTGTCAGGCATTCCCTTGGCAGCAAGAGCCTCTCGGTGGATGCTGCAGTGTACCCAAGTGGCATCGGGAGCAACTGCTTGCACACACGTTACCATTCCAATATGTCTTCCTGTCATGGCTTTTGCGCCATCAGTACAGATACCAACCCATCTTGACCACCAAAGTCCATTTGATGTCACAAAACTGTCCAGTACTTTAAAAATATCCTCTCCTGTTGTCCTGGTTTCCAGTGGTTTGCAGAAGAGGATGTCTTCCTTAATTGACCCCCCATAAATGTAACAGACATATACCAGGAGCTGTGCCAGGCCTGTCACGTCTGTTGACTCATCCAGCTGTAACGCATAGAATTCACTGTCTTGTATGCAAACCAATATTAGTTTCAAAACATCTCCTGCCATGTCACTGATGCATCGTGAGACAGTCTTGTTTGATGATGGCATTGTCTGTATAGTTTTTTTGGCCTTTTCCCCCAGCATTGTCCCAGCCATATCCACTGCAGCAGGAAGAATTAAGTCCTCCACAATAGCATGGGGCTTGCCTGTCCTAGCCACTCGGTAGCTCACCATATAAGACGCTTCTAGCCCCTTCTTATTAATGGTATCTGTTTCTTTTATACATGTCTTACTACTCAAAAGTAGTCTTAATTCTCGCAAAAAAATTGGCATGTTTCGTTTCTTAATGTCTGCGCAAGAGTGTAAGAGTTGGGAGATAGTACTTTTGCACATACAACACACTGTGGCTGTATAAGTGAACCCCAAATCAATGTAGTTCTCATCATATTTGCGTCTCTTCGTCCCTGTCTGTTGTTTGGTGCTTTACCGGGTAAGGGGGCAGTAGCTCTTCGGCTGCATCAGATTCACAACTGTCAGTGTCAATGCTAGCTGTGCTATCTATCTATCTATCTATCTATCTATCTATCTATCTATCTATCTATCTATCTATCTATCTATCTATCTATCTATCTATCTATCTATCTATCTATCTATCTATCTATCTATCTAGTAGCAGTACTAGCAGTAGAGCTGGTATGTGTTTCTCTATGGACTTTTTTTAACCATTTATCCATTTTCAAGCAAACGGAATGAGCAGCAACTACGTTTGGCTACAATCGGACCGTTAGTGGAATTCCCGCAAGAGAGTAACGGTTAATGTGATTGGATGTTAATTATTTGACTAGGCTACCTGTATTTGTGTCACGATGCGAGGTAGGCAGGAACAAAGGCGCAGCGCTGTAGTACATCAACATACTTTATTATCGGAATAACAAAAACAACAAAAGGAAATGCTGCAACCATGAACTGCTGTGCGACATGCACAAGCAATAGCCCACAAACAGGTGGGAAACTCAACAACTTAAGTAGGGCCCTCAATTAGAGACAATGCAGAGCATCTGCCTCTAATTGGGGACCAACAAAAACTTGACATCTTCCCTCTGTCAGGCCCTGACAATCACCTCCAGACCAATATAAAGAAGGCTAGAGGCCTCCCTATGGTCAGGACCTGACAGTATCCCCCCCCAAAGGTGCGGACTCCCAACCACAAGATCCGGAACACCCATGGGGGGGTCCAATGCTTTCAAACAGTCCATGTTGGGTAAAGCAAGATAGAAATAGTTGGAGCTTCCAATGTCTTACAGAATTGTTTCTTGTTTGTAGTTTTGTTGGTGTTTTTCTCCTTTTTAGCTCGGCTACATACAACGACTGAGAGAGATCTCTATTATATAGCCTGTGGCCACAGAATCCTGACTGTAGTAGAAACAAACTCTCCAGCTGATTGATTGAGTTGATTTCATTTCTCTGTCCACGATTTGAAATATGGGCATCCCCTGGATGGATGATCATGCTGTCAGCATCACCATAATACAATGCCTGCAAAGCATTTAGGTCATTTTCAGAAGAAGGGCCTCTTCTCTTTATTCTTGACAAATTAGAAAAGTGACTTTAAAAACAGCGGTTTGGGATTTTCACATTTGTTTATTTTTTTGTTAAAATTCATGTTTTGTAGTGATAAGAAGTTATGGTAAAAAAGAAAGATATAATATTAAATTAGGGGAAGGCTACACCACAACTACAGCACACCACACAGTTACCCTTGAGGAGAACAATCATCTCAAGATAATGGAATGATCTATATGTTCATATTTAGTCATGATAACCCAGTGAACACTAATGATAATACATGTGCACATGTAACCTTGGCAAAATATGCTGAAATACTGGGAGACATCACATCAAACGGTTTCAAAGC